>CM075806.1:20099907-20463907 GCA_037975025.1 Excoecaria agallocha
AATTGCAAGCTCTACTTGGAAGAATTGAAGAAGAAGAAGAAGAAGAAGAAGAAGAAGAAGAAGAAGAAGAAGAAGAAGAAGAAGAAGAAGAAGAAGAAGAAGAAGAAGAAGAAGAAGAAGAGTAGTGAGACTATATCTTCAGGTATTTATGTTATAGAACTTAATTTATCTACTTCTAATTCCTGGGTATTAGATACTGGATGTGGTTCTCACATTTGTACAAATGTACAAGGACTCAAAAGGAGTAGGCAACTGAAAAAGGGTGAAGTGGACCTACGAGTTGGAAATGGAGCAAGAGTTGCTACTTTAGCCATAGGACTTATGAGTTGACTTTGCCCAATGGGCTTTTGTTAGTTTTGAACAATTGCTTTTATGTTCCTACTTTGAGTAAGAATATTATTTCAGTTTCTTGTTTGGATGATGAAGGTTTTTCTTTTCTTATTAAGAATAAGAAATATTCTATTTATTATGATGATATGCTTTATTGTATTGCTGATTCATATATTGGACTTTACATCCTAAATCTAGAAAAATCCAACAATCAGGATATATATAGCATAACTACAAAGAAATCTAAACCCAATAATTTGAATAAAATATATTTATGGCAATATCGTTTTGGTCATATAAATGAGAAACACATATCAAAACTCCATCAAGGTGGACTTTTGGAATCATTTGATTTTGAATCATTTGAAAATTGTGAATCGTATTTATTAAGCAAGATGACAAAAGAGCCATTCACTAGACATAGTGAAAGGGCCACTAATTTATTAGGCCTTATACATACTGATGTATGTGGCCCATTAAGTATAAATGCTAGGGGAGGATTTCAATACTTCATTACTTTCACTAATGATTTCAGTAGATATGTCTATGTCTATCTAATGAAACATACACATGAATCGTTTGAAATGTTCAGAACCTTTCAAAATGAAGTTCAAAATCAACTTGGTAAAACTATTAAAGCACTTCAATCTGATTGGGGTGGTGAATACTTAAGCCAAGAGTTTGATGATCATCTAAGAAATTGTGAAATTATTTCACAATTAACTCCACCAGGGATGCCACAATGGAATGGTGTTTCTGAAAGAAGGAATCGAACTTTATTAGGCATGGTTCAATCAATGATGAGTCAAACAAATCTTCCTTTATCCTTTTGGGACTATGCATTAGAAACAGCTGCATTCACTCTGAATCGAGTTCCATCTAAAGCGGTTGAAAAGATACCATATGAGATATGGACTAGGAGAATTTCTAGTTTGTCTTTTCTAAAGATTTGGGGTTGTGAGGCTTATGTCAAATGACAAGTCTTGGATAAATTAGCGCCTAAATTTGATAAATGCCTTTTGTGGGATATCCTAAAGAAACTAAAGGATATTACTTTTACAATCCCCTTGAGAATAAAGTGTTTGTTGCTCGAAATGGTGTCTTCCTAGAAAAGGAATTTATTTCTAAAAGAACCAGTAGGAGTAAAATGGAACTTGAAGAAGTTTGAACACCACAAGATGACATTGGACCATCGATGGAAACTCAACAAGTTTCACAAACAGTTGTGGAACCTGTGCAAATTACACAAGAACTGCGCAGATTTGATAGGACACAACATCAAACTGAGAGATATGGATTTCTCGTAATAGATAGTCGTGAAGTAATGCTCATGGATCAAGATGAGCCTACTACCTACCAAGATGCTGTATCAAGTCCAGATTCTAAAAAATGGCTAGAGGCCATGAAATCTGAAATGCAATCTATTTATGACAATCAAGTTTGGAACTTGATTAATCCACCTGAAGGAATTAAAACCATTGGGTACAAATGGGTTTTCAAGAAGAAAAATGACATGGATGGAAAGGTACATACCTTTAAAGAAATACGTGTTGCAAAAGGTTTCAAGCAAACTTATGGTATTGACTATGATGAAACTTTTTTGCCAGTCTCAATGCTTAAATCAATAAGAATTCTTATTGTCATTGCTGCATATTATGACTAAGAGATATGGCAAATGGATGTCAAAATAGCATTTCTTAATGAAAACCTACTTAAAGATGTGTATATGACACAACCTGAAGGTTTTATCCATCTTGAGAATTCTAGAAATGTGTACAAGCTGTAAAGATCCATTTATGGATTAAAGCAAGCTTCTCAGACCTGGAATCTTCATTTTGATGAAACAATCAAAAAGTTTGGATTCATAAAAAAATGAAGATGAACCTTGTGTATACAAGAATGTTAGTGGGAGCGCAATAATGTTGCTCATCTTATATGTCGATAACATATTACTCATTAGGAATGATATCCCTATGTTACAAAAGACCAAAGATTGATTAGGGAAATCTTTTTCAATGAAAGATCTAGGCGAAGCTGTATATGTCCTTGGGATTAAGATCTAAAGGGATAGATGTAAAAGAATAATTGGTCTAAGTCAAAGTACTTATATAGACAAGGTGCTCAATAGGTTCAACATGCAAAATTCTAAAAAAGGATTTTTGCCAATGTCTCATGGCATTACTCTTAGTAAGACTCAATGTCCTACGACATCTAATGAGTGAGACCGCATGAGTATGATTCCTTATACTTCGGCTATAGGATCTATCATGTATACCATGTTATGTACTAGACCAGACGTTTCATATGCATTGAGCATGACAAGTAGATACTGGTCAAACCCTGGTGAAAGTCACTGGACAGCCATTAAGAATATCCTTAAGTACTTAAGAAGAACTAAGGATGCATTCTTAGTATATGGAGGATTGGAAGATAATCTAGTAGTAAATGGTTACACAGATGCAAGCTTCCAATCTAGCAAAGATGAATATAGATCGCAGTCCGAATATGTGTTTTTGTTAAATGGAAGTGTTGTTAGCTGGAAAAATTCTAAACAAAGCACTGTCGTTGATTCTACAATTGAAGCTGAGTATATAGCAACATCAGATGCAGCTAAGGAAGCAGTATGGATCAAGAAATTTATCGTTGAACTGGGAGTGGTTCCTAGTATCACAAATCCTATAGATATTTATTGTGACAATAATGGTACTATAACACGATATTCATGGCTCTGATACATAAAAAAAGATGGCACTAATTTTCTTGACTGGTATAGAAACTTGAGAATTATTTTAGAATTGATCCAACGCTGGTATATTCTGTAAATATTCATGAATGTGATTCACCATTTACAATTGTAGGTGTATATTTGGTCCAAAATAAATTTTTGAAACCCATTTGGAATGCATTTGAGTGTATTGAAGATGTGAATTTGACTCTTAGTGTTGTTAGAGAGTTAATGGGTAAATGAATGTTGGATGATAACACTAAAGCTCTATGTGTTGGTGAAGGATAGGCTGATGTTGTTTATGCATTGCAAGAGCTAGGATTTTCAAATGCTTATAGGGCTCATAAACACCCATTTTTCTCGCTTAAGAAAAGAAAGCTTGTCTATGAGCTTCAATATGCAAATGATTCCTTTGATGTTTTGCTCTCCAAGGAGCTTGATGAGGTTTTTATCTCTGCTATGCTTGTGCTCGAGATTGAGTGTATTCTTAAGCCTTATTAAGTTAGGGCTATGCTTTTGGCTGTTAGTAATTGGAACCCAAATGGCTTTGATTAAGTCTGCCACACTTGTTTCATTGTTGTTGAAAGCTTCCAATGTGGTTTATGATGGCTATGTTAATGGCTACACTTTGTTTGTTTTTAGAGAAGAGAATTGATCTTCCCTACACCTTTGAGAAATTTGTGTTGCTATCTGATTGCCTATCTATTATAAATAACAGACCTTACATGGGCAAGCTACAGCCTTTTTTAGAAAACGGGGTTATTGGATTTGAGAAAAAGATTGTGTATTTCCTTGATTTGGTTGATGTTGCTACTAGGAAGAGAGTAGTATATGTTGAAGTTAGGGTAGCAAAACATTTGAACTCTAGCATTTCTGATTAGTTCTTGCCATCTTATCCTATGGATTATAAGGATTTAATGTTTATTTTGTAGACCACAAGACCTTAGTTTTGCTTTTCTGTATTAAAAAGACTAGTGTTAACTTCATTTATTACCCTAGCCTAGCCATAGATAAGGCTACTGTATCAACATACGATGATAAAGATCTAGATGCATTGGAAGATGATGGATTTGATTTCCTGGCTTGGTTTAAAGATACAGTGGACCATAAGGACTTTGTAGTTCTGGAGATGAAATTTGGTGAAGTAGAGTTGAAGCTCCTTATTGAATTGTTCAAAAGTGGAGCCATTTGCTTCGTTGATGAGTTGTTATTATGCTGCACAAATAGTGTCGATGGCAATGGTGCAGGTAGCAAAGACTGTATGGACCTATTCAAGAGCTTAAGAAGCAATGGTGTATATGTCCATCAATGGTAGGGAATTGATCTCTAACTGATATATAGTAAACTATGTATTGTTTAAAGTTATATTTCCAGATCAGCAAATGGCAAATGCTCAATTATCGTCGAAATTACCCCTAATGTCAACACTAGGAAACTTTACAGTATTAGAACTTAACCGAATCAAGACAACAAGCCGAAAGGTAGATTTTGCCTTAACCGAAAGAAGCCCAATTGATGCCCGAATGACCCATGAGACAAAGAGTCAACATCCTCAAGTAAGATCGCTCTTCCCTACGCTAATTAACATGCTCTTTTGCATAACAAAAAACATATATAAGGAGGCCATCACACCAGAAAGACTATTTGAGAGTCCTCCTATATCTCGAACTAAGCATATTTTCACTATAGCAGCAACTACCCACTAAGCTTGCATACATTAGCTTGATACCAAAAACATGAACAAAGAAAAAGCAAAGAAATAGACCCCCCCTGGAAGAAAGCTTCACCTAAGATCAGAAAACAACTCTCAAACTAATTACCCACATTCGCAATAAACAAGTTATTTGCAGGAAATAAAGAAAGCCGAAAAGGCAAAGGCAAATCTTAAAAAAGAAGACAAGGCCATCGCTCAAAATTATGGTTTTTCCCAATCGATGTTATTCTTGATTGATGTATCTAATTCCAATCTCATTGACTGGTGATCTTATTTCCCGATCGACATATTTAATCCCAATCTCCTCGACTAGCTATCTTATTTTTCGATCAATGTCAGCCCCGATTAACATATTTAATCCTAGTTTCCTCGATTGGCAATCTTATTTTCGATCGATGTCATTCTCGATCGACGTATTTAATCTCAGTCTCCTCAACTGGCAATCTTATTTCCCGATTGATGTCATTTTCGATCAATGTATTTAATCATAGTGTCTTTGACTAGCGATCCTATTTCCCACTCGATGTCATACCCAATCGACGTATTTAATCCCAGTCTGCTTGACTAGCAACCTTGTTTTCTGATCGATGTCATTCTCAATCGACATATTTTATCCCAATCTTCCTCGACTGACGACCTTATTTCCCGATCGATGTCATTCTCGATCGACATATTTAATCCCAATCTCCTCGACTGATGACCTTATTTTTCGATTGATGTCATTCTTGATCGACTTATTTAATCCTAGTCTCCTCGACTGACAACCTTATTTTGCAATCAATGTTATTCCCGATCGATGATTATTTGACCTCAACTAAAGACTGTACCTTGGTCCTAGGCTCTTTTCTTGTAGGTTCACAGTCCATCACCTGATCGGACGTCACGGATCTTGCTTGCATCCACTCTTTCCTTTTTCTACTATAGGTCTCCCCTTCCTTCATGAAATTTATGGAATTATCAATAATAATAACAAATCAAATATGAGTATGTACACATATGCTATTATATAAGAACATATATAGAAAAATATTTATTAATAATTATTAATGTATATTAATTACAATTAATAGATATTAATAGAAGAAATTCATAGAATAATAGAATTAAATTAATATGTAATTTCTTAATTTTGAAAATTATCTTGTATATCAATTTTCGTTTATAAAAAAAAAAGAAAAAAATTAGAATAGAAAAGAGTTATAATTTACATGCACAATTAAATTATATTTTTAATGATAATTTAACATAGCAATAACTAATAATTTTTTATCAAATACTTATAATATTTTTTCTATCAGTTATTAACTATCAGTATCAACTATCGACAAATGCTATTGGCTATCAATCACCATGAATTGCTAAATCAAAAGTCCCTAAATTTATACTATTGTTTTATCCATATTTGATAATTTTAGATTTGTTGTAGACGAAAATAAAAATTTAAGAATTATAGATGATTAAATAAAAGGTCGCGAACTCAATAAAAAAAAATTGTATATATTCAAAAATCCGATGAAGTATTTTGTCATGTTTTATACTAAATCCCTCCTCCATGGTTATTTAACTAGTTAAGCATGGGAAATGACGTCAGGCATGATGTTATGGATCACGATGAAGGTGAGGGATATGGAAATTATTAGAATTAGTATACATTTTAGCTTGGAGAAACAATACTGTACATGTTAAGTTGGAGAAACAGGTTCTGAAATTCTGAATTAATACGTACTCATATCACTACTTGTTTATTATAGTTTAGGGTTATATTCCATGAGTATAAGATGCCCGGGGAAAAAAATTGTATAATTATAACATTTTGTATATTTCTTTGTTAGTCAAATTAATTGCAATAATAGTTAAGTGATTTTATAGGATATTAATTTATTTTCCATATTTATTCTTTTACAACTAAAATAAAAATAATGAAGCAAACAATAAAACTTTGGACACGTTTGCTTATATAACAACTATGATGTCCAAAGCATATTGTAAAATATTACATTGAATATATTGCATATTTGGTGGTTTGAAATCCCTATAGCATATCTGTTTGCCCCATATATATTCCTATAGCCATTATTCATAGTTGATTATTGATATTAAATACGATAACATTTCAAGTATTTAGTAAAAATTTATTAATAATTAATTTGCATATGTTAAATGACTATTAAAGATAAGCTTGTTTCCATCCAATCCAAGTCATCCAACCTAATTCATATAATCCATTTTTGAATTTTAAAAAATATAGATGGGTGATAGATTATTGTATAATCCAACCATTTAACCTATTGTTTTTAACAACCCAATAGAAGAGAAAGAGAGTACAGAAAATAAGTCAGAAATGGTGAAATATTTATTGGATGATTTTGAACCTAAAGTTGATTCTTTTAATATTTTTTGGTTGGTGGAAAAAAAGTTCACCTAAATTTCGATTCTTTTTCTAGTAGTTAGAGATGTTTTGGCAATACCAATTTTCATTATAACTTCAGAATCTACTTTTAGCACCGGTGATTGAGTGTTTAATCCTTTTAGAAGCTTTCTTTCCGATGATGGTGGAAGTGCTAGTGTGTGTTCAAAATTGGTTAAGATCAATACCGATGCCCATTTACTTTTGCCATACAATGGATGAAATAGAAAAATAAGAAAAAATTGAAACAAGTAATGCTTAATTTTTTTTAATATTTTGATTTCTCTTGTAATAAGTATTATTGAATGATTCTAATTATGATGTTGTTGCAGATTTTGTAGGAGTAAGATCTCCAATAATAATGGAATCATCTTCACCAATCAATGAATGATTGCAGTGTTGAAGGCAAATGGAAAATGTATTGCTTAAATGGAATATGTATTTTTTCTTTTGTAGGTATTATAATTAAATCAATTAATTTTACAATTTAAGAATTTATATGTAATGTTAAATTTTAAGGCACTATTAATTTTTTTATTATTTTTGAATTTTTTTAAAAATTAAAACATGCATACGGTATTTGAAAAAATATTTATAAAAATAAAATTAATGTTTTATATTTAAAAATATATAAATATGAATAATTTTATAATTTATATGTTTGTAAGATAATATAAATAATTAACATAATCTATATAATCAAATAAAATCAACCAATACAACATAAAAAAATTTAATTCATAATTTAGCTTATTTGGCTTGAGTTCAATTAATTTAAAAGTTTAAATGGATTGCATGAAAAACTAATTATAATTCATTCAATTTATATTTGAACACTCCTAATTAAAGATATATAATTGCAATTTAATTTTTATTTTTTTAAGTAAAGGCTCTGTTAGAGCCAAAAAAAAAAAAAAAAAGAGAGAGAGAGATGGAGAATTGAGGAGAAAGAAAAAACAATTAGGCATAGCATCTAACGGCAATGTGATCTTCCATTGCCGGTTAATTTTTAAATTAAATTTGAATCCGACATCTATATATATATTTTTTTGGTTGGTTAATATTTATATTCCTTCATAAATTAATGGTGTATCATTAAATGAAAGAGAAACTGAAGTGACCCATAGCGACCTTTTTATTTGAGCCGGTTAATTTTTCTATATCAATCCGTTCCATTAAATGTCTTTAATAAATTTTTTCAATGTATTGCTAACAGTTGATTTTTGTTCCAATTAACTGGTGTTTAGATATTTTATTTTGAAATATTTTATCTTAATTGATATATTTTTATTTTGTATTTAAATAATAGTAACTTTTTTATTAATTATAATTTTTTTAATTATATACATTAATAATTTTTCTTTTACAAATAATAATCATAAAAACAACAACTCAAACATGTGTAAGTATACAACAACAGTTTACAAATTTTTACTAAATATTTATGAATTATAATATTTTGTTTATCCGTTATTTGCATCTGCTATGAGCAAATTGCTATTGACTATGAATTAGTATAAACAGCTAAATCAAATGGAATTTTACACATAAATAAAAATTATTTCTTGAGAAGCTAATGGCAAGATTTTAAATTTCACCCTTTGCATATGGATTTGTCGGGCAATATACAGAATAGATCTCTCAACTTTAGTGATTAAATTTGAATTTATAATTCTAAAATTACATAAATAATTGTAACCAAAAAGTCTTGTTGGTTCCTTTGTTATAAAATTATACTCATCCGAATGTGTTGAAAAAATAAATAAAAATGGATGAGAATAGAAATTAGAAAAGTTTGGTGAGAAATGGGAAAAAAGAAAAGGCATGGGAAGCAAATCTTGAAAGGGAATCAAAGGGTATTGATAGGGCAGCACCACCCCCCCACCTGCTCAAGATATGGTAAGCTCCACATGATTTCACATTTGGGAGAAAAAGGCGCCTCTGCTTACATCACCTGTATCTCTTTGGTGGATTTTGTTGGGCCCCATCGCCATTTCTCATTCTTTTCCTTTTCCTTTCATCCAAAACTTATTTATTTATTTTTAATTTTCCCTCTCTCATCTTCTTATATTTCTAGCATTGCCTATGAAATATTATTATTATTATTATTATTCTTTGTGTGTAATATATAAATAAAACCTCACTCCTTTCTCTCCTTAAACATTTCCCATAAAGAATTGTTTTCTTTATTTTATTCTTTTATTAGTTGGTTTATTCTTTTTGGGTATTTCTTATTTGCATTTCTTGCCCCGTTCTGGCGTTCTTCACTTCAAAAATCTTCTTAGAAAATTTTCAAGATTTGGAAACCAATCTGGTCGGATCTTGCTTTCTGGGTTCTGTATTTTCTTGGTTTTTATTTCATCTTCATTCTTTTCTCGAACAAACCATTTCTTGTAAAAACCAAGTTTTTGGATCTTCAATTTTTGCTGCAATGTCTATAGCAACAGATTCAAATTTCCATGTTTTAGCCGTTGATGACAGCTTAATAGATAGAAAGCTGATAGAAAGGTTGCTCAAGACGTCGTCATATCAAGGTACAATTACTTATTTTCTCAACTACCAAACAGCTTAATGGGTTCTGATTTTTCTGTTTATTGGCAGTTACTACAGTTGATTCTGGCAGCAAAGCTCTTGAATTTCTGGGTTTTCATGGGGATGAAGAAACCAACACAAACACACCTTCTGTTTCTCCAAATAATCATCATGTATGCTTTGATTTTTCCCTGTTAAAATTTCCTGGATTTTCTTTCTGGGTTTCTGATAAATATTTTATTTTTCGTATTTTTGTGAATTTTCAGGAAGTGGAAGTGAATCTTATTATTACAGATTACTGTATGCCTGCCATGACAGGCTATGATTTGCTTAAGAAAATAAAGGTATGTTATTTTCTTTTCTTTTTTGTTTTCTGATACTATTAATTTCTTAATCTATTTACTAAGAAGTGAAAACATCTATTTGGAAATTCTAGGTTTTAATTTCATTTCCTATTGGCTGCTTAGATGGATCCTGTTGTCTTTTTCTCCACTTGATAGAGAATGTCAATGAAAATCAATTTGAGAATATTTTGCCACCTATTTTTTATACCTAAATAAATAATGCTCAAGATATTCACAGATTTATTTTGTCTCAACATGTGTGTACCTTCTTTGTTTTTATTTTTTTTGGTAATTTATTTAATTTCTATTTATTTATTTTTGTGGTTAAAGGAATCATCATCCCTGAGAAATATACCTGTAGTGATAATGTCATCTGAAAATGTTCCTTCAAGAATCACCAGGTAAAAGAGCAAAAAAGGGAATAAATTAAATTAAATATTTTAGAGAAATTTAATAGAAACTAACTGATGATATTATTCTAATATTTTTAATTTATTTTTCTCACAATAGATGTTTAGAGGAAGGAGCAGAAGAATTTTTCTTGAAGCCAGTACAACTAGCAGACTTAAATAGGCTTAAACCTCATATGGTGAGAACAAAAAAAAAGAATCAAAAACAAGAAAATCAAGAATTACCTGAAAAACCAGAGATTAAATCAGAATCACCATCACAGCAACCACTACAAAACAACAATAACAAAAGAAAGTCCATGGAAGAAGGGCTTTCTCCAGATAGAAGAAGACCAAGATATAATGACATCACCACTGTTGTCTAATTAATCATGATTATTAATTTTATTATCGTTTTCTACTTCTTCTTCTCCTTTTTTTTTTTTTAAACAATGTAATTTTTTTCCCTTGTAGAATACAGGTCACATAGGAGTGTAGAAAATAGTCTTTTGGTGTACACATCTTACGTGGACATAATTTATTTTCAATTTTGTTTTTGCTAATTTGGCCTAAAACAAAATCTAATCTCATGTCACTTCATTACTTTTTTTTTTATAGTAATTTCAATTAATCTCTGTTCTTTAATGATTATTTGAATTTTATTCCTTTGACTATATAGTGTACAACAGCAGAATTCAATAGCACTAATTAAAGTTGATTTACAAATTTAATTATCAGAAATACTCGATAAAAAGGAAGAAAACTGAACTATATATATATATATATATAAGTTATACAACCCATATATGGACAATGTGTTATATATATATATATATATATATATATATATATATATATATATATATATATATATATATATATATATATATATATATATATATATATATATATATATACTTTTTTCATTGATCACCAAATTATGTAGTCGGTAGTTCCTAAATTTAAAATTGACACCAGCTATTTTAACGAGACCGCTAGTAGCCGTTTTCTTATATTAACAGTGTAATATATTTATCAGAGCTGAGTAAAAAAAATCAAAATTTTGTTTTGCTTTTGATTCTTTTAATGAATATTATATTATATTTAATTTATATATTTTTTTTTATTTTTGAAGCATTCTAAACTATTAAAAATAAAATTATAAATTGTATAATTTATTAAATTTATATATTCAAATTTTTTAATGGTTAACTAATAAATCAATTTGAAAAAATAATCAAAAATCGAGATGGACTGATTAATAAAATTATTAATAAACTAATTAATCGGTTCATACTCACCCCTATTTAATAAAACATAATCTGTTATTATATAAGCATGACCACCACATACACTCTCTAAAACTATTTAAAAATTTTCTTCTATTTTTGTATTTCTCTTGCTAACTTGATTGTTGGAATTTTTCTTACCAAAATTCTTGAATTATTTGTTGAAATTTTTCTTACCAAAATTCTTGAATTATTTTAAAAGATTGAAATTTGGCTAGCAGTCATCATTCATATTACATGTCTACAAATAAAAAGTGCAAAGCCTTGTGATAATTAAATAAATATATAATGCATACCCACAGTATGTAACACATATCCTAATGCAACAAGGAAAACACATTTTTAAATTCTTAAATTTTTAAAATTTGTTATATTAATTCTTTTATAAAAAAATGATTAGATACTCATACCTTAATATAAAATAACATGTAGTTCCTCATAAATGGAATTAACGTGTATATATTTTAATCGCCATCATGTTCGCAAAATCATTATTGATGGAATCCGTGGACTTCTAAAATTTTTTTACATTGAATTCCTAAATTTTTAATTTTTTCAAGTTAAATTCCTGAACTTCAAAAATTTTTCACACTAAATTCTTTTGAAAAAAAAATGCACCTTTTAAGGTGATTGAAGCACAAGCGTGTTAGTTCTGTCTGAAGAATTGCATGTTATCTTATATTAAAGTATAAAGAGTTAATTAATATTTTTTTTTTATTTTATAATGGGACACAATGCAGAAAATTTTAAAAGTTCATAGACTTAAAAATAGATTTTTCCAAGCAACAATGCATATTCTTCCTCTATTAGATAGACTTTTTCAAGCAGGAATAGGAAAAAACACTATTACATGCTTGTTGGTGGAAGGAGTAACTTCAATTAATGACATACAAAACACTATTAGATAGACTTTTTCAATCATGTTGGTACACATGATTTTAGTGTTATCTTAAACAATTAGTTTCGTTGTTTTCTGTTTTTTTTACACTTTTATTTTCTTTCCGTCTTTGGCTTTCTAAGAGTCATAGAAGAATCAAAATGGACGTACCAATTCAGAAACTAATAAATGAGAAATAATAAATGGGGATGTGAAGAGCTCAAATTCTCTCTATCACAAATTAGTATAAAAGAATCAAGGAGACCTATTACAGGGGGGAAAGTTAATTATAACTCCAAATAAGTACCCAGAAGGAGTGATAGAAGAAGCAATGTAAGTTGGATGGACTTTGAAAGATATTTTAGGAAGAAAAAAATATAGAAAATTTGTGGGGAAAGTGTCCATTTGCTAGATCATATCAAAGTATGATCAAAACAAAAGAGTCGCCATTCAATGTAGTCGATAATCGAATGAACTGGCATATTCATTTTAACCCCACTCGTGTAACCCTTATTAGCATTCCAATGAGGAAAAAGGTATAAATTTACACTCAAATTATACAAAAAGGTACTAATAATTCCTGAATGATCATAATGGTGTGAGTCCAAATAGAAGAACCGATCGAGTTAACAAGATAAACTGAATCTGCAAATAAGAAATGTCTGGTCGAACTAGGCATCAACGCTGTAAAACTTAAGTTAGTAAACTTAAAGAGAGAAATTAAAGAGACAAGATCTCAAGGGTCTAATACTCGGCTCAAACATGTTTAAGCTGTAACACCCAGTATCCGATCCGATAAATGGGCCATATACCGAATGTTACACCATCAAATAATAAAAAAAAATCGAATTTTTCCTTCTATATAAATATTCATACTAAGTTTTATATTTTTTGATATTTTTACAGAAAAATGGATAGTCTCCCTTATATGGGACTCCATCCACTCTATTACAAAATGTCAATTCACACTTCTAAAAATCCAACACAATCTTCAACTTTCTCATACATCCAAATATTATTTAATCCATGTCCCAACCTCCTCAATCCATCACAATATAAAAATCAAGCCATCCATAATATAAATGAAATTTAAACTTTTTAATTCATAAACTTCACTACCATGAAACATATTTTGTCAGCCATTTTTCACTACAATTATAATATTATAACTACTTTAATACAAAAAAATCATGAACTGGAAAACCATCTACAGTTTATGATTATCTAAGTTTCCAAAATGCCAAAATAAACTTTCGAGCCAAGTATCCATTATGAAGTAGAAGAAGTACTCCTCACTTTCCAGTAGATCCTCAGTTTGCTATTTTCTCAAAATATCTGTATACCTAAGCGCAAAAGTAAAAATTCCACATGCTAAGCAAATTGCTTAGTAGTAACCACTAATTTTACTTTTCCACAAAGAAGATATATTTTTATTACAAAAAGACAAAATCCACCAACATTGTACTTAATAAAATATTATACACATATATAAATTTTGAGTTTGACAATTAATTACTTTTATCTTAAAGCAATAACTAATATCACAAGCTATTCATGAAGTTACATATACTAGACCCTATAAAAACCACAAAATATATACATACATATAGTATGACAATTATTATTATATATCCAACACTACGTGCCATTTAATTCTTAAAAAATATTTTTCTTTGCCCATAGTAATCCCAAGGAATTGTGTAAAGGATACGCGGGACTGAGACCCTTTTATTTTCGGTCAATAAGGACTGGAGTGGTCTGAACCTAAACTGCACTCTTTTACAAAGCCAAATTTGAAATGGAGTGGTCGTAATCTGACACTGCACTTCAATTTTTGGTGCAAAAAGGGGTTAAAACTGACACTGTCCTTTTTACACCTAATTATGAGTCATTTCTCTACATTACAAAATACTATTATCCAGCATATCAATCAAGACTTCATCCTTATGGCCGGCTAATTGTATCATACTCAGGATTTCTATCATTACTAAGGGCATAAATAGAGTTATAATTTCATATATTTCTCGGTACACTATCCAAAAGCTTGTGGCAATTTTATTATCCATGGATATGGCATCAGGCCCCAAGAAATTTCCACTTAATCATATTTTTAATAATATGCCATATTCATACATATAAATATATAGATTGCTAGGATTAATTCATGTCATTTAATACCTCAAACACATTTTGCGTTTGTCAAGTAACCACGTCTATTTTCAGGTAAAAACAGAGAATTTCACATACGCGGTAACAAGTATATTTGTAAAATATCCATTTACTAATTTAGATACATGCATTAACATCACAATATTTCATACCATCATTGTTGCACTTTTAAGTTAAATTTACATTCATTCTCTTTATATTAACCAATTACTTCAATTTAAGTAAATAAACAAAATCAAGCTATTTAAATGACAATTACTATTTCCATTTCAATTAGTCATATGGATAGCCCCTATTTAATAAATTTTTACAACAATACATACATATATGCAAGTATATTCTTAAATTTACCACAAAATCTAATGTATCAATTTATCTAGTTTCATATTAACAACATAAATCATATCTTACATTCATTAATTTCATAAATTTATAATTTAATTTTATAAAAACTTTATCATGCCATAAACTTTAAATATAAGCATAATTTACACAAAATTTTAGGAAATGTAAATCTTAGTGGTTGCAAACCTGATAGGTGACAAAAAATCAATCCAGTCTTCCGAAGACACTACTCAATCTCAAGAAAATTCTTATACTTCTTTTCCTTTATCCTTTTTTTTTAAGTTATCTTCTTCTTCTTCTTCTTCTTCTTCTTCTTTAACATTACATTCATGGATTTAAACCAAACAGCTCAAATCAAAATAATTTATTCAAATTTATGAGATATTTCAAGAATAAACTTGCAATCTAAGCTTAATCTAAGGTTAGTTTCCTAAATAAATGATAAAATTAAAAAAATCAAACTAAAATCCCTAACCCCCCAATTTAATTAATTTTGCCCTTTTTCTTAGTTTTAGATTTATAGGAGATATTCCCCATACCTTTAAGCTAACATTTAAGGTGGAAAAGACCAGTGGAGCTCCAGTGACCAGTGAAGTAAAATAGTCCGACAACTGGTGTTGTCAAGGAAAAAGAATGTAACAGAAAGGGGCTACTGTTGCACATGATGAAGGAAAGAGGAGGGGCTGGTGGTGGCAGACGACGATGGATTTGTAGGTGGCGGTGATTGGTAGAGCAACCCAGGTGTGGGAGGCCAAAATTGAAAGAAGAAGAAAAGAAAAAAGGAAAGATAAAAAGAAATAGGAAAGAGGGTTATAGGTCACAGGAAAAGAGAGAGAACAAAAAAAAAAGTTGATTCTTTTTTTTAATACTAATTTCCACTTTGGTCCTCCCCTATTATCTTTAGATCCCTCCCTTAACACTCTATACATTTAGGTCCCTAGTTAATTTAATTCTAAACCCATACCATTGTTTAATTTCTTATTTAATTTATATTATGTTTTTAAATTAGTTTATTTGAGTGTCTTCAAATTAATCTTAATTTATAAATTTCAATTTCACTAACTACCCTTTTTGGGTTATATTATTTAGGGCATTACATTTTTTCCCTCTAAAAGAATTTCTTCCTCGAAATTACCTGTTTAAAACAGTTGTGGATATATCTTTCTCATTATTTCTTCAGATTCCCAAGTATCCTCCTTTGTGTTTTGATTTCTCCAAAGCACTTTTACCAATGGGACGACCTTATTTCTTAGTTGCTTTACCTCTAGATCTAGGATCTGAATTGGTTCCTCTTTATATATCAAATCTGGTTGGACATGTACATCTCCAAGTTTGACAACATGAGATAGGTCTTATCAGTACCTTCTGAGTTGGATAATTCTTCTTATGTAGCTTAAGTTGCTGAGATGCATAAGCAACAACTTTCCCTTCTTGCATTAGTACACAACCAAGTCCATTGTGCAAAGCATCACTATAAATTACAAAATCTTTTCTAGCCACAGGTTGAGTTAGAATTGGTGCCTCAGTCAACATTGCCTTAAGTTTCTCAAAGCTTTCTTGGCATTTTTCACTCTATATAAATTTGGCATTGTTTTGCAGTAGTTTGGTCAGAGGAGCTACAATTAATGAAAATTCTTTAACAAATCTCCTATAATAACCTGCCAAGTATAAAAAGCTTTTAATCTCCCTGACATTATTTGGCAGTTTCCACTCAAGGATAGCTTTAATCTTCTTGGGATCCATCCGAATCCCTTCAGCTAACACAATATGACCAAAAAAAGAGATTTCGTTTAACCAAAATTTGCACTGACTAAATTTAGCATAAAATTGCTTTTCTCTCAAGGTTTGCAAAACAATTATAAGATGTTCATCATACTTTTTTCGATTTCTTGAGTAGACCAGTATATCATCAATAAAAAAAACTACAAACTGATCTAGATAAGGATGGAAGATACGGTTCATAAGACTATGAGCACTGCTAGAGCAATCGTGAGCTTAAAAGGCATCACCAAAAATTCATAATGCTCATATCTAGTTTTGAAAGCGATTTTAGGCACATCTAACTTTTTCACCATCAACTGGTAATAGCCGAACCTTAAATCAATCTTAAAAATACACCGATGCCTTGAAGTTGATAAAAAAGATCATCAATTCTAGGCAATAGGTATTTGTTTTTCACTATGACTTTATTTAGTTATCTATAGTCTATGCAAAGTCTCAATGTCCCATCCTTTTTCTTGATAAAAAGTATCAGTGCACCTTATGGAGATACACTAGGGTGGATAAAACCCTTCTTAAGAAGCTCTTGCAATTGGATCTTTAATTCTTTAAGTTTCGTGGGTGCCATTTCATAGGGTGTAATTGATACAAGTGCTATACCAGGCAAAGCATCAATAGAGAATTCATTCTCTCTTTCTTGGGGTAATCCTGGTAATTCCATTTGGAAATACATCTTGAAAATCGCACACTGGAGGAATGTCTTAAATTTTTCATTCTTGCTTTTTAGCTTCAAGAATACAAGCTAAATAAGCTTCACACCATTTCTTTAATATTCTTTTTGCTTTTGTGGTAGATATCACATTAGAAAGATAGTGTGATCTCTCACCCATTATTGTGATCTCTTTACCATTATCGGTCTTGAGTAAAATCCGCTTAAGATGGAAATCTACCATTACTTGATGTGCATACAACCAATCCATTCCAAGTATTACATCAAACTCATGGAATAACAATTCAATCAAGTTAGCTAGGAAGATGAAATTTTGCACTTAAACTGGGTAATCTTTATATACTTTGTATACTATTATATTATGCCCTAAAGGATTTGCTACTAGGATTTCATGTTTTAGTTTTTTAGCATTTAGGCCTCTACCATGAGCTACAGTGGTGTATATTTATGAATGTGTAGAGTTAGGATCTATTGATGCAAAAACATCATGATTAAATAGAGAAAATTAACCAACAATCACATTTGGTAAATCCTGCTCGTGTCGAGCTCTAATAACATAAGTACGTCCTAAAATGGAAACCTTAGTCTCTGATCCCAAAGCTGCCTGTACAAAATTCCTTTGAGTAGTAGCTCCTATAGCATCACCTTTACCTCTGCCCCTGCTTCCCTGAGTGGAAGCAGGTCCTTTAGTCTGTAGGGCTACAAGGGTTGGAGTTTTAGGATAATCTTTGGCAAAGTGATCCTTAGAATCGCACCTAAGGCAAGCTCCTGTCAACTTTCAAAATCCGCCTAAATGTCGTTTCCCATAAAGTCACATAGAGATTTATTCTATTTGCACTCCTAAGAGTATTGGCAATAGAGGTGGTTTGCTGACCAGATCTGGCTAAAGATCTTTGAATCTGACTCTATCTTTGTGAATGAGCCTATGATTGTATTGAACCTTAGGACCCCCTATATTTCTTACTAGGATTGCTAGCTGAGCTAGCTTGCCCTTACCCTTGACTTCTCTTTTGCTGTCTCTTGATCTTCTTATTCTGCTTTTCTATTTCCACTACTTCAATCTCAAGAGCTGACTCCACATCTCACCAAGGTTAGAAAATTTATGGCCAATGAGGCCCTTTTTAATTTTAGTGTGTAGCCTACCCTTAAATCTTTGAAGCTTCATTTCCTTTGTAGCCACTAGTTCAGGAGCATAATGACTCAGTTTATTAAACTCTCTCAAATACTCGATCACAATCTTACCTCCCTACCTAAGATAAAGAAAAACTTTCTTCATCACCTTCTTATATTGAATTCTAACATGCCTCTTTTCAAATTGGTAAAAAAAGAAGTCCTAAGTGGGTCCCGGCTCAGGTATGTCTTTAGAGATAGCTAGGCACAATTCATGAGCTTGTCCTTGAAGTAAAAAAGCCACATAATTTAATTTATCTTCAGGAGAGATTTTCGTGTGGTCAAATATTCTTTTTATCTTTTGGAGCCAGTCTTATGCCATTTGAGGAGTAACAGTTGCATCACCATAAAAATCAGCAGCTCCTAAATGCCTTAGTCATAGTTTGATAAAATTCCATTTGAGCTTGAGGTATGGGTGGAATAGGATGAGGTTGAGTTTTTATTGAGGTGTTTACTCTTGCAGTACCCTCAACAGTGGCGGAGGCGTGACTCTCCACTTCCTCCTCTCCAGCTCTTTTAGAATCCTATTCCATATCAAATATGAAATAATAAAAGAAATGGACTTCTCATAAGATAAATATATATGTTCCCCTTCTTAAATCTCCAAATTCCATATATCCACATAGATAATACTTTCTCGTTTCATTCACATTAAGAAAAATAAATTATCATATTCCAGATATGCTCCATGTGTACCCTGTCAAATTTCTCTTATGCGAGGAATTTTCCTTTATTATTGAACAATTAATAAATGTATATGTGTAGATGTTATGTATGCACAATGCTTTATATATGAAATTTATGTAAATGCACATGCTTTATATGTATGACTATGCATTTTATCCCACTCCAATGCTCGTGTTATATAAAAAAAATACCCACATAATAAGAGTCATTGATGAGTACACAAAGCATACTACTCTTGCTCACTTTCCTCTTTTCTCAACTCTAGGTCTAGGACTGCCTAAACCTAAGCTCTGATACCATTAAATGTAATGCCTAGTACTCGACCCAATAAATAGGCTGAATACCAAATCTTACACCATCAAACAATAAAAAAATTAAAATTTTCCTTTTATTTAAATATTCATACTAAGTTTTATATTTTTTGACATTTTTATAGAAAAACGGATAGTCTTTTTCCTAAGTAAAGACATAATTTTTTCTAAGTTTCTTGAAGAAAGGTGTACAATGTTTTGTTGATAAAGATATAAATCTCCCAAAAGCTGTAATTCTTTCATTCAGCTTCTGAATATCTTTAACACTACTTAACGGTTACATATCTGTTGTTGCCTTTATCTTCTACAGATTGGCTTTAATTCCCCTCCATGACACCATAAAGCCTAGAAACTTCCCCAATGATACTTCAAAGGCACATTTTTCTAGATTCGATTGTTAGTGTAAGCCTTAGCCCTAATACATTGTTATAAAAAACTTAAGTTAATAAATAAGGCATTTATTTTATCTATTGTATTCTTATGCATATCAAATGATAGAACTATCCAAAAATATTGTTTCAATTTAAGTTATCATGTGTGAGGCACTTGGTTGTAAGACCTTGAAATAAATGAGACTTCATTCTAAATATCCCTAGTCAGTCATTGTTATGGGAATAACAAATGAATTAAGACTAGTATGCTCTCTCTGATAATTTGAGTTCTGTCTTACGGATCATAAGGCCTGGAGTGTCAATCAGAGATCATAGATACATGTTTAGAACATGGTATCTGGATTCGATCCGTTCATGAGAATACTACATGGTACAAGTCATAAGTGTTTCTCATGTGTAAGTTTTGTATCAGATTTCTTAGACCTAAAATCTCTATGAAACTTTTTATGAATTACTGTGTACTTTGACATACACCTAATGTGCTCATAACAGAGTGACAAGTATGGGTATGCTTGGGTATGCACTAATCCATGTTAGAGAGGATGAGAGAAGTAAATGGATTACCCCTCTCGATAAGAGAGAAAATATCATCGGCCACTTGATCAGTGAACTGAGAAGTGTATGGCCATACCAAGATGAAATAATGAGTAATCATTATTTATCTGAAAGTTCAGTGTCACTTGAATATCAAGAAAGGAATTAGTATGTATAAGGATGATTGGTTTAATGCCTTATATTAATTCTGATATTTACGGGTAAGGGACTATGCAAAATTGCATTAGGTCCCTAAATGCCATTTGCATTTTCATTTAATTTAGAATGCTATAATATCTTGCTAGAGAATATATATAGCCTTTGAATTAATTTATTAATTCATTGCCAATATTAAATGAACCTATAGGATCGCACACAAAGCATTGGGCTTAAAATATTTAAATAGTGTATTGAAAATTAGTTTGGGCTTTTATTTAAAGTCAAATTAATGTATGCAATAGGTAAACAGATTTTTGTTTTGCCTTAAACAACTTGTTATTTTAGGCAAACCTGTTAAATAGGTTTTTTGCCTTAAATAGCATGCTGTTTAAGGCAAATCTGTTCAACTCCGATTTTGCCTTAAACTGCTAGCTGTTTAAGGCAAATCTATCAAACAAGGTTTTTGCCTTAAACAGCCAAATCTGTTAACAGTTGGTCACAAGAGAAATTTATTGGCATGTGTTAGGTTTAATTTTAATTAATTAATTATCTATATATAATTAAGTTAATTGAGTATTAAATCCTAAATTGTATTTAATCAAAATATAATACTTGAGAGAAAATTAATGTAGCCAAAATTCAAGCTAGGAATCATAGTTGCATTCAGCAACTAATCACCTTAAATAAGTAAGTTTGTTTTAATTAAATGACTAATGCCATTTGAATTTAAATTCTAATAGAATTTAAATTAAGATATATCTCTTAATTAGGAAATGATGAAGGCTGAAATTACTACTTAATTTCGACATTCACACTTGACCTAAAACAAGTGATATATATATGAATTAAAAGAATACGAGAGCTAGCCATTTTTTGCCTTTTTCTCTCTTGGCCGAATTACTCAAGGGAAAAGAACTCTTTCTTGTTCTCTTGTGTTCTTGGGCAGCAATAGCAACCTAAAGGAAGAACATGATCAGATCTTGTGGCTTCAAACTATTTCCATTGCCGAAAACACAATCATAGAGCTAACACTCTTGATTTTAAGCTATCTTTGCAAGTGTATGTGTGAGCATAGAGTGGTGTGGCGTAAAGGCTGCTCTTTTGGCATTGGTGTTCCAGATCTGAATTGTATAAGTCTATCTTATACATTTGCCATTGCAAAATCAAGTTTTTAAGAGCATCCATGTAATGGCCTCAATACCGGTTTGGCCGTGAACAGTAAATTCCGATGGTGAATAGTGCATTCGGGCCGCAAATCGGACCCGAAAGGGAAAAATATTTTATTTGACCATCGAAAAGTATTACTCATGTTGAGTTCGGGGTTAAAATTTGAAGTGAAATCAAGGTCAAATAAGTCTCTGAAAGTCAAAAATACAAAAAAGGTAGCGAGTCAATTTACCTGGTAGGGAAGGTGGCTTGATTTTGCATAAATTTTTAAAGATAGCAAATGAACTCCAAAAATTGATAAATTTTGCAGATCTTCATGAAATTTTATGTAGATTATTTTGGTATAAAAAATAAAATTTTCGGCGATGTCGACAGTTGTCGAATCGAACTAGTTCGATTGAATCAGACCAGTAACGGACTTCGATTGAGCCAAAATTCTGTGTACTACCTAGTTTTTATATTCTAAGAATTATAGAATCAAAATTGGAGTGAATTGAAGTGAGTAAGTGGGAGAATTTGGTGTGGGCCTTTGGAAAAGAGAAAATGGGCCTTAAAGAAGTGGGCTAGGCCTATGGGGTTTTGGAACTTTTGGCCCAATTGGAAGAGTATTTAAGAGAGAAATATCTGCAGCCTTCCAGTAGATTCCAGCTTCTCCTTCCTTCTCTTCACTTGGCGGAACTCCTATCTCTCTCTCTTCTCTCTCAAAATTTCTTCAATCTCACTCATTTTTTTTGGGAATTAAAGCATTTTATCCCTAATCCTATCCCTCTAAATGTTTATTCCAGCCTCATACCCTTGATTTGGAGGATTAAAGCAAGGAAATTCAAAAGGGAAAGTTTTAGGTGTCTAGGAGAGGTAAGTAGAAACCATGGATTTAAATTGGTTTTATGGCATCTTTAGGTGTATTTAGGTGCCTAGAGTTCATTTATGTAGTCAAATTAAGCATATAAGATAAAAAAAAATTAAGGTTTCTTGTGATGGGAATTTTGGCCATAATAGGTTCACAAGGAGAAGTGCAAGGTTCCAAGGCTAAAGGCAAGAAAAATGAAGCTTAGGCAACCCATAGCAAGGAGGAAAGGTTAGTGGCTAATAAATCTTAGTATTTCCTTTGATTTTGGTTAAGTAATCTCTATGTAACTTAGGGTAAATATGATAAAATGGTGTTTAATTAAAAGTGATGGTAGATTAGTGCTATGAGAACTTAAATAAGTGTGTTTAAATGCTTAAATGAATTGTTAAATGAATGAATGGTGTAGGTCCTTTGTTGGCTGAATGAGACCTTAAAGAAAACTAAGGCTTATTTTGTGAATTTTGATGGAATTATGCTTCAAAATCATAGTAGAAATGAAATAACATGCCTAGAAATTTTTATGGAATTTATAGAAATCAAATAAATATTTTAAAGACAAATTCCCAATTATGTAAGTAAGGAAATTAATGCACTAATGTGAAATAATGTGCAAATTGATGAGAAAATGAATAATTTTGGTGGATTATGGTAGAATAATTCACAAATTATGTAAAGAAATTGAAAAGAATAATTAATAAGTAAAGCAAGCATAATTAAGTAATGAAATAATAAGAAAGTAAAGATTTGATTGAAATTTTTGTGAAATTATGCCCTTAGAAATAGTCTGACAGTAAAAGCCTAGCTCAGGATATAATTGGCTAGCCATAGAGACATTTGTACCGCAGTGTAAGTCATGGCAACTTGCTTTGCTATGGTAGAATCACTGATCTCCATGGCTTCTGTCTGTATCTGATATATGTTCTGTGGAAAAGTGATCTTTGAGATCATTTTTCAGTTTGTATGTGGCCTATAGAGTCCACATCTCGAGTATCCGTTCTGAGTATTTCTGTCGGTACTGTACTAGGGGCATGAAAGTGAAAATAAGTCAAAAGAACTGAAAAGAAAGATAAAAATAAAGTTTTAGGTGAAAAAGGGGCTTAAATGAAAGAAAATAAAAGTTTAGGGACAAAATGATAATTTTGCTAAAGTGGGTAATTAATAAGTAAAAATAAGGAAGAAATAGTTAACAAGGGCAAAATGGTAATTTTGGAGTCCTAATAATGTTCAAAGATAAAGTTTCCATGGTATAGGGACTAAAATATAATTTTACCCGAAATTGGTAAAATAAAGAATAATTGATGAATAATGGAAGAAATTGTATAATAAAAATGAAAATAAATGACTATAATGGCAAATTTTTAAAATTTGAGACAGAAATGACAATTTCGAAATTTAGTAAGGTTTTAAGGACTAAATTGAAAATTTGCCAAAATTTAAGTAATAAATAAGAATAAGTGTAAGTAGTATAGAAAACAAATTGTTTCCCACTTGATTTTGAACAAAACGTGTTTAATCGTAATTACTTTGAGAAGTTAATCACATAATCGTATTATAATAGAGAAATAAATTTTATTAAAGAAAGTATTAGGATTGTTAGCCACCGCTGGGCATAATTTATGCTCAGCATGTAGTTTCTGCTGCATGTAGGTACCGAGCTGGAGGAGCAGTAATGCACAACTAAGAGAAGTTATTTTTGTTGGATAGCTGAAGAAGAATCTGGCATGTATATTTGTTAGTTGTGGCATGTATATAAATAGACAGTTATGTATAAATGCATGATTATGTAAGGATATGCAAATATATATGTGTGTGTGGATGTGATCTATTGTGTATGGTTTAATGGTTAGTTGATGGGAGTTGTGGAGAAATGAAATGTTATATTTGGGAGTGTTGTGCTCTGAGAGGCTGTGTATTGTCTGCATTTCAGGGGGCTAGTCAGTTTTCTAGCCATTATATTGTCAAATTTTTGCAAAATAAATAGTAATATAGGACAGATATGGGTCATTGACCGCATGAGTTAAGATTATAAATTAACCTCAAGTGTTAATGTAAGACTGATTAAGGGAAGAGAAAAAAACAAAGAAGTTACTTAGGTTTCAAAATAAAAAGAAAAAAAATTTTTTTTATCGATTTGGGCGCACTGTTCAGTTAGACTGGAGTGATAAGGGTTTTACATTGTGTATTGAAAATTACCAATGCATTTATATAACTTAGAGACATCGAAACTGATTCAAAAATCAAAAGTTAGAAATTCCATTTTCGGCAAACTAACCTTTTATCTGAGCCTGCCAAACATCTCATACCCATAATCCAAAGCATGTTCCCCTTAATATCTTCTTAAATTTATCATTCTATCAAACTGGGTTTCTTAGACCTAAATTCATTTATTTCTAATGATCTACCATGAGATAAGTTCATTAAACCCTTTCTTCTATATTACAAAGGATAACAACCATTGAAGTAAGATTACCTTCCATCAATATTAAGTGTTTACTAATCAAAGACTTCAGATGGTTCTTAACTCAAAATCTTAAAGCTTTAACATATCCCTAGTTATTTTAAGGCCAATTAAATTTAGCAACAGAACTTCCAAACTTAGCCATCCTAGTATCTAACTCCCAACCTATCAAAATCTAGACATTATATATATATATATATATATATATATATATATATATATATATATAGAGAGAGAGAGAGAGAGAGAGAGCATCTAATTAAACTTTCATAGGGTCTCTTACTATGTCCGAAGCTAAAGCTTCAGAAGAGATACTGTACTTACTAATCATATAAATAGTTTACTATTGGATTTACATAGCTTCATTAAAACCTAAATAATTTCAGAGAATAAAAATAAGAATTACAAAATACACGAACAAAATAGAAGGGACCCGGCTGGGATAAGGAGTGTCTTTATCGAGTCAAACACTTCTGGGTTGAAGCTAATTAAGTGACCCAACTAAGCTAAATTTTTTCTCAATTGGGTTGAAAGCTTATGGATTGAAAAGGCACCAGTGAGCAACTAAGCCAAAGTTGTCTTCGTCGGGTAGAATGATTTCCTTCTAACTCTGCCTAATGATTTCAACTTAATTTACAACAATTTATCACATTCATTAATCATTCACTTCCCTGTAGAAAGAGAGTGGCCTAACTTTTAGATCAAGACTCGCTCATATCCTTCAAATTTTAGCTATTTCTTCAACTTAACAAAGAAATTTCTATGAATTAACACTTTAAATTCAATTCCAAATTTCAATATATAAATTTGCATAATAGAGGAAACGAGAATGACAAGATTCTATCTTACCTATAGATCAACCCACTCTAACTCTTGAATTGACATCCTCACTTCCTCTTGATAATTTCCAACAAAACTCAAGACTTAGGTAGAAATAAAAGGAAAAAAGGAGAATACGATTGCCAACAATGGTGGTTTTTCCCTCTCTCTCTCTCTATCTCTTTTTTTTATAGCCAGCCTCCTCTAAAACTAGATTTCTACGTCAACCACTCTTAATCATTCTAGAAATTCAAATTTTAAATTCCTAAAAATATCTCTTTAGTCCCTATTAAATAATTTAATAGCGATTCACAATTTAATTCAAAATTTTATTTCAATTTAACCCCTAAATACAGGTATACACTTGATTTCTAAACTTTTACATTACCTTAACTACTCGAAACAAATTCATAATTGCCAACTACATCCCTCAAATCCACTAGGGTTGTATTTGGGGTGTTACAAGTCTTACATGGACTTTTCTATGCTTGTCTTACAAATCTCTTCAAGGATCCCTGACCAGTGTCTAGCAAGTGTATTAGATCGGCTAGTAATATAGGAAAATATAGATTAAGATCCCAAATATCGTACCCAAGGAAATATAGATTGCTAAGGATAATATCTATGTATGAATTAAATCAATCTGAGATTGTTTCCCAAATGTTTTTGATTTAAAGGTAAAAATTAAACTAAATAAAGAACTAAACAAAATAAAAACTAAAATTAAAATAACAAGAATTAAAAACAAGACATTAACTGAAATTCTCTTGCTAAAAAAACTATCAACCTTAACTTTCATTGTAATGACTTAATTAAAAGAGAAACACAAGTGATTATGAAGAATTCAGATGAATAAAACTAGATAACTTTACTCATTATTATCATTCCAAGTATTAAAATTTCCTTATTCAGAACATTCCAACACTTAACATAAAGATCTGAATTAATCCTCCTAGATGTCTATTAAATCCTTTCTCAAGTAATTTAACTTCCACCCATTCTTAGTTACACCTTAATCTTAACTTACTTTAATTAACACAAAACTATATTTTATTCAAATTATAATCTTGTATTAACCCAAATAACTTAACCTAAGAACATGCATATTAATGATCCAACCAAAAACCAATTACTAACCAATGTTTAATCAAGTTAAAAACTAATTTTTAGTTAAACAAAGACAAGATTGTGTTTAAGAACTAAGAAATAATCAAACTTGCATTAAATTGAAGCACGAGCTTAAGTCATAACAATAAAAGTTAAGGATTCAAGTATCCTCTAGCAAAAGTTAAAGAAAACTACTCACTAGACATGTTTAAAACTAAAACAAAGCTTTAAGAAAACAATAAAAATAGAGAAAATAGAAAAAAACATAAAAAAACTAAAAATTAATGAATTCTTGATAACTAATGGTTGATCCCCTTTCTTTGATGCTTCAGACTTCTATTTATAGGCAAAACAAGTCTTCTTAATCAGGAAATCCTTCACAACATGGGAGTGTAAACACATGGCCATTTGATTTTTCTCTTGTAAAAATGCACTGTTGTGTATCTTCTCTTAATGAAGTACATGGCCACTTATCTTCCATTGAACTAAAACACATGGCGACTTAAGATTTTCTCCAGCCAAAAGTGACACATTACCACTTATTCTTTCACAACTTGAGACACACGACCACTCATCCTTTCACATCTTCAATGCACGGCCAAGTAAGCACACACACAATGAAACATACGCCCACTTGAAGAAGAAAAGAAGGAATACACGGCCACTTAAGTTTTCAAGTAATGAAATACACGGCCACTCATGAGTCTACTGGACTCCACATCTATTTTCTTGCATGAATTTTCCAAATTCATAGTTTTGGCCCAAATCTTCCTGATTATTTGCTATTAAGTTCTTTTCTTAGCAAATTATACCTGAAAAGCACCAAAACTTTAAATTAACTCCAAAAATATCAAATTAACCAATTAAACTCAAATTCAACCTAATTAACACAAAATTAACTTAATTAAATGCCTAAAAATATACTAAAAACATCATATAAATCATCATTATCAATCCCTTTTACAAGCGTCTTTCAATTTCATTTTTCAAGGAATTGCACTCATTAGTTGTATGGCTAGCATCTTTATGAAACTCACAATGTTTTCATTTATCCTACTTTGTATATGTTTGATCGAAAATATTTTTTAGCCAATTTTCCATATTTTGTTTTTCTTTAATCCATACCAAAACTTTGGCATGGAAGGAATTAAGAGTAGTATAATTTCTAGCCGAATTGTTAATATGGCAATTAAACCATCCTTGCTCAATTTCCTTTTGCTTACCTAAGCTTTTTGATGTGCTTGCTTTTTATGGGCTTTTTGTCATTGTTCCTTCCCATTTGATTGGCTACATTTTGTTCGTAACATTTTACATTTTCCTATTTATTGGCTCTATACGACTTGTTTTGAACCCCCTCACCCTTTAGGCGATATCCAACTTGCCATCAAAGGCATGCTTTTACGATTTGAGACTGGATAAAGGTACATTAGACTCATGAAAATTGGTCGCTTCATAATAAGTAGGGATTCAACCTAATTTACCAAGCCTAAAGCCTCAAAAAGGTATGAGATAACATCTCGAGATACCCCAATAAGGGTGTCTATTTTGGCTCCAAGAGGTAGGTATTGTGGAGTTGCCACCCAACAAAATATTAAGAAAGTAAATCTATCCTCATAAAGCCAAAACCAAAGATGGTTTGGGACTTCTCTCTTACTTATACCTTGGTTAATGTTTATATAAGTGAGTTTTTAAGATTAATTCCCTATCTCTTTTCTCATATGATTTATAAAGATAAATAAATAAAAGTATAATATAAGTACATAAAGGAAGCTATACAAAACATAAAATAAAATTATCTTACAAAATGAAAAAAAGACATGCGTAAAGCACAAAGGATTTGGCCCGTGTAACTTAGAACACTTGATCTGATTTGTTTGAATATCAAATCACCTCTTTTCAAATGATGGCCCTTTATCCCCTTCTAGAAGGCTAAGCTTAACTACCTTTTACAAATTTGGGTGGGGCGGTGAGTTTTTAACTTATTAAAAACCCATGCTCTATTCATCTTGATTCTGATAGTCTAGCTTTTGTAGTAGTCCTCAATAGTTAAAACTCAATTTTGTTTGGTTGTATCATACTTGTACCATTTATCGAGGAGGAAGGACCGATCCTTGAAGTTTTGTTTGCTGTAATGTCTTTTTCTTCATGATAGCCATGCAAGCTCTTGTGTGAGTTTCTGCCACTCTTCTTTCTCTCTTCATCTATTAACCTCTATCTTTTATAATACTCCCCTTAAAGAATAAGCTAAGGTGACAAATTACCCTCTCTTTATCTATTAACTTATCTCTTGTATGATGTTTCTCTTAAAATAATGATTCGAGATGATATGTTATGATTCATTCTCTGGCCTCTCTTTATGGCCTTTTTTTGGCACTTCCCAGCAGTTTCATAGTGTTTGAGAGCTATAGGCTCCCACTAGTTGCCCCCCTATTTATTAGAATCTTCATCTTATTTGCTTTATGGTCTATCTGTTCTTCTGGGATTTTAAATTAGGTACCTTGTTGTTTCAACAAACAAGAGCAATGTGTCCTCATAATGCCCTTGTTAATTCTTATCATGCCATCTCAAGTCTAGGCTAAGTCTTTTTGTTTTCATTTCATTTTATTTTTTCTCTTTTTCTTTTTTTTTTCTCATTTTTTCAAATTTATCTCTCTTCAGGAATAATAATGAATGCATTTAAGATGTCTTTTCCTTGAGATTAAGTAAAGTAGTGTCTATGGAATTAATGTCTTATGAGTTATGATTACTACTATACATGATGCAATAAACATAAGGCATTGCATACATAAGAAAAATATCATATGATTAACATATATAGTGGGAAAAACATATGTATTGTTACAACACAAAATATACTATATCATCCAAAAAAGTGGCTTGTATCCCCTCTTCCTCTATCATAGGGCAAGTTTCTAAAAATCCATCAAAATCTTGTACTCTCTTTTTTCTGGATGGTGCCCTCAAGATTGGTGATGATATTTACATCCTGTGACTTTGTAACTATTTCTTTTTGGAACTGATTGGATGATGACTAACTATCTATATGCCATGTGAATTTTGGGATGCATAAGTGATGAAATAGCAGTATAGAAACTCAACCTCTTTCTTCTCTTCCTAAGGTCCAACATTTGTTGGGTGTTAAGTGAATCATGGATGCATTACTTTAAAGTGTGACAATCATTTGTTTTATGTCTTGTGTGTCAGTGAAAAGCACAATACCAATCTGTCCTATGCACAGGTTGTAAATAGTTTCAAGCTAGCCTAGCCAACAATAACTGTAGCTTTCCCTTTTGAATGTAATAGGTGAGGAACCATAATAGTGGCTTATACAATTCAGAATAGAGATGTGAAGCCATCTTGGTAGAGACTTCTATCACCTTATTACTACTACTTCCATTATTGACATCCATGTTCTCACAAAACTCTACTTCGTCACATTCCTAATGAGTGTTACTGTAATTCTTGCTGTTAGACTAGTAGGGCTTGCCTTATGGCCAAGATCCTCTCAATCTACTTTTAGGTCATTTACTTGCCCAATATTTATCAAATCCTAGATATGGTCCCTTAGTGTATGGCAATGATTAGTCTCATGTCCTGTATATTGGTGGAAAGTGCAATACCAATCTGCCCTATGCCCCAATAATCATTAGGTCCTTTGTGGCTTAGGTAGCAAATAATGCAATTCCCCTTCTTTCATGAGATGAGTAAGCTACCAAGACAACAGCTTGTTTATGGTAGAGTACTATCATTGAGTAGGCTTCATCGCTAATACTTTTGTTGCCTTAACATTATTGCCTTATTGTTACTACTATTATTGCCCCCTCATGCTTCTATAGCCCTGTTGGCCATCATGATTACTGCTTATGCTGCTTGGAAAGCTACCTCTTTTTGCTTGATATTTCCCTTTTAACTCATAATATGGGTTAATAAATGGGACTTGAATTGAGATCCACCAACACTTAATACCTTGGATTTTCTAAGCAAAAACCCATGTTTTGACATTTCTGCGGTCCATCAATTTTCCAAGACAAACTCATAAACAGATAAGAGTGACCATAAAGGAAAAATAAATATATTGGGTTATTGATGCTATCAAGTAGCCATTGTGAACCTGAGCTTCCTTCAAAGTAGATCCAAAACCAGTTGAAAATCCACTCTGCTGCCTTCTGTAAATTTTCGTATTTAAGTTATGTTGAGAAAAATACATATCAATCAGAAAGTAACAGAATTTATGTATGACTTTAAATACACTAGCAACTTTGGGTCTGCTGCAGTTGCATCCCACACCTGCAAGTTTGGGGAAAAAATGAAATAAGCACTTTAATTACATCAAAAATAAAATCTCGAAGTAAGAAAACAAGAATAAGATGAATTGAAAACAACATGTATATTTTAAGGATCTAGTAGTTTATATAACATAGGCAAATGACAGTTTGCAATTTAATCCATATAATTTAATTTAAGTATTTCATACTTTCATCTAATATCTAACTAGTAACTTATAACCTTGATTTCATAAAAATTCAAACTAACCACTTAAACCCATAACTTACATATTGCATGGTAGTTGACATCCCTATAGTTTAGACTCCTACAATTTAAGCAAGGAATTTAATAGTATCCAATTGTCACTCACATATATATATTTATAATATTGATTCATGAAAATTCTACCCAATAGAAATCAAAAACCTTTAAGCATATAAGAGATTCTACCCCTGATGCCGTACATCTAATTAGTCAATTCTTTAACTATGTTCTACTATAATTCAATTATTACTTAATTATTATCTCAGTTACTTTAAGTTATGGTTCCATCCACCATTTCTATCTCTATATTTGTTCCCCAAATTACTAGACCCTATTACAAAATTAAATTGTAATTTAATCCGTTAATCCAATAAATACATTACAAAATAGTGAAACTTAATGAAATAGACCAAACCATGAAAGCAACAAATAAAGCAATTTAATTGTAAAATCAATTTAACTCTCAATTTACTTAACTGTCACCAACCAACAATATTACCATTTCCATCATACTTAAATCTGTCATTTACTAAAAAGACCAACAACTAATACATTAAGACTTCTCAAAAATCACAAGTAGTGACTACTAACAGTTCTATATTCGTCAATTGCAACCACAGACACATAGCTAAATTTTGTATTTGACAGTGTCTTAGCAAAACTAATTATTAACTCAATAATTACAACATCCAATCCACTTAATTAATAGTTTCTTTGTAATTACATTAACTATTTCAAGACCTTACTCAATTTATACTAATTATAAAGTATACCTATTGGTCTCTAAATTCAAATTTAGTCATAGACATAATCACTATTTAGCCTAAACTTAATATTTTAACATGTACTTTAGTAAAATCAACTTTAACTCAAAAATCTCAAGGCACATAAAGCTTAAATGTAGGGAAAAATAAATTTGCTTGAACACTTACAAGTTTTATTTTTAATTTCTCCAACTATTCTTCCCAAAAGCTTCAATCCACCTTCATTTTTGCATTTCTTTCTCTTTCATCAGCATCTCGCCTTTTTTTCTTCAAAATTCCATAAAACCAACACAATTCCTCCATCAATTGCATGTCAATACATAATTTGTAGCAATTTCTAGTTTAATACTTACTATAATTCTCAATTAATTTAATCAAATATTGAACCCCCACTTTTTCTCTTAACTTATAAATCCCTAGGTTTAAATATCCACACCATTCCTTCAATTTCCACCACTAAATAACAATTAAAAGGAAGATTAAAGCTTACCTGTCAATTAATAGAAGAGAAACAGCAAATAAGAGAGGTGGGATCTTAAAAATCGAGCAGGGGAAAGAGAGGAAAGTGAAAAGAAGAGAAGGGGCTGACCCCGTTATGGCGAAAAGAAGAAAAGAGGAGGGAAGAGACAACGGTGACGAGAGAGCTCAGGCGGGGCCAACGGTGGTGCGGTGCAACGAGCTATCACGATCGGAGAGTAGAAGGGGAAAAGGAGAAGAATGAGAGGGGGAGGCGATAGGGAGGGAGGGAGAAGGAAGCCGATGGTTCCTGAAAGAAGGGAAAGAAATAAGTATAAGCCAAAATGATATAGTTTTGGCAAATTTCCTTTGTGATCCTTCCTTTTATTTACTTAAATAATTAGACCCTCAATTCCTTTCCTATGTGCAATTAATTTAATTCATCCCATATATTATTATTATTATTATTATTATTATTAATTTACTCATTATTTTATAATGATATTATTATCAAATCTAGGCAAAAATCAGATCGATCTCAATTATTATTCGGGTAATCAAAATTGAGGCATTACACCGATGCCATCGAAGGATCTAAGCCAGAAGTCCTCGTAAATTAAATGGAGTTGGAAGGGAGTAAGCTGCTTCTCTTTGGTTGCTTATGAGATGGAGTGAAAGCTACATTTGTTGCTCCACGATATGAAAAAAGGGGAAATTGGAAGCAGAGCCACTATCATTGTCATATATAAAGCATAAAGCACTAAAATACCTGATTAACTAACTAATTTTTAAATTTTTCAGGATTCAACTTTTGCTCAGAATGAAATGCATATGATATTTGAGCATCCATTCCTGTTAACAATAGAACATCATTGTCATATATGTAGTTGGTATGCCATAAGTTTTATTGTGAACCAGAGGTTTGAAGATGATAAATCCATAGCATGGTGGAAGAAAGGCAATGAAAACCTGAAGATATGCATCCATTTTAATCCAATTTCACAATGGAGACTAAAGGACCCAACAAACTAGTGAGATAAAATTTTAAATTGATGTTCATCACTTTATGTTTACCTTTAATGCTCATAATCATATATATTTTGTGTGAAATTATGGCTATCAAGACTTCTTTTAAAATATATGTTATTCAACATTGCCACTTGTGGTATAGATGTTCATTTTTGGAACTGCTCAACTACTAGACAAACAGAAAAATTTTATTAACCTAGAGGTAAAATTAATAAAGAAAACAAAAAAAAAATTATATAATGATTCCAAGAGTTACTTAGCACATTGAATTTATGATAATTTTCATCGATAAACACTATCAGATCCAATAACTTTGCAAGAATGATAATTTTATACAATTTATCTAGGTAAGAAATCTTACCCATGCTAAAGTAATTCCAGAATCCCCCACGAAATATGGGGTAACCCTCCTAAAAAAGAAAGAACATATTGTTTGTCAGAACATACCTAATGCAATATATAACCTAGAAAAGCATAAACTATAGAAAAATAGAAGCCGAACTCGACCAATAGAATACAACATTTTAACATGGACAAATATATTGCTTGGACCTTGTTTTCACAGATAATCAATCCCAAAATAGATAGGAAGTAGTGAAATGATTTCCTCAAACAATCCAATGTTGCCACTGAATGTGCCACATTACAAAACATAATGCAACTCAAGTGCCTTTTGCACCATGATTTCCATATCCCCTTTTATATTACTACAAGTTAACCATTTGTAAGAGTTCAGCAAAAGTTAATCTATAAAGGATAAATATTTAACTCTAGGGAGGCAAAAATAGCCATCAGCATAAAATGCACAATCTTACTTTGCTTTCCATTATATTATGTTAAATTCGTTAAAGGCTTCTGATACATCTTTAATAATCACATTTTCATGATTTTCATATCTTATTATTTCCCGTTAAATAAGAACATAAAAAGGGTTAATAGTACTCTGCAACTAGCTTATACAATCAACAATAATTGCAACCACACTATGCCAATATTCAAAATAATTCAACCACCATTATATGTACCCAAATATGTTGTATAACTTAAATCACACAAAAGCAAGTCATTTGATTCAAATCGAATTAAAACTTCTAACAAAAATTCAGATTTCATTGAAATAAATTAAATGGAAAGCAAATTTGGTAGTCACATGCCTATTCCTCGTGATTTTTTGTATTTTTGTCAACCATTACACTCACCAAAGGCTCACCGAAAGCTCGTTGGAGCTTCATCAGAATGCACCAAGGCTGTTCAACTGAAGGTGGCTTCGTTAGCAACATCACAGGGGCGTTCATGCGCTCCAAGTCCACCCTCGTTCGCCAAATCGTGAGCTAGGAGATCACCGCACCTTTTTTTTCGTTTTATCTACCGCTGACATCTGGAGGGAGGACAGTGGGCAGCGAAAGAATCATCTTCTCCATGAGGCCTTATCAATATAAATCGAACTATCGATCCCGCCATTGATCATTAAAACAACGAGCAACACAGCAGTCCAGCTTCGAAAAGAGGAGAAGGCTGATCAGAAGAGGAACGAAGTGACGCCGATGAAGCAAAGGCAAAGTGTAGCGACATCGATCCCGATCCCCCTTACCGATGATCAACACCGAGGGCGACGATCCCCCTTCTTTCCCTCACGTTCATGCTCCACTCTTTCTCTATTTAGGTCCCTTTTCGGTTCTTTTCTTTTTTCTTTTCTTTTTTTAAAGGTTACTTTCTTTTATAAACTTTTGCAGCCACACAAATTCTCTTGGTCCCAAAATTTTCATCTCTTTTCATTTTCTTTCTTTTATATATCCAATAAATATCTCACTTCAAGCTTCTAGAATCTAAAAGTCTTCTTAAATTATTATTATTATTATTATTATTATTATTATTATTATTATTATTATTATTATTATTATTATTATTATTATTATTATTATTATTATTATTATTATCCAATAAGAAACTCAAATCTTATTATTATTATTATTATTATTATTTTAATTATTTTAATAATTATTATACATTTATTTATTTTAAATCCTTTGTCATTAGTTCTTAAATTTTTGCTTTAAATTCAAATTATCACTTTAAATTTTTAAAATTATGCAAACAAATCAATCTTAGAACCAGTATCAAAATAATGTGCACCCGTATTAAAAGTGCTCTCGCTCAATTTTAAATTTTTGGGACGTTACAATTAAATTTGAATAAAAATAATTTAATTATAGAACTAGACATTTCAATTATTAAAAACTGAAGTTAATTCAATTAATTAATTCTTTATCAATTAAATAATAAATTAATCTTAAAATCATACACACATTAAATTGAAACGGTGGGGAGTTGTGAGGGGAGAGAAAATATTATTTTTATATGTAGGGTAAATTTCTAAAATTACTAAAATCCTCCTACCAAATTTCATCATTTTATCCTTGTATTCAAGGATAATTTTGTAAATATATATTACTAAAATTTTTAATAATTTAAAATTTGCTCAAAATTTTAACAAAATAAAAATAAATTATAAATTTTTCATAATCATTTTAAATGAAATAATAAATTTTATATTATTATTATATAAATATTTATATTTATTATTTTTCATTATATGACTATATAATAATTATAACAATTACTATATTATTATTATCATTATTAAAAATGTAAACTTTTTAAATAAATAAGTTTATATTTGGGGATAAGTGATAAAGAAATCAATAGAATTCCTAATAATTTAATATTTGATTTAAATTTTATAAAATAAAAATAAATTACAAATTTTTTATTATTATTTTAAATGAAATAATAAATTTTAAATTACGATTTTATAAATATTTATTTTTATTAATCTTGAACACGTAAACATATAATAATCGTAATAATTAGTTTATTATTATTATTAAAAATATAAATTTTCTAAATAAATAACTTTAAATTTTGGTATAATTGATAAAAAATTATTATCAACTTATAAAATAATTTATAATTTTCTGTTACAAAATAAAATATTCATTTCATATGGTATATATTGAAATGACTTGAAACTATACATAAATCATGTAAGTGAAATTAAAAATATATATATTTAAATATATTTACGACGGATTAGCAACTAAAAATATATGTCGCTAATTGTTTTACTGTAACAAAATTACTATTAGGGACAGACCAATTTATATTGCTAAATCATCGCAAAAAATGTGCTATATTTTTCCTCCAAAATTAGCGACTAAAATATTCGTCACTAAATTTTCTGCAACTAATTTCATGAATAAAAATTATAAAACTTAGCGACGGAAATATTTATCGCTAATTTCATCGCAAAACATGGCGTGTATACTTCCAACCAATAATTTGAGACTGATTATCCGGTTCCATTGCTATTTCGTCGCAAAAAAATAGAAAACATCCTCCCCACTACGGAATTAAAAAACAGTCACAAAGCTGTCTCAAATTTGCGACTAAAATAATGTCGTCGCTAATTGAAAGTTTTTTTGTTGTGTATGCTGATAAACTGGCATAAATAATATAAAAGCATTTCATCTCAATTTCGCACGCCCATAAGCTAGATCTAATTAGAAAGTTAATTCAAGGTTAATGCATTGACAAGCTTGTAACGTACTCGGATGGCCGCTTGCCGATATTGTCTGCTTTGGGCCTTAGCCCTCACGGTTTTGTTTTTGAATATTCCCAAAATGCCTCGACAAGGGAGATGTATCCATAGCCTTATAAGGACTACTTCGTTCTCCTCTCCAACCGATGTAGGATCCTTTGACTAACTCCAACCCCCTAAGGAGGCTCAGCGCCCTCGCTGACACATCAGGCTCGGCCCCATGGCCAACACAATGATCCAGCACTGGCTCTGATACCAATTGTAATGTCCCCAGATGGCCGTTTGCTGATATTGTCTGCTTTGAACATTAGTCCTTACGGTTTTATTTTTGGGTCTCCCCAAAAGGTCTCGATAAGGGAGAGATATCCATAGCCTTATATGAACTACTTCGTTCTCCTCTCCAACCGATGTGGGTCCTTTGACTGAATTCACCTGTATGTGGGAGCCTTTGACTGACTAAGCTGATGGTAACTACCTAACCAAGGGTTAACACATTGATAAGTTGATGGTAACTATCCAATCAAAGACTCATTACCTCAAATAGTATGCATTTTAAAAAAATCAATTGGAGATTCTACAACAAAAAAACTGCCAATTAGCGACTAAATTTAGCGACGGCTTTATTTTCGTAGCAAATTTTGCAACGGATTCGCGACTATTTTACAATTCCATCGTGGGGAGGATATTTTCTATTTTTTTGCAATGAAATAGCGACAGAATCAATAAACAGTCGCTAATTATTGGCAGGAAGTATACATGCCATGTTTTGCGACGAAATTAGCGACGAATTATTCCGTCACTAAATTTTATAATTTTTCATGAAATTAGTTTCGGAAAATTTAGCGACGAGCATTATAGTCGCTAATTTTGGAGGGAAAATATAGCCATTTTGCGACGGTTTAGCGACGAAAAGTTTCTGTCGCCAATAGTAATTTGTTACAATAATACAATTAGTGACGGAAATATTTAGTCGCTAATCCGTCTCAAATAAATTAAAAAATAATTTTTTTAATTTCACTCACATGATTTATGTATAGTTTTAAGTAATTTTAATATAGACCATATGAATATTTTATTTTGTAACAGAAAATTAGAAATTATTTTATATGTTGATAATAATTTTTTATCAATTATATCAAAATCTAAAGTTATTTATTTAGAATATTTATATTTTTAATAATAATAATAAATTAATTGTTACGATTATTATATATTTACGTGTTTAAGATTAAAAAAATAAATATTTATAAAATAGTAATATAAAATTTATTATTTCATTCAAAATAATAATAATAAATTTGTAATTAATTTTTATTTTATAAAATTTAAATCAAATATTAAATTATTAGGAACACTATTGATTTCTTTATCAATTATCCCCAAATATAAACTTATTTATTTAAAAAAATTATATTTTAATAATAATAATAAAGTAATTGTTATAATTATTATATAGTCATATTATGAAAAATAATAAATATAAATATTTATATAATAATAATATAATTTTTATTATTTCATTTAAAATGATTATGAAAAATTTATAATTTATTTTTATTTTGTTAAAATTTTGAGCAAATTTTAAATTATTGCATTAGTTAAGGGTTCAATGCCAATTTTTTTGTTCTATGGTCAGATTAAAAAAATAATTACGTAATTAACTTAATGATTTTCTCATTATATATATATAATTTATTAAAATATATATATATTATTAGTTTATTATTATTATTATTATTATTATTATTATTATTATTATTATTATTATTATTATTATTATTATTATTATTATATATTCTGGTTGATTAATTCAACTGAAGTGAAAGTAAAAATATGGCAACTGATTAATTCAACTGGAGTTAAAGTTCTGGTTGGTTGTTCCTTTGGCAAACTTATATGCAAGATTGCAACTGCATTTAATTCAACTGGAGTTAATATTTTGTCTTGTCCCATGTGAATAAAACTTATTTGTATTTCTTTATATAAAACGGAAAAAGAAAAAAAACTTAGTAGGTATTCACTCTAGTAAATATCTTAGGTGTAATGTCCTAAAATCTTTGAGTTATTTGAAAATATTTTAATAGGTGAACAATATTTTGATATCGGTTCATGAGGGTCAATTATTGAGGATCCGATTAGTAAATATATATAATTTCAAAGTTGATAAATTAATAATTTTTAATTAAACTATAATCTAAGCACTAATAATAAGAAATTAAAATAAATTAAAGTATAATAATCATTTGAATAATAATAATAATAATAACAGTAAATCCCAAGACCTTAGAATCCTCTAGATACATTTCCTTGGGCCACAAATTTATTAGAAGCATGACAAAAAAAAAAAAAAGAAAGAGGAGATAGAATCGGGAAAGGAGCAAAGTAGGGGAGGTTGGGATCAGGCCTTCCGTTGCCCATTGGCGTTTCCTCCCACCACCCATCGGCGTTTCCTCCCGCCTCCTATCGACGTTCCCTTAGCCTGCTCATCGAATCGTTGCTTCTTGCATCATTTCTCAACCCTGATCTAGGGTTTTAGCTTGTGCCTCTTATCTTTCTGTTTAATTCCAGCATGAGCAACAACAAAGATAACTTCACCATGGTCGATCTCACCGCAGGTGCAGTCTTATCTTTCTAAAACCCTTGACCTTTTTCTTGTTTTTCTATAATCTTTAAGGGGTTGCTTTTATCTCTCCTTATCTTGCGTTTTTTTGTCTTTTTTTTTATAGCTCTTAACAATGATGACCGACAAGGGCTTGTTAATGCTCTCAAGGTTAATAATTATCTCTTATCTGTTTGATTGTCGATAGAAGGCGAGCAAATGGAACTGCCTTTTCTTTTAATGGTTATATATACATCAATTGTTTGCATTTCAAGTCCATTTTGGGGTTTATGTTTTGATTTTCTTCTTTTGATTTGCTATCTGAGTTCTAATGGATAACCAAACTATTTTATTTGAAGGGTTTAGTTCGATTACTCATTTTCAGTGAGTCCTATGTCAGGAGTTAGGATTTTGATGATTGGGTTTCTTGTTTCTGTAGAATAAGCTACAAAATCTGGCGGGACAACATACAAATATGCTTGACAGTTTGTCTCCGAATGTGAGGAAGCGTGTAAAGGTTCTTCGGGAAATACAGGCATGATATTTCCTAAGCTGAATGTTATTCTTCTATAATTTTGTTTGGATATATTTTCTTCTTGAGCTTAAATTCTTGTTCCTAATTATTTTTTTGTTCGTATATGCTCGTGTACATGTATATTAGATGTAGTTGCTACATCAGTCAAAAATTCAATGTGCTAAATATGAGCGTAAATATCGTTTGCTTTAGCTTTTGCATTTTTTTATTCTTGATTTGTAACTACACTTGAAGGGGATGCCATTTTCTTGAGCTTTTACGTCTTTTGTTCTGTATATGGTAACTAACTCTGTATGAACTTGACTGATAATTTATCTTTTTAATCATGTTGTAATTCTCCGGGAAATACTCTAATTATTTGTTGTCCATCTGGCTCCTATGTATCGAACATGTTAATTTTTCAAAGAATTTAGACATTGTTCATCTTCTTTCTGCTAGTACGCATAATTAGTCACATAGCATTGTTGTTTTGGAAGCACAGTTATTGTTGTACTATTTTATTAGAGAAAATCCATAAAACAAGATCATCTTTTAAAATCGTTTGATTTAGTAGAGGTCAAACGGTAATTTTTTTTCTCTCTGCATCTTGCAGGCATTGACATGTTGAAGTTTTCAGCTTGTGATCCTTATTGGTCTGAAAGATAAGAAGCAATTAAATCCTTGGATATCAAATATAGAGATACATGGAATGTTATTTCTGAGTGAGTTCTTGATTGGTTACCTTGAGATTTCTGATGCATATGCATATGCACATTCACTCAATACATAATGTTTTATGAATTAATATACTAGTTTTGCCATATGCCTATTAATGGACTTTTATGTTGTATCTCATTGTTTCCTCTTTCCATCTACCCAATCAAATCATGCTTGCCACTACTATTGAGAGCTTTGCCTAGTCAAATAGAGAGTTAATATAAGGTGTAAAATTTGGGATATTATTATTATTATTATTATTATTATTATTATTATTATTATTATATAACATGTGATGATGCAAAAGTGTAAATGATGCTTCTCTCTTTATATTTGACTTTGGGATATCCGAATGTGTATGATATGGATGTTTCATCATCTCTCCTTTTCCTATTCTACCCTTATCATTAAGTTAAAAAATACAAATGCATACAAAATTTCCTTTCTTTTTGGCTTTTCAGGGATCAAAAACAACTTAAGATTTTAAATCTGAGCTCCAATTGCATTGTCGTAAAGAAGAATGTAAATATGATCGAGCTGCAATAGAAAGAAAAAAGAATGAAGAATGGCCAACTGTGTACCTGGCACTCGAGAAGTTAAACATTCTCAAATATTGGTATAATGTATTTTTTTTTAATATTATGGATGATTATCTGTCTTACTAATTTTCTACTTTGGTTTCTTGGCTTTCTGCCTGAAGCCTTGAGAACTTTTAAAAATTGTGATATGAAGTTGGTTTGGAGTGTGCCTTATGCTATGCTATCTTTGTATCATTGCTCACTGTGTAATATCAAAAGAATTTAAAATCTCCTCCTTGCATGTTTTTGCTTGTGCTTTTTTTTTATGCTAAATCAGCATCTCCATAATGTTACAATGGGAGTGGGGAATTGAAGGTGGTTCATTTCAATATTAAAATGTAAATAGAAGTTTGATTGAAAGAATTTATAATGATGAGATGAAGAATGTTTGATTGAACTCTTATTGATAGTTGCCATAGCATAGTAACGGATGGCATAATGATGATGAACGATGCAAACCTTCACCTGGTTCAAGTGGCTCTTTAGTTGGTTATCAAGTTTGGCTTTACAGTGCAAGGTTTTTTGCTTCCTTCTTCTTTATTAGTCTTTCTTGTATGGATATTATGGGAACACCTTATTACCCATTGCATTGGAGGATGATTTTAAGGTCGTTACTGGAGTAAGATAATAATTAATAGTTATTTGCTGGTATCTTGTCATCATATTTTCACCAATAGGATGCAATTGATTATTAGAGTTTCGTTTAGTTTGCAAGTTGAAGAAACTTATTTTCATAGTTTTCTTTCTATAACATTCTCTTTTCTTCTAATAGATTCATTATGTATGAGATTAATGTTGAGGTTTCAATATTTATGAAGCTTTAACAAAAGGCAGTTTGTTTCAATGATAGAATAAGCGCAACTTTTCAACATTTTTTGGTAGCTGTTTCTATATGATTGCTATTTGTATCGGCTTTTCATTCTTTCCTCTGCTAGATACAGTTACGTAGGGAGCGGATTACTGAGAGAATGAAGGCTTTGCAGGAGTTAATCCCTACCGCCAACAAGGTTAAAGTATTTCTGGTCACAGACTATCGGTAAAGAGGGACTGCATTTAGGCTTAAGGTATATTACTACAGCAATATTAGCTAGGAGATAATTCTATATTTGGTAGGAAATTGTAAAGATTTAATTTGCCATTAATTTTAGGGAAATGAATTGTATAAACAATACTTTATTTTATATATTATTTTTTTATGTTAACTCTTTATTTGTAATGAATTCATTACAAATTATATATATATATATATATATATATATATGAAAATATAAAATTTTTATTTAAATTTGTATCTATTATATATAAATTTTATAATATAAGATTATTATTTATATTATGTGGAGGATGAAAATTTTAAAATATAGCAAAATAAAAAATTCAATCATGCAATAATTTAGCGACAAATTTGTACAGGATATCTATCGCTAATGTGTAATAGATAGAATTTAAGAAATAATTAGCGATAGATATTTCATAGTTAAATTTTACATTAAATTTTTAATTAGCGACGGAATTTTTCGTCGCTAATTAGTAATTTTTTTGTAGTGTTCATTGCCTCAGGTATGTATTTTTTATTCTTTTACTCTAAATTTTGGCTCACTTAGGTATTAGTGCATCAGTTCCCTAAAATTAAGGGCAATTGTAGACATTGTGACCTAAGTTAGCCTAGATTAGAGTTACCTGATGATGAGGAAACAATATATTTCTAACAAAAAGTGTGAATCTCAAAGCTTTAACTTTGATTTCCATAAGTATTTTTGTGGTTTTCCAGCTTGATTTTCCAAAAGTTTAAAAAAGAATTTCAAAAACCTTAAGTTTAGTCTCTAATAGGGATAAATGGTCATCTATCATAGAATGATGGCCATCTGTGGCTGTCTTTCTACAGTCCAGCTCAGATTAAGGGTATTTTTATAAATTTTAAAAAATCATATGAAGAACGGCCATCTATCACCAACGAATGCCCATATATGGGGTTATTTCTAGATTTTCCATGTTTTCTAGTTTTAAAAATTCTAGATACAGATCAGATTTGAAAAAACTTATCAAGGCCAAATTTTTAGGGGTTAAATCTTCTTACTTTAGAAAGGATGAGTTAGAGTTGATCTTTATCTCTTCTTTAGAAATAAAAGGGAAAAAATAGGGTTTGAAGGGGATCTTAGGTTTTTGGAAAAGAGCAGACACCTTTGAGGAAGAGAAACTTGATGTCATGTAATATGTCTACTTTTTAGTGTGTGTTTTCTTTTATTTATGTAACTAAGTATGTAATATTATGTGTATTTTATGTGTTTATGTTCAATTTATGTGTTTATGTGTGTTTTTAGGTTAAAGATGGTGAAGTGTGAAGAAGAATGAAGAGCTGGTGAAGATTCGAAGATGAAGATCACGAGTCATGAAATGGATCACGACTCAAACAAGAATTCACGAGACGGACTAGAGATTCACAAGTGAGGCAGAGAAGAAAGGCTCACGACTCGGCATCTTGTTCACGAGTCGTGAAGTAGATCATGACTCGGAAGGAGGCTCACGAGTCCAGAAGATTAGGTGAAGTAGATCACGACTCGTGAGGGTGTTCACGAGTCGGACAAGAAACTGCTTCTCAAACGTCATGATTTTTGCACCCGATTTTTCAGCCAAACATTATGTCTTTTTAGAGTAGCCTTTCGTGGTTTCTGAGGGGACATATCTATAGAGTTAGACTCTATATAAATGGGAGAAAAACTCTGGCTAAAGGATCGGAAAGAAATCAACAAATTCTTTTACTGTTTTCTTAAGAACATTTTAGTTGTTTTGGACAATTTCATTTTTACTTAGTTTTAGAGGATAACAAAAGAGCAAAGCCAAAGGAATAAGAGATTTATCAGAAGGTCAAAATAGAAAGTAAACCCTGGGGAGTGATGTTTTCTTGTCTCTTATTTCATCTTTATTGTAATTTTGTTTATGGCTAAGTTCTTTTGGTACATTATAACTAATTAATATATAAGTTGTTATTCATCTACTTATCTTTGTCTATTGAATGTTTATTTTATTTATGTATGAAGTATGATTTAAGTTTGTTTAAGTGCTTTGATTTGCTTAGTATGCTTGATCACCATATTAAGTATGTTAGTCATTTAATTCACAATGAGAGTTGGAATTCTTTGATGGAAAGTTAAATGAATTTACTTAAAGCATTGAATTCACTTAGAGATAAGGAATTTACTTTAAGGGGTTAAAGAATTGGCATAGAACTTCATAGTTTTTATTTATCTCTATAAGTAAGAACATTCTTTATTGACAATGAGAATTGCTTTAAAGAATCTTAGCTAAATTCTCTATTCATATCATTCATACAATTGTTAATTAATTCAAAGATGAACTTATTTTTATTTGGTTATAATGTATGTCCATCCCATCTTTTAAGTAATCTATTATCCAAAATTAACTTAATATATTTTAAGTAGTTTAGTATTTACATTAATTGCATGATTTTAATTGAAATTGTTACCTATCCATTTACTTGTTGTTACATCAATATAAAATTTACCTCGTTCCCTTTGGAACGATACCCTACTCATTCTATACGCAATCTAGTGAGACTAAGGGTTCAAATAAATCCCCATCAGATTTTGGCGCCGTTGCCGGTGAATGGTTTAAATGAATTTTTATTGATTGATACAAAAGAGTAGATGTTTTAGGATTTTATGATATAAATTAATTATTTTGATGTATGAAATTTTATTTGGCGTTTTGTTTTTTTTAGTATTAGAGTTTTTGTAATAGTTTTAGACTAAAAGTATTTTTGATTTGTGTAGGGAACTTAGAAGGAAGCTACAAAAGGAATTTAGTTTGCAAGTAAAAGGAGAACAAAGTACAAAGTTGGAGGAAGGTCATAATATTCCAATTATGGCGGGTGAAGAAAGGAGAACGCTTGGTGATTTTGCGATGCCAAATATTTTGAAAAGTTTTAGAGGAATAGTGGCACTGGCTTTTGCTAATAACAATTTCGAGATCAAGCCGGCTGTCATTCAAACAGTGTAAAATAACCAATTTGGAGGTTTGTAAGGGGAAGACCCTTATGCTCATATCCTTGCTTTTCTTAATGTGTGTGCTACGTTTAAAATTAATGGAGTGAGTAATGATGCCATTAGACTTAGGTTATTTTCATTTTCTTTAAAAGAAAAGGCTCAAATTTGGCTTGCTAGTATACCTAGTGAGACAATTACTACATGGGACCAATTAAAACAAGCTTTTCTTCATAAGTATTTTCCGCCACATAAAACGGCAAAATTTAGAAATTAAATATCTACATTTAAACAATTGCCTAATGAAACCATTTATACCTCTTGGGAAAGATTTAAGGAACTTCAAAGGCAATGTCCTCATCATGACTTGCCGGATTGGATGATTCCTCAAATCTTTTACAATAGGTTAATGGAGGAAAATAGAAAAATTGTTAATGCTGCTTCAGGTGGAAAATGGTTGGAAAAAATTGCTAAGGAAGCTGAAACTTTGTTGGAAGAATTAGCCTCACAAGGCTATATGGGAGAAGAACCCACTATGGCGAAGGCTAAGGGGTTTTTGGAATTGGATTCCATTAATCTTTTGACGGCTAAGGTAGAAGCTTTGACAAAAATGGTAAGTAATTCTCACTCCAATGTTGAAGATGTTAGTCAAGTATGTGAGAAATGTGGTGGACCTCATATGTATGCTAATTGTAATGAAGGGTCTAGTGACGATGTCAGTTTTGTTCAAGGGAATTATAATCAAAGGTTGGGTCAAAATTCTAATTATTATAACCCACAATGGAGAAACCATCCCGGTTTTTCTTGGTCTAACCAAAATGCCCAATTGAACCCTCCTAATAATAATAATCACAATCATATGAACAAGTTACCTAACCCTTCACCTTTTCCAAATAAGCTACCTTTTAACTCCCAACAACCTAAATCCTATTTAGAGAATTTGATGGAGCAATTTGTTAATCATCAAATGACTACTAACAAGCAAAATGAGGAACAATTTAGGCAAATAAACACTAAAAGTGATCAACTTGTCACCCACAATAAGATGCTTGAAACCCAATTGGCTCAACAAGCCACTTCTAGTGCTAAACCTTTAGGCAAGCTACCAAGTCAACCTGAGTTTTTGCCTCATGAATCGGTTCAATCCATTATGTTATGGAGTGGGAAAAAGATTGAGAGTAATAGTAAAAGTGATGAGAATCTTATTGTGAATGATGATCATGTTGTGGATGTGAGTGAAAATGATAATAAGCTTAATGAACCTAAAAAAAATATAACCTCATCTAGGGAAGATGGATCTAAAGTTAATTTGAATGTTTTGCCATTTCCTCAAAGACTTATTAGAAGAAATCTTGATAAGCAATTTGGCAAGTTTTTGAATTATTTGAAGGAACTTACTATAACTATACCCTTTGTGGATGCCATTAAAGATATGCCTTAATGGGCAAAATTTTTAAAAGAAATTGTAAGTCACAAGGGTAAGCTTGAAGACTATGGTTAGGTTTCTTTGGTAGAAGAGTCTAAGGCTATGTATTCTAAATACCCACCTAAGCTAAAGGATCCGGGTTGTTTTATGGTTTCTAGTGTTATAGGTGGTGCATATTTTGATAAGGCCCTATGTGATATGGGTGCTAGTGTTAGTCTTATGCCTTACTCAATATATAAAAAGCTTGATTTAGGTGAGTTAAAGCCTACTAATATGTGCTTATCAATGGCGAATAAGTCTATTTCACACCTTATAGGCATATTAGAAAATATTCCAACCAAAATGGGTAAATTTGTGATTCTTGCTGATTTTGTTGTGTTAGAAATGGATGAAGATACTGAAATTCCCATTTTGTTTGATAGGCCATTCTTAATTACTGCTGGGGCTATTTTTGATATGAAAAATGGTAAAATATCTCTTAAGGTTAATGGTGAAAAAATTGAGTTTAATGTTTTTGGCATGATTAAATCTTCACCAATAGAGGTGGTAAATAGAATTGATTCTTATAATGTTCTTGATGAGTGTATTGATAGTGTTGTGCATGATTGTGTAAGTCAAAACCCTATTGTACCTTATTGTTTGAATGAAAGTTGTGATGAAGTTTTGCAAGTTGCCTTATATCCCTCCTATGGAAGATTCTCAAAAATTGAGTCTTTGAGAAAGGATGAGGATATGTCATCAAAGATATCTAAGGAGGAAATCAAGCTTGAACTTAAGCCACTACCAACAAGCTTAAGGTACGAATTTCTAGATGCAAATTCTCAATTACCATTCATTGTTAATTCATCGATTGCTAAGCATAATGTGGATGCTTTACGTGGTATTTTACTTGCTCATCGAAATGCTATGGGATATTCAATTAGTGATTTAAAAGGGATTGCACCTAAGGTTTGCATGCATAGAATTTTGTTGGAGGAGGATTCTAAGCCGTCTATTGAAGGTCAAAGAAGGCTTAATCCAACTCTTAAAGAGGTTGTGAGGAAGGAAATAATTAAATTGCTTGATAATGGTGTAATTTATTCTATAAGTGATAGCAAGTGGGTGAGCCCAATTCAAGTTGTCCCTAAGAAGGGTGGTTTGACTGTAATTCATAATGATAGCAATGATTTCATTCTTACTAGGACTATCACGGGTTGGCGTATATGTGTGGACTATAGAAAGTTAAATAAGGCTACAAGAAAGGACCATTTTCCTTTACCCTTTATTGATCAAGTTATTGAAAGATTGGCTAATTTTTCTTACTTTTGCTACTTAGATGGGTTGAGTGGTTTCTATCAAATACCAATTCATCCACATGACCAATCTAAGATAACTTTTACATGCCCATATGGAACTTTTACATTTAGGCGAATGCCTTTTGGTTTGTGTAATGCACCAGCTACATTTCAAACATACATGTTTTCTATCTTTAGTGATCTTATTGATCAATGTGTAGAAGTTTTCATGGATGACTTTAGTGTGTATGGCACTAATTATGAGGATTGTTTATCTAATCTTTATAAGGTGCTTGATAGATGTATGGAGCATGGTTTGGTTTTAAATTGGGAGAAGTGCCATTTTATGGCTCAAGAGGGTATTATTTTAGGACATTTAGTTTCTAATAGGGGGATTGAAGTTGATAGAGCTAAAATTGAAATAATTGCTAATTTGCCTCCTCCTAAAAATGTTAGAGATGTTAGAAGCTTTCTAGGCCATGCTGGTTTTTATAGGAAGTTTATCAAAGATTTTTCTAAGATAGCTAAACCCTTATGCACGTTGCTAGGTAAAGATGTTGATTTTCATTTTGATGAGGCATGTCTTAAATCTTTTGAAACTCTTAAACATGCTCTTGTCACTTCACCGGTGTTACAACCACCAAATTGGGATCAACCTCTTGAATTAATGTGTGATACTAGTAATTATGCGGTAGGGGCTGTTTTAGGACAAAGAATTGATGGGAAGCCTTCTGTTATTTATTATGCTAGCAAATTACTAGATGATGCCCAAATTAATTACTCCACAACTGAAAAGGAACTCTTGGCTATTGTGTATGCTTTTGATAAATTTAGGGCTTATCTTGTAGGGCAAAAAGTCATTGTATATTCTGATCATGCTGCTCTTAAATATCTCTTAAGTAAGAAAGATGCTAAACCTAGATTGTTGAGATGGATTTTAATGTTACAAGAGTTTGATTGGGAAATAAGAGATAAAAAGGGGAAGGAGAATTTAGTTGCAGACCATTTATCTAGGTTGACCCAATGTGTTTTGCAAGATAATGATGATGGGGTACCTATTGATGAAGCTTTTCATGGGGAACATCTTTTTAGTGTAGTTTCCAAGGAAACTCATTGGTTTGCTGATATAGCAAACTACCTAGTAAATGGTATGCTTCCTTATGGTTTAGATTATAGGCAAAGGAAGAAATTCCTTCATGATGTGAAGTTTTACTATTAGGAAGAACCTTTATTATATAGGAGATGTGCTGATGGATTGACTAGGAGGTGTCTTCCTCATGAAGAAGTTGGTGAAGTATTAGGTCATTGTCATTCTTATGCTGTAGGTGGTCACTTTGGGGTTTCTAAGACAGCTTCTAAGGTTTTACAAGCTGGTTTTTGGTGGCCTACATTGTTTAAGGATGTTAAGGACTTTGTATTAAGTTGTGATAAGTGCCAAAGAATGGAAAATTTGTCTAGGAGGAATGAAATGCCTTTACATGGTATTTTAGAGGTTGAATTGTTTGATGTTTGGGGTATGGACTTTATGGGACGATTTCCTAGTTCTTTAGGAAATAGGTATATTTTAGTTATGGTGGATTATATATCTAAGTGGGTGGAAGCAATTCCAACCATTACAAATGATGCCAAGGTGGTTAAGAAGATGCTTAAGAAAGTTATATTTCCTAGATTTGAAACACCTAGGGCCATTAATAGTGATGGTGGGTCTCATTTTTGCAATAAAGTTATAGAGCAATTATTGAGAAAATATAATGTGACTCATAAAATTGCTACACCTTATCATCCCCAAACTAGTGGACAAGTTGAGATTAGCAATAGAGAGCTTAAGTGGATTTTAGAGAAAACTGTCTCTAGGTCAAGAAAAGATTGGGCACTTAAGTTAGATGATGCTCTTTAAGCATATAGAACAGCTTTTAAAACTCCTATAGGTCTTACACCTTATCAATTGATTTATGGTAAGTCTTGTCATTTGTCGGTTGAGACTGAACATAAAGCTTATTGGGCAACTAGGGTGTTAAATTTTGATATGCAATAAGTTGGTAGGAAGAGATTGCTTCAATTACAAGAGTTAGAGGAACTTCGTATGAATGCCTATGAAAATGCCAAGTTATATAAAGAAAGAACTAAATCATGGCATGATAAACATGTACTAAATAAAGAATTTCAAGTTGGTGACATGGTTTTGTTGTATAATTCTCGATTGAAGCTTTTTCCAGGAAAATTAAAGTCTAGATGGTAGGGACCTTTCAAAGTTGTTCAAGTTTTTTCTTATGGGGTTGTTGATATTGCTAATGATAAAGGAGAGATTTTTAAGGTAAATGGATATAGATTGAAGCCTTATTTCATTGATGATGCATTGGTTCCTACTCACAAAGTTTTTTTGATAAATTCTTCTTTTGCCTACTCCTAATTTTCTTTTTGTTTTTTCTTAGTTCTTTTAGTTTGAATTTATTTATTTTATGGTTTGATTGTAGACTACATTATATGTTTTATAGTTTTTATGTTCCTTAGCTTATTTTTCTTTGTTACTTTAATTTTTGGATCAAGTTGTTAAGATTTTGCAGAGAAATACATCATGTTCACGAGTGCATCACGACTCATGAATGTGTTCACGAGTATTCCAAAGGCTTCATCCATTCAGTCGTGAGCAAAATCACTAGTCGTGAAGAGTATCACGTGTAGTACAAAAGCGAAAGGCTCACGAGTCGTGAGATTCCTGCCGAGTCGTGATCATTGCTTCCTTAACACTCACTGCCTTCTCTTCATGAGTCGTGAGGAACATGCCGACTCATGAAGCACTGTTCCAAGAGTTACGAGTCGTGATTTTTCACTTCCTGTTTTTATTTTTATTTCATTTTCATTTCTTTAATTCACTTTTATTTTTTCTAATTAGGAGTATTAGCGATTTTTAATTGGATTAACTACCCTTTATTAACTTAAATTTAAGAGGGGGAACGGTTATAACTTAAATTTAGGGTTTCTAAACATCATCTCTTTTCATTTTTCCCTTTTTCTTCTATAAATACTGTGGTAGTTTACTTTTCATTTTTTTTACATTTTCTTTCTTTTACTCCTCTCGTACACTTCTTTCTCTTCAACTGTAACTTGCATTTCCTTTTGTCTCTTTGTTTTTCTTTCTCTGCAATATTTTCTTCCCATTTCCCTTCTTTTCATTCATGTTACACATTGTTATCTCTGCTTCCTTTCTCTTTAACAACCATGGTAAGGACAAAAAACATTACAGCTTCAAGGGATCAACAAGGAGAAGATGAAGCACCACTATAGAGTTTACAGACTGACTTTGGTGCTCCATTCCCTCTTTCTTCCATTCATGAAGGTAACAGATTCCTTGTTCTCAAAGATAGAGCAAAATCTCAAAGTAAGTATTTTCCTACCTCTTTGCTTGAACAAGTGGGTGTTCTTGATGAAGTGAATGAGATGTTGTCTCAATGTGGCCTCTTACGTTTTGTTAATATGCATGAGTAGTTCTACACTGATTTAGTTTTGGAGTTTTACATGAATTTCAAAGAAAATGCTGATAATCCTAGACTTGTAGACTTTCGCTTGAATGGTGTTGATCATACTCTTACTTATTTCATGATGCATCGTATCTTTGGTTTTAAACCAAGTGGATTATGTACTCCTCCTAAGAGTTATAGACCTAATGATTTTTGGACCTTTCTTACTGGTTTGACTACACCATATAGGGCTAGAGAGGCTAAATCCATGTTTATATCGGACTTGAAATTTTGGATTTTGCATAAGATTCTTGCCTCCATTGTCTTCAACAAGCATGAATTTAATAGAGTTTCTAGTCATGAACTGTTTTTGATGTGGTGTGTGCATAATCGTAAGTCTATATATTGGTCTTATTGGATTTTCAAATAATTATTGAATTGTGTTAGTCACCCGGAGTCCCCTATCACACATGGTCATGTCATAGCTGCTATTGCTAGGGGAATTGATATTGATTTGCGTATTTATGATGGTGTACTTCCATGCATATATTTTTCTAAGCATTTATTTGTAAGAGGAGAAGTCACTAACAATTCCTTTCAATACATACCACCTATATATCGTTCTTGTTGGAAGGAATTACCAAGCACTTCTACTCCCCAAGTGGCTGCTATGGAAAGTACTTTGAAACAGTCAAGGCCAACGGAGTTAGGGTAAAGTGATGATCCTATAGAGGGTACACCTAGTCATTCACCTATTTTCACACCAACTGTTGGATCTTCTTCCAATATCACCACTTCCATGTTCAATCAATTACTACACAATCAATCCACCATCCAAAATCAATTGGTTTCCTTAGAGCAAGCCACAAGTCAATTGGTTCATCGTCACCGTCGTCTTGAACACAAGGTGGATGCTTTCATTGCCTAAGCGGGCTATGAGGTCCTATCACCTCCACCTTCACCATGAATTTGAGGGGAGTTTTGTTTTCTCGCTTTTGTTTATTTTTAATTTTCTTTTTGTTTGTGTGTTTGTTTTGTTTCTCTACATTGAGGACAATGTGTGTTCTAAGTGTGGGGGAGCACTTGTGTGTGTGTGTTGTTTTTTTATCTTTTTCTTTATTTAGACTTACCTTTATTAGTGAGTTTTATTATAAGTATTGCTCATATTGTATGTAATATAGGTTATGAAGATTCATCTACCTTTTATACTCATTTGATTAGTTATTCAAGATTTTTGACATGTGTTTTATGTTTTTAAGTTATCTCTTTTTACTTCTTTCAACATTTTAGGTTATTTAGTCTCTTCATTAACTATGTTTTAAGGTTAGAATATGCTCATTTAGTTTAAGATTTTAGGATTTTAGTTGCTTCATGGAAACTATAGCCATAATACTTACCTTTAGCCTTTCAATAATTACTGAGGACTAAATTAAAATAAATAAATAAATTATGATAATGATAAACCAAATAAAGAAAATGCATATCTAAAAGCTTAATAAAGTATGGGATGGAGCGTAAAACGCACCCAATACTACATTCTCTTGCTATTCATGGGATAAAGTCTAAAAGTATACCCATGCTAAAAAAAAAGAAGAAAAACAAAGAAAAAGAAAGAAAAGAAATGAAAAAATATATAGTCTAAAAATGCCATGAGATAGGTTTAAAGGTATGTGTGCTTTTTAATTCTCCAAAAAGGCAACTATAGTCTTAGAATCTTAGGCTTTATGATCACTATTCTCTCTTGAGCATGGTTAGTCTTGAGACTTTATATTCTTGATGTTGGATTTAGTAAATTTAGGTAACTTGATGATTTAAGATGCATGTTTTAAGTCTTGATGTACAAATATTTTGAGTGTTAAGGTGTTTGAATTCATATCAATCTTATCTTAAGTGACAATTGAGCAATGCTTTATAATGAAACTTACTTAGTATGACTTGAGATTAAATTTTCTCACTTTTCTCTTGCTTGGGGACAAGTAAAGTTTAAGTGTGGGGGAATTTGATGTCATGTAATATGTCTACTTTTTAGTGTGTGTTTTCTCTTATTTATGTAACTAAGTATGTAATATTATGTGTATTTTATGTGTTTATGTTCAATTTATGTGTTTATGTGTGTTTTTAGGTTAAAGATGGTGAAGTGTGAAGAAGAATGAAGAGCTGGTGAAGATTCAAAGATAAAGATCACGAGTCGTGAAGTGGATCATGACTCGAACAAGAATTCACGAGACGGACTGGAGATTCACAAGTGAAGCAGAGAAGAAAGGCTCACGACTCGGCATCTTGTTCACGAGTCGTGAAGTGGATCACGACTTGAACAAGAATTCACGAGATGGACTGGAGATTCACGAGTGAAGTAGAGAAGAAAGGCTCACGACTCGGCATCTTGTTTACGAGTCGTGAAGTAGATCATGACTTGGAAGGAGGCTCATGAGTCCAGAAGATTAGGTGAAGTAGATCACAACTCGTGAGGGTGTTTACGAGTCGGACAAGAAACTGCTTCTCAAATGTCGTGACTTTTGCACCCAATTTTTCAGCCAAACATTATGTCTTTTCAGAGTAGCCTTTCGTGGTTTCTAAGGGGACATATCTGTAGAGTTAGACTCTATATAAATGGGAGAAAAACTCTGGCTAAAGGATCGAAAAAAAAATCAATAAATTCTTTTACTGTTTTCTTAAGAACATTTTAGTTGTTTTGGACAATTTCATTTTTACTTTGTTTTAGAGGATGACAAAAGAGCAAAGCCAAAGGAATAAGAGATTTATCAGAAGGTCAAAATAGAAATTAAACCCTAGGGAGTGATGTTTTCTTGTCTCTTATTTCATCTTTATTGTAATTTTGTTTATGGCTAAGTTCTTTTGGTACATTATAACTAATTAATATAGGTTGTTATTCATCTACTTATCTTTGTCTATTGAATGTTTATTTTATTTATGTATGAAGTATGATTTAAGTTTGTTTAAGTGCTTTGATTTGCTTAGTATGCTTGATCACCATATTAAGTATGTTAGTCATTTAATTCACAATGAGAGTTGGAATTCTTTTATGGAAAGTTAAATGAATTTACTTAAAGCATTGAATTCACTTAGAGATAAGGAATTCACTTTAAGGGGTTAAAGAATTGGCATAGAACTTCATAGTTTTTATTTATCTCTATAATGACATGAGAATGCTTATAGACTCTAAGTAACAACATTCTTTATTAACAATGAGAATTGCTTTAAAGAATCTTCGCTAAATTCTCCATTCATATCATTCATACAATTGTTAATTAATTCAAAGATGAACTTGTTTTTATTTGGTTATAATGTATGTCCATCCCATCTTTTAAGTAATCTATTATCCAAAATTAACTTAATATATTTTAAGTAGTTTAGTATTTACATTAATTGCATGATTTTAATTGAAATTGTTACCTATCCATTTACTTGTTGTTACATCAATATAAAATTTACCCCATTCCCTTTGAAACGATCCCTACTCATACTATATTCAGTTTAGTGAGACTAAGAGTTCAAATAAATCCCCATCAAAACTTGATTCTCTGTTCTTGGAGGTTACAATTCTAAATAATCTTTCATTAAAAAATACACACATTTTCTTTATCTAAGTGTGGGAATCAAAGTTGGAGCTTTAGATCATTGTTCTTCAGAGTTATAGAGTCAAAAATTCCTAAGGGTAATATTATAGTCCATAAGTTCCTTTTCTCTCTCTAGATTCATAACATAATCATATAGTTAAGTATGTTTAATCTCTATTTACAATGCCATGATTTATGTTTCTTTTGTGTTACTTAATTTATTCTATATTTTCATAAATACCATAATGATTTGGTAGCATTTAAAGTTATAAATAACATGCTAGATTTTATTTCCTTTCATTGATGCATGATAAAATAGCTTAACTTGTTTTTATCTATTTGTATGTTTATTTGTGCTAGCATGATTTAAATAGTATTTTATTATTGTTCTTATAGATTTGGCATTTTTTAGGGTTTTAAGATTGCATGTTTAGGGTTTAAAAGTTATTTTCCAAGCTTTTGAGTTGAAAACTTGCTTTCTGTTTATTCTCTGAGTGACAAATAGGAATAAGACATCATAAATGATCGTCTGTCAGCGCGACGGACGAAACATCACAATGTCTTCTCCTCGTCCCACCTCTTCCTTTTTCTTGAGCATCCATTCCTTACCTTAGGGTGTTTGTGGCCCTATTTTCTCATTTTTAGCTCTTTTTAATGTTATTTTTGTTAATCTAGTTCATTTTAGGTGTTTTGATGCATTTTAGTTTTATTTTATTTCTATATGACATGATTTGCATTTTGTACTTCATTTTTATTTATTCCAGTATGTTTTTGTGAATATTTTTAGTTAATTAATTAATTATTTTGATTTTTGATTTATTTTAATATGCTAATCAATTTGCTTTCTTTGCTTATTTATGTGAGTATTATTTTTTTCATGCATTTGTGGAGGTTTTTGGGAGAATTATTCTAACTTGGATGTTCGAACCTTAGATGGTTCTTTTCTACCTCTTTTACCTTTTTTTATTTCATTTAGTTTATTTTTATTTTATTTTGATTTATTATGCTTTATTTATTGGTTTGTTTAATTTATTTATTTTTGGTACTTCATTTTATTTTTTGGATGTATTTCATTTTGGGATGTAATAATTTAGTGACAAAGAATTTTTTTAGCACATTAATTGATAAAAAGTCATTTAAATGTTTTGTATGTAATTAAATTGCTTTTAAATGAAATGGACCAATACCATTTTTTTTTAAAAAACCACACAAATAAAATAAGTCTTATTTTTTTATCAAAAATTAAGATCACTTATCCCATATTTTCTTAAAATTAATAAATATTTTTCATCTTCCTCTTTTCTAAATATGTATAAGGGAACCAATGTTCCCAAAATTAATAGCTCATTTTATGTATGATATTTTATCTTTCCTTTTCTTCGGATGGCTTGCTCTTGTAATGGTTTAAATAGTGGATTTGTTTATTTTATTTACTCACTTTAATTATTTGCTTGAAATATTTATTTATTTATTTTCTTTACAATATATCGTGTGAGAAGGGAGGTGGTGGATTAATAAATAAAAACCTAATTATAAAACAATACCTAATCGAGATGCTAAGAAATAGTGATGTCCCAAACATTGATCTTTGTTTGGACATCAAAAGATTGAGATTCATTTTCCAACGTTATGTTGAGTGATGGCTCCATTATACCTGCCTCTCTAAGCCTACATTAGATACCTTCATAGGTTAACCATCAACAATAATTTGGAACTAACCCTTTTTTATTGTGAAGTGGCTAGCTTATGAGTTATAGTGAGCCTTATCCGATCTTGAACCCTAAAAGTGAGCTTCCAAGAACCAAATCGGAATAGAGTGGGCTCTGGCATGCATCACAATATGGTGTATAGGCATACTATCCATTCCCAACATCGTGCTCTTTGGCTAAATTTATAGAGGATCAATTTTGATGTTACTTGTGAAGCTTCAAGATGTACCCTAGAAGGATTGGAGTGAGTGATTATATGCATTTTAAAGTAAAAGAACCTTAATTATGTGTTTGGAATGTATTCGATATTTAAACCTTTGTTGAGGGCATTTTGGAAATTATGCATGTAACACCCTACTCTCATCCATATATCCGTACATTATATAGAGATACTAGTCAAATCTACACATATATATGAATTCAAAATAATTTACTAAAACAATGATAACTCTAAATATAAAATGTCAGACATTAAATATAAAATCATTCTACCTCAATTTATGCGATTCCAATATCTTTATGTACATGCCATTCGAAATTTCTCCTTCATATCCTGAAATCTTCTATTCCTGTGCGCAGTCAACAACCGCACGCTAAGCAACTATGTGCTTAGTGGTGGATACAACTACTCAAAATTTCATTCGATTAAATTTTATTTCCAATTTTTATTATCATTATTATCTTAAGCAATTCTATTTATTTGACTAACCTTATTTTCTAATATTTTATTGATTTGTTATCACAGTTTTAATTTACATAATGCTTATTTCCCTGCAATTTTTATTATTATTTACTGGTCCTTGCCTGTCTCTTTATTTAAATTATCCTTCTTTGGTTACTTTCATTGGAATTTCTATATTGGTCCACTATAATTTATACAATAATTTTTCACTAGTCAAAATTCATTAGTTGTAACATTCCATTTCTATTCTCTTTCCAATCTTCTTTTCTCATTTGCTAATTCATACTTTGTCATACCTGATTCTCCTATTAGTTTCTCTTTATCTGTTATATTTTCAATTAGGTTCTTATTTTTGTTCGAATTACAGTTAAAATTTTTCTGTCTAGCTAAACCAATATTTCTTTAATTATTTTCTCAAAATTTTGAATTTACCCTTCTTTTCTCTCTTTGAATATTTCTCGCCATGATACTTTTATTTTCTATCGATTTGATCCTTAATTCCAATCTTCGGTCCATTCTACCATTTCATATTTTATTTTTCTTTCTTTGACCATGCTACAGTTCCATCCATTATTTATAACAATTTATTCAAATTTTCTTTTTACTATTTCTTGTCTAAATTTATTTCCTCTTTAATATCAAATTACAGTTTAATAATCGGATCCTTTATTCCGTCATGTTTTACTTAATTAATTTATGAATTTACTTTCTTGTCTTTACTTTCTCTTATACTTAATTCTTTAATATATATATATATATATATATATATATCTTTAGTTGGATGTAACATTTCGGTTAGACCCCTGAGCTCACTATCTATTATCTTTAAATTTTATTTATTCTTCGTTTTAATTCCTTCGACCTTCTTTACTTTTCTTTATCCTTGTAATATATTTTTCTTATTTGATTTCATTTCTTTCCTCATTAAATAGAAAATCACAAATTGAATTCTTGTAATCTCCTTCTATTACATAAATCCATGATTTATTCTTAATATATTCATAATTTACTTTAATTCTCTTTATCATTTATTCTTTCTAATTATTTTCTCAATTTTTCTGAAATTGACTTTTCCTTAACTTGACCAATTTTGAACATAATTTTAACTGGTTTAACTACCTTTATCCTTTAATTTAAATTAAATGCATAAATTGTAATTTAAATCCTAAAATTTCTCTTATGGTAACGAATTACGTTTTGGTCCTTGAGATTTTTACTATTGACGATTTTATCCTTCTTAACTTGTCTATTCAATTTAAGTTCTTTAATTGCTATATTAATATTCAAATTTACAATTTTTTCTAATTAACTTACATTTTGACTCATTTGGCTTTATTTGACTTTTACTTAATTTTCAATACACAAATTACTTTTTTAATTCTTTGAATTAAAAAATATAGATATATTTGTTGAATTGATTTTTAAATTTAGCATGAAAAACACAAAAGATAGTAAACAAGTCAGATCGAGATTATATAGAATAAAGTCAAGTAACCCGATGATAATCATCAATAAATATTACAAAATAATGAAAACCAATTTTTGGATAAAACAGGACTCAAGTAAAAAGAAGACTCAACACGTTTATTTAATCTAGGAGAATAAGATACTCTATGGTGTTTGAAATAAAATACTCATAAGATTGAAGAATTATTTTCTGTATTTCTTTCATCAATAGTACATCTATATATACAAGTATAGAAGTGTCTATCTAAGGAAACCTATCTAAACAAGGAAAGCTGCATCTTTGCCTAAGATCATGCTACACACTATATTTACATTCTATAATACTCTATCTCAAGCTGAAGTATAAATATTAATTATGCCCAACTTGTTACAAAAATAGTCAACTCGAGAGCCATTTAACGTTTTTGTGAACAAATCATCCAACTGTTTTCATGTCTTTACATATCCTGTCGAGATGACATTACCTTGAATCTTTTCACGAATGAAGTGACAACCAATTTCAATGTGCTTGGTCCGTTCATGATACACTGAATTTGAGGCAATATGAAGAGCAACTTGATTATCACACCAAAGTTTTGCTGGAGATGAGGGATTTATACCAATTTCAGCAAGCAAATGATGGATCCAAAAAATCTCACATGTGGATTGTGATATAGCTCTGTATTTAGATTCTGCACTAGATCTGGATACCATAGTTTGCTTCTTACTTCTCCAGGATACTAAATTTCCTCTAACGAAAACACAATAGCCTGTTGTTGACCTTCTATCAATTTTAGAACCTGTCCAATCAGCATCTGTAAAACACTTAATATGAGTATGCCCATGATCACTGTACAATATACCAAGTCCAAGAGCACCTTTCAAATAACATGAGATTTGCTGTAGAGCTTCCCAATGCTTGATCGTAGGAGCAGCCATAAATTGACTGACAATGCTTCCTTCAATAAACGACACTTCTCTTGGCTTGATTGGGGACTATCCTTTTATGCTACACACTACAGACTCATATGAAACTCATAGATTCCTGATAATTGGTAGCAGGATCCTCGTATGGTAAAGTAAGAAATCAAAATGGCAAGAAAGAATATTTAGAAACACATCTTTTATTTAGAAAGAGAATTCAAACTTAAAATGAAGCGTGAAGTTCTCAGCAAACTTACAACAATATATTAACAAAATTTATGATGAAAAAGCTTCCTTCATTCAAGAAAATCTCAGAATATATACAAGTGATTAGAGACCAAGAAAGGAAAGATCAAGAAAGGAAACTAACATATGTTAGCCTAGAAATGAGCTCAACTATACAAGGATGTTAGCCTAGAAATTAGCTAAACTATACAAGGAAAGCCAACCTATTTCAAATCTATACATATATACACTGATATCCCCCTTAAAATTGATGCTGGGCGATCCAGAAGCATCAATTTGTTAATAAGAAACTGATGTCGACCACTAGAAAGAGCCTTAGTAAACACATCTGCAGGCTGATGCTCCGTAGTGATATGTGGTAGAGAAATGACATGAGAATCATATGCCTCACGAATAGAGTGACAATCCACTTCAATATGCTTTGTACGCTCATGAAATACTGGATTAGCTGTAATCTGAATAGCACTAGTATTATCAGCATGGAGAGGTGTAGGATTAGCTTGGCAGAAGCCAAGCTCAGCCAAAAGTCCTCGAAGCCAAAGGATTTCTGAACAAGCAGAGGACATAGCTCTATATTCAGACTTAGTGGAGGACTTAGATACACGATCTTGCTTCTTGCTTTTCCAAGAAATCAGTGAAGAACCAAGAAACATGCACCAACCAGTAATGGATCGTCGAGTATCCGAGCACCCAGCCCAATCAACATCACTATAAGCAACGAGACGAATTGGAGAGTCAACTGGGAAAAACCTCGAATTCTACAATTTTCTGGACGAGTAGGACAATCCTTTATAATGTGTCCAGTTTGCTTACAATAATTGTAGAATTTCTTACTGCAATTACGAGTAATATGCCCATTCTCCTTGCAACTAAAGCACTGCACTTGTCCCTTTCCATGGTTCTTTCCTTGAGCAGTATAAGCAACATTGACAATTTCAGATGACTCCCTAGACGCACCAATAACAGCCTGTGTAGCCAACCTCTGCTCCTCACGCAATAATTCACCAAAACACACATCCAATGATGGAACCAGATTTTTATTCAGCAATCTAGCTCGAGTAACTTGAAATTCTAGCGTTAATTTCATCAAGAACTGATCACGCCGACTGTCTTTATGAATTGCTTGAAGACTGGTTAAAACCTTTCTAGGAACCTTTGCATAAATAATACCAGAATACTCGCTCCATAAATTCAGAAATCCCGAATAATACTGCTCAATAGAAAGATTACCTTGACTAAAGTTGCTAAGCTCAAGTTCTAATTGAAATCGACGAGTTGTATTATCTTAATGGTATATTCTCCTAAGATAATCCCACATCTCTTTGGCAATAGTAAAGGAACGCAAATTATTCACCATATGAGCTTCAATAGAACCAATGATCCAAGAAGCAACCCTGGCATCTTTTGTCTCCCAATCATTTCATCCTGTCCCATCTGCTGGAGCAGGTGAAGACCCGTCAATGTGTCCCCAAAGCTCTTTTCCCTTCAGGAACATTCTGAACTGAAACTCCCATGCAGCATAATTCTTTCTTGTGAATCTAATACCCAAAATCTCGGAAGAAGACATTGTGAAAGCAAAAAAAATGACCGACCTAAGAAAAATTGCAAGTTAACTAACCAAAACAAGAAGCATGAACCAAAACCAGTACAAGATGATGAACCAAAACCAGTACAAGATGATGAACCAAAACCAGAAGCAGGAACCAAAACCAAAACCAGAAGTAGCAACCCGAATCAAAACCAGAAGCAAATGAACTGTCCACCCTCCTAACAAAGTCGGATGGCCAAATCAACATCGGAGAACCACCGGAAAAAGGTTTGCGACGTCGGAGAAGAAACGGCCGCCACACATGCCTCCATGTGCCACCACTTGCTTGCGCGTGAACAGTACACCGAGAGCTTTAGACGGCGCGTGAGCTACACTCGCTCAACACCCGGTCACCGGACTTGGGGAACAGGCCGGAAAAGACCCTGCGCTACCTTCCTGATGGGCGGTGAGATCCCGACAGACACAAAGAATAGTGACCCAAAGAAAACCAAAATCCAGAATTTACTGCCCCAAAAAAAAATGCTCAAAACATCCAAACCATCTCTGATACCATAACAAAATTTATGATGAAAAAGCTTCCTTCATTCAAGAAAATCTCAGAATATATACAAGTGATTAGAGACCAAGAAAGGAAACTAACATATATTAGCCTAGAAATGAGCTCAACTATACAAGGATGTTAGCCTAGAAATCAGCTAAACTATACAAGGAAAGCCAACCTATTTCAAATCTATACATATATACACTGATATATATAAAGGTAGCTTTCCATTTGCAAACTTTTACCGTGAGATAATTCAATTTTTCAACTAACATTCGGTATCTCTCTAGATCAGCAAAAGGATCACCATCATCTTTTGTAAGTTGTATATTGGGAACCATAGGAGTATTGCATGGCTTAGCTCCTAATTTTTTAGTTTCTACAAGTAAATCAAAAACATATTTTCTTTGGAATAGAAGAATTCCCTTCTCACTTCTCGTCACTTCCACACCCAAGAAATATTTTAACTAGCCCAAGTTTTTGGTATGAAATCTACCATTGAAGAAAGATTTAAGTGAAAAGATATTTGCAAAATCAGTTCCTGTAATTACAATATCATCAACATAAACTACAAGAAGAATAATGCCATTTTTTGATTGTCTATAAAAAACAGAGTGATCGCATTGACTCTTATTTAGCCCAAACTCTTGGACAACCTTATTGAATTTACTAAACCAGGCACGAGAACTTTGCTTCAATCCATACAAGGACTTGTTCAAGTGACAAACTTTCCCATACTCCCCCTGAGCAACAAAGTCAGGTGGTTACTCTATATAGACTTTTTCCTGAAGATCGTCATGAAGGAAAGCATTTTTGATGTCAAGTTGATGTAAGGGCCAATGATGAGAAGCTGCCAAAGATATAAAAAGATGAACATAACTCAATTTGGTGACTGGAGAGAAAGTATCAGAATAATCCACTTCATAAGTCTGGGCATATCCTTTAGCAACAAGTCGAGCTTTCAGCCGAGTCACAGAACCATCCGGATTAACTTTGACTGTAAAGACCCATTTGCAATCCATAGCCTTCTTTCCTTCTGGTAAATGCACCAACTCCCAAGTATTATTTGTATCCAAGGCATTCATCTCCTCAATCATGGCATCATACCATTCAGGGTGACTTAAGGCTTTCTTAACTGTCTTTGGGATAGATATAGAATTTAAAAATACAATTAAAGAGCATGTCGAGGGAGATATGTGATCATAGGAAACAAAATTAACAATGGAATAAGTAGATTTACAATTACGTGTACCTTTACGAAGAGCAATGGGAAGATCGGGGTCAGCAGGAGCAGGATCAGATGACGAAGGTGTTGGTGCGGGATATGTATCATTAGTCTCTTCTTCTAGAGTAGACCTGAACAATCTGTGATCTTGCTGATGTTGAAGGATCATCACTTGCTATCTGCTTAGTACCAAAAGATGCAGTAGACACATCAACAGATTCTCGGGAACATGTCACCGTATAAATGAGCCACTCATCTTCATCCCCCTTACTTGTAAGAATGGATGGAGATGAAAAGAAAGGTTTATCTTTTGAGAATACCAAATCAACGGAAACCAAATATCGTTACAGATCAAGAGAGTAACATCTATATCTCTTTTGGAGATGCTAGTATCCTAAGAACACACTTCAATGCCTTAGGATCAAGTTTGGTAACATGAGGACGTAAATCTCGAACATAACAAGTACTGCCAAATATCTATGTTTCCATTGGAAACAATATTTTATTTGGAAACAAAATACTATAAGGTAAATCACCATTTAACACCATAGAGGGCATCCGATTAATCAGAAAACAAGTTGTAGAAATAGCATTGACCCAAAAACACTTATGAACATTCATTTGAAACAATAAAGCTCTAGCTGTCTCAAATAAATGTTTGTTCTTTCTTTTAGCAACTCCATTTTGAGAAGAAGTATCAACACAAGAGGACTAGTGAAGGATAACCTGTTGAGACATATACCGCTAAAAAGAATTTGACATATATTCATTAGTATTATCACTTCGCAATATATTCACAGAAGTATTAAATTGGGATTTAACTTCAGTACAAAAGACAGAAAAATGGAAAAAACTTCAGAACAATTATTCATAAAATAAATTCAATTCATACGGGAAAAATCATCCACAAAAGTAACAAAATATCTGTACCTAGTTTTAGACATAACAGGACAAGGATCCCAAACATCCGGATGAACAAGTTGAAAAGAAAACTTAGCTCATTTATTAATTCTAGGATCCGACGAGCTACGATGATGTTTAGCAAAATGACAAAACTCACAATCCAAAGAAGATACATCATGAAACTGCGTACATAACTTCTTTAACATAAGTAGAGAAGGATGCCCCAACCGACAATGTGTTTCAAAAGGAGACATTATATTGGAATAAGCAACAGATCGTGGTACCCAAGAATACAGGATGTGTAGACCACCATATACATGTCCCTTACCAAAAATCTACTTCATCATAAGATCTTGAAAAAGACAATGATCAGGAAAAAATGAGACACAACAATTGAGTCCTTTGGTAAGTTTACTCATAGATATCAAATTAAAAACTAGGTTAGGCAGATTTAGAACAGAGGATAAAGTAATAGAAGGAGTTGGTTTGACAGTTTCAGACTCCACAATATTGTATGATGTCCCATCAGCAATAATAACAGGTAAAAGAGTTTTATGAGATCGAAAATCAGAGAAAATATCGGGATTACCTGTTATGTAATTTGTGGCACCAGAATCAATGATCCAATTATTGCTAGAGGAGATAAAACATGTGTTACCTGCTTCAGTAGTAATCGGAGTTGAAGATCCCTTTAACATTTCCTGGTACTTAGCATACTCCTCGGCAAAGATAGTGACATTATGCTCAGATGATGAACCAGAAGTAGCAATATTAGCAACCTGTGCCCTCTGATTGCGATTTTGCAATTTCTTACAATAGCGCTTCATATGATCTGGTTCTTTACAATAGTAGCAGACAATATTAGCATGCTGATTATCATGAGAACTATTTCCCCCCTTCGGCAGATTTCTTTTACCATTAACCTCCACTTTCTCTGGCAACAAAAACACTATTGAGCTGACTAGAGGAAGCATTATTAGCACACAATAATCTACTAAACACATCTTCAAGAGTTAAAATTTCAGAACCAGAGAGAATTTGAGATTTGGTTGTCTCAAATTCAGATGGCAAACCAGCTAGAAAACTCATTACTACCATTTTTTCTCTCTGAGCCTGTTGCTCTCTAATGTCCGCACAAAAAGGTAGAAGCGTGTTCAATTCTTCATAATTTTTCTTAAACTCCATAAAATAAATAGTGAGTGATTTTGCCTCATTCTCAGCACAATAAAAGGCTTTACAAACATTATAAATACGAGACTCATTCTTTCTTTCCAAAATATAAAAAGATCAAATAATCAATTAACTTTTTTACATGCTCACAATGAGAAATTAAGCCAAACACATTTCTTTCAATTGAATTTCGAATTTGTAAAAGTAACTGAGAACTATCTCTCATCCAAATCTGCTTTTCAATTTTATCGGTAGGAGGATCATTATTTAAATGATCATCTTTATCCATACTACGAAGATAGATCCTAATCGTTCTACTCCAATCAAGATAATTAGATCCATATAATTTTTCTTCTATAATCTTAGATAAAGGAGTAATCTCACTAACAGTTTCCCTCACACCTCCTTTATTGTCAACGATAATATCTACACAAAATAAATTCAATCAAAGCAGAAAATGTAAACTTAGAATACCCAGCCAAAATAAAAGCCCAACAACCAGTAAAGATCTTGACGGACTAAAGAACGCAGAATAGAGAAGGGACAACACCTTAGTGGAGGCAAAAGTACTAGCAGAAGAAGGAATCAAGCCAAAATAATATCCGAATCTAACCGAAAATCCCCAGACGACGCCGGAGATAGAAGCGGAAGGCCGGTGGTTAGGGCACGTGCCTCCACGCGTTGGAGCGTGAGAGAAGGGGCGAGAGCTTGTGGCGGCACGTGAGGACCACTCGCTGGACGGAAGGATGCCGAATTTTGTGGAAGGGTCAGAAATCGCCTTGCGCTTCTTATGATGCCGGCGGTGAGACATGATGGTCACCGGAAAAAAAGGTTATCCAACCCAAACAATAACCCTACCGAAAACAATAACCCAAACAATGGCTGGAACGCGTTGCCCAACCCAAAAGAAACCCAAAAAAAAATCCAAATCAAGCCTAGAATGCCTAGATACCATGAAATAAAATATTCACAAGATTGGAGAATTATTTTCTGTATTTCTTTCATCAATAGTACATTTATATGTACAAGTATAGAAGTGTCTATCTAAGGAAACCTATCCAAATAAGGAAAGCTACATCTTTGCCTAAGATCATGCTACACACTATATTTACATTCTATAACAATGTTTATCCAATTGACAAGTTTCACACTCTAAAGTAGGTTTCCGTTTAAGATTATGACATAACTTTTGTAAAATTGGAAGAGGAGGATGACCAAAACGACAATGGAGTTCAGAAATTGATTCAAGAGCATACAAGCCATTCACCAGGCATCCTTTACCAATAATCTGCTTTGTCTCGAGATCCTGAAAAAAATAATAATTGGAGATAACAAGTTAAAGTGGAATGATGATAAACATAAAACAGATGACAATGGAAGAGATTTTGTTGGATTTGCTGTCTCACGTCCAATTATAGAAGCAGTAGATCCATTGGCTGAAGTAACACAAGGTAGATTAGGAATAGACTTGAAAGAAGAGAGAATACCTGTGTTACCAATCATATGATTAGCAGCATCTGAGTCAATAACCCAACTACAAGATGAGGCGGAAAGACATGTAATAGGATTACCTATATTAGCCAAAGTTGATGTCCTAGAAGATAATTGTTATGAATCATAAGTAGCAGTTAAACGAGCATACTCATCCGCTGAAATGGTGACAGACGGTGAGGACGATTGTGGAAGCGGTAGGATGCCATCTTGAGTAGCTACATTTGCAAATCTTTTATTAGTCAGCTGACCCGAGTTCTTGAGGGGTTTTCCATGCAATTTCCAGCAATACTTCTTAGTATGCCTCTCAACTTCATTATAATGACACGTATGAGAGTTGCTACCATTTCGAACAATAGAACCACTATCATTTCCACCTTTACCTTCACGATTATTGTTCGAAACCTTACTAACTAATGCTACTGTATCATTGGACACCATACTAGAAGGGAGATCGCCATCTTTATGAACTCGAAACAAACGAGCATAAACTTTAGTAAAAGAAAGAAGTGACTCACTAGTTAGCAATTGTGTGCGTGCCACATCATATTTAGAACCCAATTGCCAAGAAACACTGTACCACAATTTGCTCATCTTGTTCTTGTATTTGTTTAATATCAGCAACAATAGGAAACATAGCTCACTTTTCTTCAAAGGCTTGTTTCATTTTAGTATACTACTGGAATAGGGAGCGATCTTTTTGTTCTGCTTGATAAATTTTCAGCAATAGATCATGAACATGAGATTTATCTTGTTTGCAAGCATTCAAAAATTTCAGATATTCCTATAGTTCTTTTACACTATCACAATGACTCACAACATCATTAACAATAGGGTCTAAAGTATTATGAATTTAATTAAACAACTTATAATTTTGCATTAACCATTTCTTTCAATTAACAACATCATCCTTAGGTGGTAGTTTACTAGTTAAATGGTCCTTCAAATCTACACTACTCACAAATCTACGAATAGTTCTTTTCCATTGTGCATAATTGTTACTTTCAGTCAATTTTCTATTAGTAATTTTGAATGAACCCAACATAATTTCAGTAATCACTAGTCTCAGCCATTTAAATTAGTCCAAAACAACTAGTGAGCAACAAACAAAGTGAATCCAAATAGCAGTAAGATTCCAACACAATTCCTTAACACTATCACAATGATTCACAACATTATCAACAACAAGATCTAAAATATTCTGAATTTGATTAAACAACCTATAATCCTCCATTAACTATTTCTTTCTAGCATTAGCAACATCCTTAGGTGGTGGATTACTAGTTAAGTGATCTTCCAAATCCGCACTAGTCATAAATCTACGAATAGTTCTCTTCCATTGTGCATAATTAGTACTTCCAGTTAACTTTCGATCGGTAATTTTGGGCGAACCCAGTATAATTTCCGTGACAATTTTCTTATCATTAGTCTCAACCATTTAAAATAGTCCCAAACAACTAGAGAACAAACAATGTGTAACAATAAGGTCCCAACACAAATAAATAGCTAAACTTCTCAAATACTTCAAAAGGAATAGAATTCGAACAAAACAAAATCCCAACAAATATCCAACCTTCTCAACTAGTCACCTAACAAACAAAAATTGGACACAGAACAGAGCCTGAAGAACAGAAAATGGAGTAGAAATCCAAGAGAATCAAACACCATTAATAGAGAAAACTACCTCAAAAGGAAACCGAAATCTGACTGAAAATGACAGGGCGACGCCAGATATGAATTTGGAGGTCCAAAGGGCAAGCCACGCGCTCTCACTTGTCGGAACGTGAGGAAGAATGGTGAAATTGGATCAGCACGTGAGGTCCAATCGCGGCTCCAATGGTCATCAGAAATTGTGTAGAGGCCGGACTAATGGAGGCGAACCTCCTTGTGGCGACGGTGAGGTAAACTGGTCACCGAAAAATGTGACCCTAAGAATTAGAATGGGATCTTCACACCAAGATCCAGCAAATAGAAAATCTAGAAGATACCGACAAGAGGAAATCGCAAACCTTAGACAAGAAATCCTAAGGCTATGATACCATGTGAAAGTGAAAATCTATTCACTTAATTTCATTGGAAAATATACAGGTATTTATACAATGTACTAGTGCTAAAATAGGAAAGAATCAAATCCCTATAATTGTGCTACTCTATAGGAATATTAGTTGTACATATATCTTAACAAAAAGATTCTCTAATGATCGTGGTCCCCTAGCAAGGACAAGTACATATACCAACAGGAATAACTAACTTGTTGAGGTGTACCATCGGCCAAAGAAGCATGTGCATGCCTTAAAAAGAAATCTAAAAATTCTAAAATTTTTTTCTCAAAAACAACAGCCAAAATTACCACTTAACTAATTTCACTAACTTTTCTCCATTTACAAATTTCCCCTTTTCTATATGCAACATTTTTTTAGGCTTTCCCTAAGTTAAAGGTCATTATTGGTTTTTTATTTTCCTTGGGTATGCTTATAGTCAAAGCTTTGTTATTTATTTGGGTTTATGATTTTGCTTTTCAAAATACATACATACATATATATATATATATATATATATATATATATTGTGAAATTGGCTGTGCTTCACAAATTCTCAGCTCCATGAAGAGCTTCAGAATGCAAGGGAAGAGGCTAGGGTTGCTCAAGAACAGCTTGCTTCTGATGAATTTGCAAGATGGACTGATGTACATGTCTTTGTTGAGTTTTATCTCTGTTGGGATTCTCACTTAATTCTTATTCCTTATATCCTTATCATTTGTTGATTCTAATTGTCTAAATTATTTTTTTCAAGTATGTAATTATTGGTCCAATCTAGGCATCTAATTTCTACTATGTTTTTGGAGGTGGTTGTTGACTCTGAGCTAAAGCTTTCATTGGAGATTGAAGATGTAGTGTCTGAAGTTAAAAACTATAATAAAGTTGTGCAAAGTGTTTCATCTCTTTTGGATGAGGTTTTCCAATGTTATTCCACCATGCATTATGTGTTCAATGTGAGTAATTTGCAGTATCTGCTCTTTTTTTTTCCTCTCTCTATCTCTCTCTTAAATATCAACTGCATTACATTTTGGAGTGTTTTATTCTCTATTTAAGGGCAGCCTTATGATTTTATTGGTTTTCTAGTGTCCCTACCTCTATACAATATATAATTATGCATCCCTTATCTACTAATTGTGTAAATTTTTATCCATTTTGATCCAGGACTTCAAGTCTTTGACATGTCAGAGCTCTCAAAAACAAAAACTGATATTTAGTAATCATGAGAAGCTACGTTCCTATATGACACAAAAAGTTGCTGAAGTGGAAAATGAGAAGGTATGTTCATTTTCTGTGCTTGATATTTGAGATGAGACCATACCCTGAAAACAAGATTCACCTTGCATTTTATAATGCACCGTCTTTTGTATGACCAATCTGTTGATCTCCAAAAAAAGATAGAGGAATTGGTACATGATGCAAAAAATCATGAAGAGACCTTGAGATTAAGACTGACTTTATTTATTTATTTGATGGATTTAGTATGTTTGTATATTACCTTTTTGTTGTATTCTTGCCTAATTAGAATTCTTTGCTAGCTAAGATCCTTTCTTAGTTAGGATTATTTTTTCTATACAAATACTTGTGTATATTCATTGTAAATACATATAAGAGAATTAATAAAATTAAATTCTCTCAAAATTTTTATGGTATAAGAGCCTAGTGCCTTTTTCTAGAGATAGAGTTTCATCTCTCCGGCATTTAGGTTTTATTCAGTGCACCATCTTCGACAAGTGTCAATAGGTTGAGATAGCCTCCCTATTTCTTGTCACCGCCACCATAGAAAGACAACGTAGGTTGAGATTGGCTTGTTCCTGGAATATCGCTATTGTTCGCCGCTTGAAAAATTTGCACCCTTTCTCACAAGTTGGCGTGTGTACCCACATGAAGTGATCTCTGATCACCGCTTTTTTCCATCCTCCCTCTGACTGTCTAGCTAGCTTATTTTGAATCTTACTTGGTGGTTTCCGGACATGATTTGACATCCTGTTTTGAGCTCTCTTTATAGGTTATATTATTCTATTTCTTTCTTCTTAGACTTCTATGTTGCTGGATGGTTTTATTCTAGTCACTATGGCGGAGGAAAGTTAGTTGAAAAGCATAATCATATTAATTATAGTCCCTATGCACAAGTCAGTTTGGTTAAACGTGATGGTAGTAGCACATATCCAGCTTGATCTAGATCATACTTGTTTATGAAAGCTAGAAAATTGTAGGGTTATATTGATGGGTAGAAAAACAAACAAGTGCTTCTGACTCCATATTCAACCAATGGGATCCAAAAAATTCATTTGTTATTAACCTAGCTTCTCAATTCTATGTAACCCCAGATCACTAGATAACACTTGTTGCTTGACTCTGCAAAAAAATGTAGAAAGCTATTATGACTATTTATTTACGCATGGGAAATGATGCTCACATCTTTGAACTCTAGAACAAACTTAGTGGCACTAAGCAAGGTGAGATGTGAGTTTCAAATTATTTTGCTGCATTAAGTGGCTTATGGGAGGAATTCGATTATTATCAGGATTTCCGAGCAAGCTGCTTTGATGATGCTATTAAATACCAAAAATTGATTGAAAAGGAGTGAGTCTATGACTTTTTGGCTAGATTGAACCATGAATATAATAAGATGTTGGTTTAGGTTATCAATAAATCTCTTTTCTCTTCTCTTGAAGTAGCTTATTCCTATGTTCAACAGGAAGAAACTACAAAAAGTTTTATGCTTTAAACTCCAGTAGTTGAGAAGTTTGGGTTAATAGCAAGTGTTATCTAAAAGCAACCAAAGGGAATCATTTCTGATAAAGATGACCTATAGTGTGATTATTGTTAGAAGCCAAGGCATACCAAGGAGATTTAGAGATTTACTGGAAGCTGTATGTTCGACCCACTAGAGGTCACAGAGGCAAATAAGTCCATTTAACTAGGGTTCAAGCAAATCTGTAAGAGACAAATGCTTTTCCTTTGATGAAATTCAACATTTGAAGCCTATTTGTCTTGACTTGATACTTCTTCCAATGCCACATCCAAAATTTGTGAAGTCAAGTAATACTTTTACTCATCTTGATTCATGAATTATTAATTCTGGTGAGAATAGATACATGATAGACTCCTATAAAACTTTCTTAACTACTTTGCCCATCTAAAAAGGGATAGTGTCTTTAACTCCCATATCTAGTGTAACGCTCTCTTTTAACTAAATACCTAATATATTTTCCTTATTCCTTCTAATAACCTTATAATGTTTGGTTAATTTATTAACAATTTTGGCACATAATGCTTAAAAATTCAAAATTTCAAAATCTGTAAAAGTCAAATACACTCTCTATTTCAAACCTCCTTACACCCAACTCCGTTCAATCAACTCAACACTTCTAATTCCAATAATTACCCAATATTCATCATGCATCATCACATCTCAAATAGTATGCATATATAATTTAATTTACACAACCATAACTTGATTTCAATTAACCTTACATAATAATTTACAAATCTTAATTGTTTTACATAACCAAAATAATACAACAAAATTTCTTAGGTACATGCCATAATTTCTGCTTTCTCACTATAAGTCTCCCTGTATCTGTCCCTACGCGCAGTCATAATAAAACTACATGTTGAGCAACATAGGCGTTCGGTGTTGGATGCAATTACATAAAATTTTACTAATTAAATATTATTAATTAATTTAACTCAAATTATTATTTTATTTTTTTAACAAATGCAATTTATTCAATTTACTCAATTTCTATTTCTTCCTCTCCGTTATTTATTTTGAATTATTATAATAATTAATTTTCTTATTTTATTTTAACTATTTACTAAACTTTATAAAATTTGCAATTAAGTCCCTGAGTTGACTTTTTTCTTCAATTTGACTTCAATTTTGATCCGTTTGGCTTCGTTTGACTTTTATTTGATTTCCAATATACAAATTACATTTTAATCCTTCAAATTTCTCAAGGATGAAAAATTTATAATTTAGTTTTTAAACTTTTAACTAATTACAGTTTTACCCTTTTTTTCATTTAGCCATTTTAACTTCCTAAATCATTTATTTTATCTCAAATTACCATTTTACCCTTGTTTAATTGCGTAATTACTAATTTTCCTTTAATTATCATATTGATCTCATTTTTCACATTACTTATTTCATATTTATTAATATGGCATAAACTTTATCATAACTATTCTTTTATTTTAGTTTTTGTGCAAAATTACCCTTTTGTCCCTAGGTGACACTAGTGGAGAACCACAAATTAGATAAACAAGACGTAAATACGGTGTACTGGAGGGATCGCACAGCTAGTTGCGAACCAGAACCCCAGCACTGATGCATATAATACACCGGCTATCCTGTCTCATATCTCATGATCATTTCTGATGAAAAATATTTCATATACTCATGATATCTTGCGGAATAAATTCCTATGGTTAGCTATACTATCCAAAGAGTTAGAATTACCCACTATACGCTAAGGGCATCATTAAATTTTATCTTTTCTTACTTTTCTATATTATTACTTATTCTCATTATTTTATTTTAATCACATTATGCTCTTAAACTTATTCAATTAAGCTCATTAATTGCACATTCATCACAAGAGAGCCTTATATCACAAGAATTTAACCAAAATGTATTATTTTAATCAAGGTTACTATTTGGCCATCAAAGGACTTCCCACTTAAAATTTGTTCTTTGTTCCAAATTAATGTCATACATTATTTTATGTCCATATTAAGCCACTATACGGTTGTAGATGGTAGTTACACATGAAGATTTACAAGTTTCATCAACTTTTCACATTATATAAATATGACATAATGTTTTCTAATCAGCATTTTTCATCTAATTTGACATATTTTCATATCTCATATACTAAATTGATTAAATAACATCAATTACCCAAAATTTAACTAACTTACATTAAGGTACCTTTAGTACCCTAATTCGGCCACTAAGGTAAGTATCACTTAATGTTTATTTTTTTATTTATTTAAGCCTTTAATTACTTATTCTAGCATATTATCAATTAATATGAAGTTAATTCACTATTTCAAGCCCTATTACATTGTTATATAATAGAAAAATTAGGGAAAACTCAAGTAAATTAGTGAAATTAAAGGTATTTTGCATCCACTAACCTCCAAATATCTGATCACACCTTCTCTTTTTCTTTATCGTTGCTAACTTGCCTTTCCTCTTCTTTTTCTTCTATTCGCCGAAAATTACAAAGGAGAAATCATGAGTTTTTGCTTCAAGATTAAGCCATTTAAAGCTATAAATCAACTCTCCTAATCAATATCTACATACTCATATAAATTCTCCCACATATCTCATCTAATTTTCACAAAATCACAAAAGTTCTCTTACTTTCTCTTACTTTTTATCTTAATGTTCTTGGCCTCCTTTTGATACCAGCTCCTTACTAAGTTAAAGAGGGAGAAATTATAAATCTAGAGTAAATTTTTGGGCTGGAAATTCAAAAAGAGGAAGCTTGATTGAGTGAAAAATGGAGGAAGGAGAGAGAGAAGGGTGTTTTGGACTTGCTACAGAAAAGAGATGAAGATGCTGGAATTTTGTGGTAATTTTCAGATATTTTATCTCTCTTATATGGTGCTTTAAGTGTGCCAAAGGAGAGGCCAAGATTCATCTTGTAATTGTTGAATCTAATGGCTCTAAATAATGCCACATGTCACTCATTCAAGCATGTACACACACCCTACTTCCCTAAGCTTGTACACACATGATCACAACTTTATTATAATGACCTCCATGTATTCCTATGGTCAGATTCAAGGTTTTGACCCCTTAAATGACCCAATTTTGATTTTTCATCTAAAAAACTGAGCTTTTGATCTGGAATTTAGAATGATCTGAAATTTTTCCCTGAGTGTCACAATATATTTAAGAATATATGGTAAAAGTTTCAGGTCATTCTGACTTCGTTTCGATATACTTTTAGTTTTGACGGCTTGTGTAGCCCTTACGAAACCATAAATTACAGAATTGACAGAGTTGTTATTTTTCAGTTTCCTGAGTGTCACTACACTACTTATGACATGTATATAAAATATGAAGTCAATCAGAGATCTCTAGGATCTCCAAATGTTCAGTCAAAGTTCCAGTCAAACCTACGTCGACTAAGGAAAATTTTATTCGTTTACCCTTTTGGAAGCCTATTTGATCTTAATTTTCGCTCAAATTGTACTACGATACTCCATTTAACATATACTTTCATATTTTATATTAAACTTATACTGCCTATCAGGTTGTCCATCCTCGGATTTTACGGTTTGGGCACGATTAACAGTACATTCTTTTCAAATTTTCTGTTCTATTCAACTCTAATTACTCCAAAACTCAATCTAGGTTAACTGTTCACACTCTACACATGTCATGCATGGAAATTGCAAAATTTGGGGGTGTTACATCTAGATTAACTTTTGGAGATTGTACTCACAATATTAATTTGTCTTCGTTTCTTCACCTTCCTCAATTTTCTATCAATTTTTTATCTGTCAGTGCCATAAACACAGCTCTAAATTGTAAATTTGATTTTTTTTCCCGATCATTTTGTTGATCTTCAAATAGGAAGATTGGCAATATATATTGTATGATGACTTATATGTGGTAGAAGGAAGTAAAGGTTCAGTTCTATGTGAAGCTCTTTTTTGAGGGCATAAGGATGTCTACCAAGAAATAATAGTGGCATAGGTGATTAGGGCATCTATCTTTTTTTGTCTTAGAAAAATTATACCCTAGTTTGTTTTAAAGAACTAAGTTTGAGTCTTTGTTTTGTGATGTTTGTGAGTATATTAAACACACTAAAAACTCTTATTCTCTGAGTAATAGTGAGTACTATTCCATTTATGACTTTCCATGTTGATGTTTGGGGACCTACTTAGACTGTTTCTTTGTCTGGCAGTTGATGTTTTGTTACTTTTATTGATTATTGCATTAGAATGACTCGGATTTATATGATAAAAGCAGAAAATGATGTTTTTTCTTGGTTTTAACATTTCTTAAGATGGTTTGCACTCAATTTGATGCTAATATCAAGGTTTTGAGAATTGATAATGACACATAATATATGAAAAGTAGGTTTGGTACTTATTTGGAGTCTAATGGATAGTTTATCAAACTAGTTGTCCTTATAGTAGTACTTAGAATGGGATATCTGAAAGGAAAAACAAGTATTTGTTGGAAGTTGTTAGATCACTTATGTTTACCATGAATCTCCCAAAAACTTATTGGGGGGATGCGATTTTACTAGCAGCTTATCTCATCGATAGAATCCTTATCAAAACTTTCAACTTCAAGAGTCTTTTAACCATCTTACTAGGGAAAAATGATTATCATGTCCTTCAAGAATCTCAATGGCCCTTAGATGTATGTTCATTAGGGTATTCCATCCTCCATCTAGGAAGTATTTTGTCAATATATGGATGTCACCTTTAGGAAATTTGAAACCTTACTTCAGTTCAACCCAATCACTTATTCAAAGGGCGAATAATTAAAAAGAAGTCATACCTAGTTTTGCTACTCTTGATAGCGATCTTACTCCGGATAAGAATTTTGTCGTGGAGAGAGTTTAGGGGCAGAGTACTGTTCAAAGTGGGATTGAGATTGTTGGTCATTTGGATAAACCTGATTTACTAAGATATTCAATGAGAAATAGGACAAAAGATGCCATCATGTAGTCTACACTGTGAGAATCCTCTCCTTCCAATTTAATCTTTCATAATTTGGATATACCCATTGCTCAAAGAAAAAGGCTAGATCTTGTAGCAAACATTCTATCTTTAAATTTGTCTCATATGATGAACAATTAGTTTGATGAACAATTACCTGAGACTCCAAATAAGTTCCAAACTGACTATCCATATATTCTGTCCCATTATTAGTTCTTAAGACCTTTATTTTAGCATCAAATTGGGTATGAACTATTTTATGAAAAGATTGAAAGCAGGAGAAAACATCACTTTTTGCTTTAATCAAATACACTAAAGTCATTCTGATATAATAATCAATAAAACTAACAAAACATCGATTTCTAGATAAAGAGGTGGTCTATGTTGGTCTCCAAATATCATAATTGTTATGATTTGTACAGCTGTTAGCTTAATTATAAGGATTGATTGTTAGCTTAATTATAGGAAAATTATTAGGGATTTGTTTCCTAATTCAACTCTTGTAAACAATATAAATACCTGTATATTTTCAATGGAAGATATAAGAATTATTTCTCACTTTCACATGGTATCAGAGCCTAGTCGAGTTTCTAGGTATTTTTTCTGAGGGTTGCGATTCCCTCTTGTCGGTTTCGGGTTTCTTTCTCATTTGGGTTTTCGGTTTTGAGATCTGATTCTTAGGGTCATTTTCCGGTGACCGTTTTTTCTCACAGCCACCACAGGAAGGAGCGCCTCCGTCAGTTCGGCCATTTCACCTTTTTACGGCGACCATCAGAGTTGCGCGTGAACCTCACGCGTCGATTGTCCGACGGCCCTCCGATTCCAGATCCTGCGTCGCCTGAGTGTGTCCGACCAGTTCGCAGGGTCGGTTTTCTCGTTTGGTCTCTTCTAAAGGGCGCTCTCTCTTAGATCTGTTCCTGCCTCTTGGGTTCTGTTCTTCAAGTCTTTTGCTACTGCTGTTTCTTGGTGAGATATACTGATCTCTTTGCTGCATTGGTTCTATTGTCTAAAATTATTTGTGACGGGTTTTAATGGCTGAGAATAGTGATAAGAAGACTGTTACTGAAATTATGTTTGGTTCGTCTAAAATTACGGATAGAAAACTGACTGGAAGTAACAATTATGCACAATGGAAAAGAACAATCCGTAGATTTGTGACAAGTGTAGACTTGGAGGACCATTTAACTAGTAATCCACCATCTAAAGATGATGCTGTTAGTCGGAAGAAATGGTTAATGGAAGATTATAAGTTGTTTAATCAAATTTAGAATACTTTAGATCCTGCTGTTGATGATGTTGTGAATCATTGTGATAGTGTAAAATAATTATGGGAATATCTAGAATTTTTGTATGCCTGCAAACAAGATATGCCCGTGTCCATGATTTGTTGCTAAAGATTTATCGAGCGGAGCAAAAAGGTTCGCTCCCTGTTCCAGTATTATACTGAAGTGAAACAAGCTTTTGAAGAAAAGCGGGCTATGTTTTCTATTGTTGCTGATGTTAAACAGATGCAAGAACAAGAGGAGCAGATTGTGGTGTAGTGTTTCTTGGCAGGATTGGGTTCTGAATATGATGTGGCACGCACACAATTGTTAACTGGTGAGTCACTTCCTTCTTTTACTGAAGTTTATGCTCATTTGCTTCGAGTTTGTAAAGACGGTGATTTGCCTTTCGGTATGATACCCAATGATACGGTGGCATTGGTTGGTAATGCTTCGAATAGTAATCGCGGAGGTAAAGGTGGAAATGGTAGTTCTGTTGTTGGGAGTAGTAGCAATTCTCGTACATGTCATTATTATGGAGTTGAGGGGCACATTAAAAAGAATTGTTGGAAATTACATGGAAAACCCTCCAAGAACTCAAGTCAGATGAATAATAAGAGGTTTGCAAATGTAGCTACTCAGGATGGCATCCTACCGCTTCCATAATCATTCTCACCATCTGTCACCATTTCAGCGGATGAGTATGCTCGTTTAACTGCCACTTTTGATTCACAACAGTTATCTTCTGGGACTTCAGCTCTGGCTAATACAGGTAACCCTGCTGCATGTCTTTCCACCTCATCTCGTAGTTGGGTTATTGACTCAGGTGCTACTGATCATATGACTGGCAACACAGGTATTCTCTCTTCTCTCCAATCTACTGCTAATTTACCTTGTGTTACATTAGCTAATGGATCTACTGCTTCTGTAATTAGGCGTGGAACAACAAACCCAACAAATTCTCTTCCATTGTCATCTGTTTTATGTTTATCATCTTTTCCTTTTAACTTGTTATCTGTTAGCCAAATTACCCAAAATCTTAACTGTTGTGTTATTTTCTATCTCAATTATTGTCTTTTTTAAGATCTTGGGATGAAGCAGATTCTTGGTAGAGGGTGTTTGGTGAATGGCTTGTATGCTCTTGAATCAACTTCTCAACCAGTGCCTCGATCCATTGCTTGTACAAGTTCATCTTCTCTTTTGCAACTTCATTGTCGTTTTGGTCATCCTCCTCTTTCAACTTTACAAAAGCTGTGTCCTAGTCTTAAAAGGGAATATACTTTAGAGTGTGAAGCTTGTCAATTTGCTAAACACCATAGAGTATCTTATTCTCCTAGATTAAATAAACGTGTTGAGTTTTTTTTTTCTTAGTTCATACTGATGTATGGGGTCCATGTCCTGTTACATCCAAACTTGGTTTTCGTTATTTTGTGACATTTATTGATGATTATTCTCGGGTTACTTGGCTTAATCCTATGAAATCTCGATCAGAGTTGTTTACTATATGTTGTGCTTTTCATGCTGAAATTAAGACCCAATTCAACAAATCCATCTGTATTTTGAGAAGTGATAATGCTAAAGAATATGTTTCTCATTCTTTTAAATCTTATCTTTTTGAGCATGGTATTATTCATCAGTCTTCTTGTATTGTTACCTCTCAGCAAAATGGTGTAGCTGAGCGGAAGAACCATCACTTATTATAGGTTGCTCGGGCACTAATGTTTCATATGCAGGTTCCTAAAATATTTTGGGTAGATGCTGTTTCTACTGCCTGTTTTCTAATCAACAGAATGCCCTCTTCTGTTCTTGACGGTCAGATTCCATATTCTCTTCTTTTTCCCTCATCTACTCTTTTTAATCTTTCTTCTCGGATTTTTGGATGTACTTGCTTTGTTCAAGACATGCAACCTCAGCTTTCAAAACTTGATCCTAAATCTCTTAAGTGTGTCTTCCTGGGATACTCGCGTGAACAAAAGGGGTATCGTTGTTACTCACCTTCTTTGGGTCGTTATTTAGTATCTGCTGATGTTACATTTTTTGAACAAACACCTTTCTTTGGTTTCTCTGTGTCCTCTTCTTCGCCCTGTAGTGATTCAGGGGATGATTTTCTTGTTTATACTGTTAGTGAACAAGTAGTATCTCCTCCTTCTCGACCTATTATTCATCAAGTTTATTCTCGACGTGTGCATCATTCTATCGAGACACCTCCTGCTCCTGCTTCTTCTTTAGATCCTCCACCACCACTAGATCCTAGCCTTGACCTTTCTATTGCTCTTCGCAAAGGTAAACGCACATGTACTTAACCTGTTTCTTTTTTTGTGTCTTATCATGCTTTATCACCTTCTTCCAAGTCTTTTGTAGCCTCCTTAGACTCTATTGCTGTTCCAACGTCCCTTACTGAAGCATTAGCTCATGATGGTTGGCGAGCTGCAATGAAAGAAGAGATGATGGCCTTAGAGGAGAATCATACTTGGGATCTTCTACTTTTGCCCTTTCAGAAAAAGGCTATTGGTTGTAAGTGGGTGTTTACTGTTAAGATGAATCCTGATGGTTCTGTTGCTAGATTGAAAGCTCGATTGGTTGCTAAAGGATATGCACAAACATATGGAGTGGATTATTTGGAGACCTTTTCTCCAGTTGCAAAACTTTCATCTGTTCGATTGTTTATTTCCTTAGCTGCTAATTACAGTTGGCCACTTTATCAACTTGATGTGAAGAATGTATTCTTGCATGGGGATTTGAGTGAAGAGGTTTACATGGAGCAACCACCTGGTTTTGTTGCTCAGGGGGAGTCAGGGAAGGTGTGCAAATTAAGAAAGTCTTTGTACGGGTTAAAACAGTCTTCTCGTGCCTGGTTTGGGAGATTTAGTACAGTTGTGATTGAGTTTGGCCTACGGAGAAGTGCATATGATCACTCAGTGTTCTTTACATCATCTACTTCTGGGAGCATTTTGTTGGTTGTATATGTGGATGATATAGTGATAACTGGAAGTGATGAAGCTGGAATTACGAGGTTGAAAGCATTCCTTGGGACTCACTTTCAAACCAAGGATTTAGGATCAATGAAATATTTCTTAGGGATTGAAGTTTCTCGCAGTCAGAAAGGGATCTATCTATCTCAAAGAAAATATTGTCTGGATTTATTAGATGGTGCTAGTTTTATTGAGGCAAAAGCATGTGATGCGTCTATGATACCAAATGTAAAGCTGAAAGCTGAAGATGGAGACTTGTTTGGGAATCCTGAAAAATATAGGAAGGTTGTGGGAAAATTGAACTACCTTACTATCACTCGTCCTGACATTGCTTTTCCAGTAAGTGTTGTTAGTCAGTTCATGTCATCTCCTAGAATCTCACACTGGGATGCTGTTGTACATATTCTGAGATATTTAAAAGGTGCACCAGGACGTGGCATCTTATATCGAAATCATGGTCACCATACTATAGAAGGTTTCACGGATGCAGACTATGCAAGAGATCTTTCAGATAGGCATTCTACCACTTGTTATTGTGTCTTTGTTGGGGGTAATCTTGTTTCTTGGAATAGTAAGAAACAGAATGTGGTGTCCCGATCGAGTGCAGAATCCGAATATAGAGCTATGGCACAGACTACCTGTGAACTTATATGGCCACGTCATTTGCTTGGAGAAATTGGGTTTGTTCATTCTAAATCAATGAACTTATGGTGTGACAATCAAACAGCTATCTATATTGCAAATAATCCTGTGTTTCATGAGAGAACCAAACATATAGAAGTTGACTGTCATTTTACTCGAGAGAAACCAGAAGATGGATCAATCTCAACTTCACATGTCAGAACAGGAAGTCAATTAGCTGATGTGTTCACTACAGCGTTACCTGGGAATCGGATCAACTACATTTGTAACAAGCTGGGCATGATCAATATCTGTGCTCCAGCTTGAGGGGGAGTGTTATGATTTGTACAGCTGTTAGCTTAATTATAGGGATTGATTGTTAGCTTAATTATAGGAAAATTATTAGGGATTTGTTTCCTAATTCAAGTCTTGTAAACAATATAAATACCTGTATATTTTCAATGGAAGATATAAGAATTATTTCTCACTTTCACAATAATGAATAAGCATAAAAGGAACATTGGTTTTATTATCACTTAAAGGATAAGAGTTTTTTGTATGTTTAGCATACTTACATGCATCAGAAGATAAAAACTCAAACCAAGTTTTAGAAAATAAACTGGAAAATAGTTTTTCTAAAACAAAAAATGATGGATGTTCTAATCATCTATGCCACCGCATTATTTACTGATTAACATGGTCATTATGCTATCTCCTACTGCTAATCCTCTTTGCTATTTAAAGATCTTGAAAGATAAATTAACCAGAAAAAAACTCAACTTTACAGTTTAGAGTTTTAGTAATAGCACTGACAGATAAAAGATTAACAGAAAATTGAGAAATATGAAGGACATAAGACAATTTAATATTTGGAGTACAGACAATGAAACTTGTCCTAGAAATAAAAGTAAACGATCCATTAGCTACCCTGACACTAAATGACCCATTAACAACCCTAACACTATCCCTTTTTAGACAAAGAGAATAGTTAAGAAAGCTTTCAGAAGTATCTGTCATGTGTCTATTCGCACTAGAATCAATAATCCAAGAGTCAAGGTGAGCAAATGTGTTACCTGTTTTGACAGAATTTGAGGTAGCACTTGATGAAGGATTTAGCTGTGACATAAGACGTCTGAAATGTTGAATTTCGTCAAAGGAGAGTCTTTCAATTGGAGATGTCTCCTTGGATTGTTCAGCTGTTTCTAATATATTTGCTTAAACCCTAGTTGGATTTGCTCGTTTTTCCCTACGGCCTCTAATAGGTTTTCGATTTAACTTCCAGCAAGTTTTTTTTTATATGCCTTGGCTTCCCACAATATTCACAGTGCAAATGATCTTTATTAGAAAAAACACTATTTGATTGCTCTTGACTGAAATGGACAGTTAAGCCCGACTTTTCAACCGGTGCAGTGTACAGCATGGCACCTCTTCCGTTGTATTCCTTCTTGATATAAGAATGTGCCTCTTCAAATGATGGAAAGGAGGATCTGCCAATAACTTGAACTCTTAATTGGTCAAATTTAGGATTCAAGCCAACTAAAAAATCATATACCCGCTCATTTTCAATCATTTTTTGAATTAATATAGCATCATCAGCACACTTAGCTTGAAAATCTTGATAATAATCCAATTCCTACCATAAAATGTCTAGTTCAGAAAAATAATCTAAAACAGTAAGCTCACCTTGCATTGCGCTATTGATTTTATTAAGAAGTTCAAAAATATGTGCATTATTTTCCATATGAGAATAAGTGGTTTTTGCTGCTTTCCATATTTTTTCTGCAGCATCAAGTAGTAAATACTGTCGAGAAATCTTGTAATGCATAGAATTAATAAGCTAAGACATAACCAATGAATTATCGGAGTCCCACTGGCTAAAAGTGGGGTAAGTGACAGGTGGTGGTTTTTTTTATCTCCAGTAATATACCCTTGTAACCTTCTGGCCTTAATAGACAATAGACATGATCTAGACCGGGCTAAATAGGTACTACTTCCATCTAATTTAACATGGCTAATTTGAGAATAGTGACTGTCATTAGGGGTATAATATTTCTCTACTTCCTTAGTTTCAGTTCCTGAAGTAATTGTAGAAATAAATTAAGAAACACAAGGAATAGTAGAGAACAATATAGGTACAAAACCTGCTCACGAGAAATCCAAAAGACCAATGCTTCAGAAGTGGCCGAAGATCAGAGTTGGAAGAGTATGCGAGCAAAAAATTTGATGCCAATGAAGGATAGAGAGTAGGAAGAACAAGGGAGGCAGAGCGCAGAAGTGTACCCAAAAGACCCAAACGGAGACTTCAAAACTGGTCGGTGAGATGCTGGTTAGAGTCGCAGAAGGCCGACGAACTATTGTAGACAAGATCCAGTGATAGGCGGTGGCCGGAGGAAGCAACACGAGCTACACACTCCGGCTCGTGAAGAAAGGTGCCGAAATTGTCTGGTAGCATGTGTGCTCACGCGCAATGTCTAACGGCGCCGTAAATTGGTGCACTGGTCGATATTGACTTAGGCTCTTCTCCGGTTAGGGTGGTGTCATCAGCAGAGGGACGAAAAAGTGTCCTCTTTACAGCTACCTAAAAAATGCTTCTTGAATTTTTTTTTAAGAACAGACCTACTGAATCAACCTTCAATGGCAGAGGCTCTGATATTATGAAGAAATTCATAAAAGTGTAATTTCTTACTTTGTATTAACAACTAACATGTATTTATACAACAAATTGAATCAATAAAAAACTAAGTTAATAAAAGAGGCTCATAAATCAGCTCTTAAATTTGCTCTTACTAGCTAGTAGAGACTAACAAATTCAAACATAACAGCTAACCATTCAACAATAAGCTTGTAGGAGGAAACATGGTCGCTTGAAGAAGCTAAAAGCAACGTATATTTGCTAGATTGATTGTTGAAGTAGAGTAATGGCTATGACTCAAGGTGTTTACAAGCTTTTATGGTTAAAGAAGTTACTACAATAATTGAGATTGTTTGGAGAGGATAAATTATCATTCTACTATGATAATAAGGCTGCTATTAGTATAATGCACAATCAAAAGTAGCACATTGAAATTGATCAACACTTAATAAAAAAAAAAGTTGATAAGTGGTGTTTTGAGTTTTTTCCATGTGATGTCAGATAGGCAGCTAGTTGATGTTTGATGTGTTTACGAAAGGGCTCAACAGTCGGAATTTTCATACTTTGGTTTGCAGGCTGTGCATGTGTGATATCTTTGCACCATCTTGAGGAGAAGTGTTGTCAGATTTAGTGTGTTTGTATGTTTCCTTTTGTTGTATTCTTTCCTACTAAGAGTTCTTTTCTCGTTAGGCTTCGTTTTTAGTTAGGATTATTTTTCCTATATAAATGCCTGTATATGTTCATGCTAAGTACATATAAGAGAATTAATAAAATTTGTGAAAGCAGAGAAAATAAAAGGAATAATCTCATACTTGTATTAGAAAAGATATAGGTATTTATCCAAGAATACATAAGCTAAACTAGGAAATAAATCTCTATGATTATGCTATAATCCCTATTTACATTAGTTGTACAATCTGTAATAGCTATTTACAATTACTATTATTGTAATACTCTCCCTCATGCTAGAGTATAAATATTGATCATGCCTAGTTTGTTACAAATATAATCAACCCGATTCCTAGGTAATGCTTTGGTGAATGCAACGGCTAATTTGCTCCCTGTTTTGACATATAAAGTTGAGATTGATCTATTTTTTAGCTTTTTCCAAGTAAAGTGACAGTCAGCTTCTATATGCTTAGTTCTCTCATTAAACGCAAGATTGTTTGCAATATAAATAGTTGCTTGGTTGTCATACCATAAGTTCATTGGTTTAGACTGAACAAACCCAATCTCACCAAGTAAATGACGTAGCCATATATGTTCGCAGGTAGTTTGTGTCGTATCCCTATATTCGGATTCTGCACTTAATCGGGATACAACACTTTGTTTTGTATTCTTCCAAAAAACAAGATTATCTCCAACAAAGATAAAAAAAAAGATGGTAGAGCACCTATCTGAAAGATCTCCTGCATAGTTAGCATCTATGAAATCTTCTAAAGTGTGGTGGCTATGATTTCGATATAAGATGCCATATCTTGGCTCACCATTTAGATATCTCAAAATATGAATAATATCACAATGTGGGGTTCTAGGAGATGACATGAATTGATTACCAACACTTACTGGAAAGACAACATCAGGATGAGTGATAGTAAAATAGTTCAATTTTTCCGCAATCTTCCTATACTTTTAAGGATTCTCAAATAGGTTTTCATCTTTAGCTTTTAGCTTCACATGCCTTTGCCTCAATAAAACTTGCACTATTTAATAAATCCATACAATATTTTCTTCGAGATAGATCCTCTTATGACTGTGAGAAACTTCAATTCTTAAAAAAATATTTCAATGGTCTTAAATCCTTTGTTTAAAAGCGAGTCCTAAAGAATGCTTTCAACCTCGTGATTCTAGCTTCATCTCTTCTAGTGATCAGTATATCATCCACATACACAACCATTAAAATGCACCTAAAACTAGATGATGCAAAGAACGCTAAGTGATCATATGCACTTTTTCGTAGGCCAAACTCAATCACAACCGTACTGAATCTCCCAAACCAGGCATAAAGAGATTACTTTAAGCCATATAAAGACTTTTTTAATTTGCACACTTTTCCTGACTCCCCCTGAGCAACAAATCCAGATGGTTGCTCTATGTAGACCCCTTCACTTAAATCCCCATCAAGTTGGTGAAGTGTCCAACTGTAAGTAGCAAGTAAAGAGATAAATAGTCGGACAGAACAAAGTTTCCTAACTGGCGAAAAAGTCCGAATAATTCACTCCATATGTCTGAGCATATTCTTTAGCAACCAACCGAGCAATAGAACCATTTGGATTCATTTTAACGGTGAATACCCGTTTACAGCCAATGGCATGTTTATGTGAAGAGGCACAAGATCCCAAGTATGCTTTTTTTCTAAGGCCATCATCTCTTCTTTCATTGCAGCTTGTCAACCATCATGAGCTAATGCTTTAGCAAGGGACGTTGGAACAACAATAGAGTCTAAGAAAGCTACAAAAGACTTGGAGGAGGGAGTTAAAACATGGTAAGATACAAAGGAAGAAACATATTGAGAATAAACTTGATGAATAACAGGTCGATAAGAAGGAGACACTACGTGTTTATTGACAGTATAAACAAGAAAATTATCCCTTGAATCGCTATGGTGCGAAGGAGAGGACATAAAGGAACCAAAGAAAAGTGTATTTTCAAAAAAGGTAACATCAGCAGATACCAAATAACGACCCAAAGAAGGAGAGTAACAACGATAACCCTTTTATTTACGAGAATATCTCAGAAAGACACACTTAACAAATTTAAGATCTAGTTTTAGAACCTAAAGTCGCATCTCTTGAGCAAAGCAAGTACGTCCAAAAATTTGAGGAGCAAGTGGGAATAGTATAGATGAGGGAAAGAGGAGCGAATATGGAATCTGATTGTCAAGAACAGAAGAGAACATTCGGCTGATTAGGAAACAAGTAGTGGAAACATCTACCAAGAAAACTTTTAGGACCTACATATGGAACATTAGTGTCCGAGCAACTTATAATTAGCAAAGGTTTTTCTGTTTAGCTACACCATTTTGCTGAGGAGTGACAATATATGAGGACTAATAAATAATGCAATGCTAAGAGAGATAAAATTGAAAAGAATGGGAAATATATTCTTTATCATTATCACTTCTCAAAATACATATGGATTTATTGAATTGAGTTTTAATTTCAGCATGAAAGGCACAAAATATGGTAAACAAGTTTGATTGAGATTTCATAAGATAAAGCTATGTAACCCGAGAATAATCATCAATAAATATCACAAAATAGCGAAAACTAGATTTGGATCAAACAGGATATGGACCTCATATATCAGTATGAGCCAAGTAAAAAAAACAACTCAACACGTTTATTTAGTTTCGAAAAATAAGATACTCTATGGTGCTTAGCAAATTGACAAGCTTCACACTCTAAAATAGATTCTCATTTAAAACTAGGACATAACTTTTGTAAAAATGGAAGAGAAGGATGACCAAAATGATAATGAAGTTGCAAAAGAGAAGATGAGTTTGCATAAGCAATTAATCGAGTTACTAGTCCAGAAGTCGATTCAAGAGTATACAAGCCATTTACTAGATACTTTTTACTAAAAATTTGTTTCGTTTCAAGATCTTAAAAAAGATAATAGTTGGGATAGAAAATAATACAACAGCTAAAACTTTGTGTAATTTGACTAACAGATGACAAGTTAAAAGGGAATGATGATAAATATAAAACAAATGTTAATGGGAAAGATTTTATTGGGTTTGCTATCCCACATCCAATTACAGAAGCAGTAGATTTATTGGCAGTAGACTTGATCGAAGAGAGAATATTTGTGTTGTCTGTCATATGATTAGTAGCATCTGAGTCAATAACCCAACTACGAGATAAGGTGGAAAGACATCTAGTAGGGTTACTTGTATTAGCCAAAGTGGATGTCCTAGAAGATGACTACCATGAATCATAAGTGGCAAAAATTTGTTTATGGGCATTAGTTAAACAAATATACTCATTTGCTGAAATGGTAACAGAAGGTGAGGATGACTGTGGAAGCAGTAAGATGCCATCCTGAGTAGCTACATTTGCAAATTTTTTGTTATTAGTTTGACCCGAGTTCTTGGAGGCCCTACTATGCAATTTCTAGCAATTCTTCTTGATGTGCCCCTCAATTCCATAATAATGACATGTACGAGAGTTGCTACTGTTCCAGCAATAGAACCGCCACTATTACTACCTTTGCCACTGTGATTACTATTCGAACCGTTACTAACCAATGCCACTGTATCATTGGGCACCATACCGGAAGGTAGATCGCCATCTTTACAAACTTGAAGCAAACTGGCATATACTTTCGTAAAGTAAGGAAGTGACTTACTATTTAACAATTATGTGCATGCCACATCATATTCAGAATCTAACCCTATGAAGAAACATTGTATCACAATCTGCTCCTCTTGTTCTTGCATTTGTTTTATGTCAGCAACATTAGGAAACATAACTCGCTTTTATTCAAAGGCATGTTTCACTCTAGTATACTACTGGAATAGAGAGCGATATTTTTGTTACGCTCGATAAATCTTTAACTATAAGTGATGAACACAAAATATATCTTATTTGCAAGCATATAGAAATTCCAGATATTTCCATAGTTCTTTTACATTATCACAATGATTCACATCATTAACAATTGGATCTATAGTATTCTGGATTTGATTAAACAATTTATAATCATCAATTAACCATTTGTTTCGAGTAATAGCATCATCCATAGGCCGTGGATTACTAGTTAAATGATTTTCCAAATCTACATTAGTCACAAATCTACGAATGGTTCTTTTTCATTGTGCATAATTGTTATTTCCAATCAGTTTTCTATTAGTAATTTTGGATGAACCCAAAATAATTTTAGTAATGTTTTTCTTATCACCACCCAGATTACTACTATCAACCATTTAAATTAGTTCCAAATAACCCTAGACAATAAAAGTTACAGACAATGTAGTAACGAAGACCCGATATACCCATTACAAATAAATATCCAAACTTCTCAACAAATCACTTAGAAAAATAAGAGGACAAAAGAGCATAACCTCATTGGAGCAGAAATCCAAGGGAAACCAAATACCATCAAAAGAGGAAATCACCTCAAGAAGATACCAAAATCTAACGGGGGAAATGACCAGGCGACGTCGGAGATCCAATGGATTATCCATGCTCTCCCACTTGCCGGTGCATGAGGAAGTAGCGCTAACTTCGATTGGTGAGTGAGATCCACTTGCGGCTTCGCTAGGCATCGAAAAATGTGGACTAGCCAGACTGAAGGAGGTGAACCTCCGTCTAGTGGTGGTGAGACAAAAAAATAGTCACCGGATAGTGACCCAAAGCAAAAACGTTAATGACCCGAATAGTAACCAACAGAAACATCCAGATGAACCTAAGGCTTCAAAAATAAAAAATCAAATAAGAAATCCAGAAACTCAACTAGACTCTAATACCTCATGAGAGCAGAGAAAATAAGATGAATAATCTCATAATTGTATTAGAAAAGATACATGCATTTGTCCAAGAATACATAAGCTAAACTAGGAAAGCAATCCCTATGATTATGCTATCATCCTTATTTACATTAGCTGTACAATTTGTAACAGCTATTTACAATTACTATATATTGTAAAAAATTAAATTCCCTCAAAATATTCAATTTATTTATTTATTTATTATTTTAAAGTATGCATTCTCTGTTGGTTGATGTTCATGTCTGAATCTTTATTTGCTCCAGGAACTTTCTCAGCAACGGGATCTGGAAAAAGAAAATTTACTGCATGAAATTCAAAGTCTTGAAAAGGAGATTTCATCTTGTTCCTTGGCTAAGGAAAAGGAGAATTTGAGAAAAGATCTCGAGAAAACAAAAGTTAAGTTAAAGGAGACCGAGTTCAAGCTGAAGAGTGACATTCAAGAGAAAACTATACTTGAGGTTTTGTACCCAACCTCCGATTTTCCTTCTTTCATTTAGCTTTTCAATTTTAATTGTTGTCCATTGCATGGATATTTCATGTTTGTAGGGTGAGAAAGCATTTGCAGAAAGGGAAGTGAAACGCTTGCATGGTCAAAATGCTCGTCTGGAGAGGGACATTAACAAATGTGATTCACTTGCTGGTAGAAGGAGGGATTCAGTTGTTGAGTGTTCAAAGGTTTTTGACACAAAAAGGTCAAAGGGTCTTGCAGTTTCATCAGAAATGATAATGCAGGTAGGTATCTGTATCTATTTCATTTGCATCATATATGATCTTTTGTTTAGGTTCTCATTATCATTGCACATGCGAAATTGGTAATAAAATGTTTTAGATTATATTATTTCTATATGTATGACACCAAATTTTTAGTTATCTTTGACATCAGAAATGAGAATGATAGCGGATACTAAATGCTTGTCTATTTATTTATTTACTGTGGCATTCTATGATTCCATCTGTTACTGTTTTATTTGGATTTAGTTATTTCCTGTGACACCGATTTTCTATTTTTTGTTGCTGTTTTACTATTAAACTTAAGCTTTGGCAATACTGGTTGTGGTGGTTGGTTTTTAAGTGTGTTATATGCTGGCTTTTAAATCATTTTGAGTCTGAAATTGTATAGAAGTTTTAAGTATACTCAGAAGTCCCATTTCTTGTTCAGGTCATTTCATGCTGATGTTAGATAAATCACCTTCTTAAGGAGGATGAATATTATTTTGAACCAATAAATACATAAGCGTTTCTATTTTTCCACTTATCTTTTGTTATATTGCTTAGGCAGATTATAGGAGGTTGGAAGTACTTGCTTTGAAATGGAAGCGGCTATTGCTTCCCTGGAAGGGGAAGTCACAGCTGCACACAAAGAAAAGGAAGAAGTTATATCTAGAAATGACAGATTTACTTTGGATTTGGAAGCCCTGTCTGAAAATTTGAATATATCAAATGCCGAATTGAATACGATGCAGGAGGAGATTTTAAGCCTTGTGAGTTCTTCTACATTCTTCTCTCAAGATGTCCTTGGAACAATTAAAGTTTGGCTTTATAGCAATAAATTTCAAATCTTTACCAAATTGTTTATCGCTATTTAATTTTGTCTGAATAGTGTGCATTTTGCTCATCTTCCTTTTATCTTTTGGTTCAGAAACAAAGATTGGAAGAAACCACATTAAACCAGCAGAATATGGAAAGTTCCATCAGATTTTTGGTAGAAGAAAAGGAAGAGTTAGCAATGGTGACATATCAATTGAAAGAAATACTCCACTACTACTTTTTTCTACTTTAATTGCAAAATGTTGTGACTTTAATTTTGCAGCAACTTACTAACTCCCTCTTGGAAATGGAAGAGGAAAAGGCAATTTGGGCTGCCAAGGAGAAAGTTTCTCTTGAAGCCATAGAAGAGAAGGCAAAGTTATGCAATGCAGAGATTGCTTCATTGTCTAAAGAATTGCTGAAGGTGAGCGCGAGATTATATTTCTTAAGAAATTTTGCATGGTTAGCCTATGTACTTTGAAAGGTTTATTTTGTGTCTATGGTGAATTTATGATATCTTCTTTATGGCATCATTCCACCTTGTGTTGTTTTGATCTGTTCTCATTAGCCTATTCCAAAGCACAGCTTTAACAATTTGAAATAACTTGTGTTGCATGCATGCTATTGTTACAGCATTGCAGATAACAAATATCATCTCAGGAAAACTTCTTTCATATTTTTTATCTAATCTTGCTGAAATTGGATTATAGTGTTAGCTTGGTCTGCAGATTCATTTCCTTGGTAATTATAATCGTGCTTTTTCAATTTAGATTACATCTGTTGGTTAATCTATCTTGTAATATAATTTTGTAATTAAGGGTAGAATAGGAATTTTCCTTTAGTCTACTTGTATGCTTATAAATATGTCTTTGTATCATTTTTTATGTAATCTAGAGATAATAAGAAAATCTAGAGTTCCAGAAATCTTCATGGTATCAGAGCCACTGTCGTTTCGAAGGTCGAGTTAACTCCCTTCCGCAGTTATTTTTCCGGTCACCCTTCTTTTTCCGGCGAGTCTAAAAGGACGTGTTTCAACCCTTATTTTTCGACACCGCCCCTATAGGAAGATAGATCGGGTCAAGATCGGCCTGTATCCAGAATTCCGGCGAGGTTAGAATTCGCGCGTGAGCACACGCGCCGTCGTCAGTTTCTGGCCGTTCTCCACTCGCCGGCGCGTGACACCACCTCCGGCCATTTTTTTGCTGCCATTTTTCTTCCGACCTGCTCGCCTCTCTGTTCTGCCTCCGACCCACTAATTTTTGGTGACTGCCGACGTCCTTGGTTTTCGGGTCACACGTGATCAGGTTCTTTTTCTGGGTTATTTTCTCCCTGCTGTGTTTCTGATATTTTTTTGCTGTTCCGATATGGCAAATGTTAAGGATGATCATAGGGAAATTGAGAAATATTATCCCATTAATGACAATCCCTATTCTCAAATTAGTCCAGTCAAACTTGAGGGAAGCAGTACTTATTTAGCCTGGTCTAGATCATGTTTATTGTCATTCAAGGCTAGGAGGTTGCAGGCTTATATTGATGGAAGTAAAAAATCACCATCTGTCACCGATCCTAATTTTAATCAATGGGACTCAGATAATTCACTGGTTATGTCTTGGCTCTTGAATTCTATGCATCCTAAAATCTCTAGACAGTATTTATTGCTTGACACTGCTGAGAAGATATGGAAAGCTGCAAAAACCACCTATTCTCGAATGGGAAATGATGCTCGTATCTTTGAGCTTAGGAACAAAGTTCATGGTACAAAACAAGGTGAGCTTACTGTTTCAAATTATTTCTCTGAGCTGGGTAGTTTATGGCAAGAACTGGATTATTATCAGGATTTTCAAGCAAAGTGTGTTGATGATGCGGTGCTGATTCAAAAGATGATTGAAAAGGAGAGGATTTATGATTTTTTGGCTGGTCTAAATCCTGAATTTGATCAAGTGCGAGTTCAAGTTATTGGCAGAACTCCATTTCCTTCACTTAAGGAGGCACACTCTTTAATCCAGCAGGAAGAGACCAGAAGGAGTGCTATGCTTTATACTGCACCTATTGATAAGTCGGGTTTGACTGCCCATACCTCTCTTGAGCAACAAAAAGGTCTTCTTTCTGATAAGGATCATTTGCACTGTGATTATTGTGGTAAGCCAAGGCACACTAAAGAGACCTGCTGGAAGTTACATGGGAGACCTAGTAGGGGCTATGGGGGAAAACGAGTTAATCCAACAAGGACTCAAGCACATGTATTAGAAACAGTGGAATCATCTAAGGAGTTGGCTTCAGTTGAGAGTCTCTCTTCTGATGAGATTGTGCATTTCAGGTGTCTCCTATCTCAGCTCACTCCTTCCTCTAGTGCTACCTCTAATTTGGTCAAGTCAGGTACTATTTTTTCTCATCATAATTCATGGATTATTGATTCTGGTGCGAATAAACATATGACAGGCATTTCTAAAGGCTTTCTTAATTACTCTCCTTGTTTAAAAAGGGATAGTGTCAGGGTAGCTGATGGGTCTTTAACCCCTATTTCTAGAACAGGTTCTGTTATTTGTACTCCTAATATTAAATTATCTTCTGTTCTTCATGTTCCTCAATTCCCTGTCAATCTTTTATCTGTCAGTGCTATCACTAAAACTCTTAACTGTAAAGTTGAATTTTTTCCTGATTTTTGTATCATTCAGGATCTTCAAACAGGGAAGAGGATTGACAGTGGTAGAGAGCATGATGGCTTATATATGCTGGAAGACAGTCAAGAGTTAGCTCTTTTTGGAGGTTATCAGGATGTCAACCAGGAGATCATTCAGTGGCATAGACGATTAGGGCATCCTTCATTTTTTGTTTTAGAAAAACTATATCCTAGTTTATTTGCTAAAACTCGGTTGGATTCTTTATCTTGTGATGCTTGTGAGTATGCTAAACATACTAAAAACACTTATCCTTTGAGTGATAATAAAGCCAATGAGCCTTTTATGATTGTTCATTCTGACATTTGGGGGCCTACACAAATTGTCTTATTGTCTGGAAATCGATGGTTTGTTACTTTCATTGATTGTTGTACTAGAATGACTTGGGTGTATTTGATTAAGGCAAAGAGTGATGTTTTTTCCTGTTTTCAATTATTTCATAAAATGGTTCACACTCAATTTGATGCAAAAATAAAAATTTTGCGGTCTGATAATGGGACAGAATATATGGATAGTAGGTTTGGTACCTATTTGGAGTCACATGAGATTATTCACCAAACTAGTTGTCCTTATACTAGTGCTCAAAATGGTGTAGCTGAGAGAAAAAATAGGCATTTGTTAGAAGTCGCTAGATCTCTTATGTTTACTATGCATGTTCCAAAGTCATTTTGGGGGGATACTGTATTAGCGGCTGCCTATCTTATTAATCGAATGCCTCTTAAAGCTCTTAACTTTAGGACTTCTGTAGCAGCCTTAACCGGGAAAACTGGCTATACTGTTCCACCAAAGGTTTTTGGATGTGTTTGCTTTGTTCATACTAGGAATGTTGGGAAATTAGATCCGAGAGCACTAAGATGTGTGTTTGTTGGATATTCTCCAACTCAAAAGGGATATAAATGCTATCATCCTCCATCTAGGAAATTCTATGTGAGTATGGATGTTACTTTTTGGGAGTCTGAACCTTATTTTGGCATTCTACAATCACCTCTTCAGGGGGAGCATAGTGAAGTGGTAATGAATGTACTCGTCCTATTTGGTGATCGAGTTCAAAAGGAAAATGAAGAGGTTATTGATGTTCAGGGGGAGCAGAATTTTGATGTTCAGGGGGAGGAGAATGAGAATGTTGGTCGTTTAGATAGACCTGACTTGTTGAGATACTCAAGCAAGAATAGGTCTGAAGAAGCCATCATGCATTCTACACTGCCAGAATCCTCGGGTGAGTCACTTCTTGATTCTAATTTAAATTTGCCCATTGCTCAAAGAAAAGGAGTCAGGTCATGTACAAAACATTCCATCTCTAACTTTGTCTCTTATGATTCTTTGTCTCCCTCCTATAGAGCCTTTGTCTTGTCTCTTTCCTCTATGTCTATTCCACAGGATTGGAGAGAAGCTATTAAGGATCCAACGTGGAAAGAAGCTATGGTTGAAGAAATGAAAACTCTCTCTAAAAATGAGACCTGGGAACTAGTTGCATCTCCAGATAAAAAGTTAGTCGGTTGTAAGTGGGTGTTCACAATAAAACACAAAGCTGATGGTTCAATTGAAAGATTTAAAGCTAGATTAGTGGCAAAGGGTTTCACCCAGACTTATGGAGTTGACTATCAGGAGACATTTGTACCAGTTGCTAAAATGAATACGATTAGAATCTTACTATCCTGTGCAGCTAACTTGGATTGGGATTTGCTACAATTTGATGTGAAGAATGCATTTCTCCATGGGGACCTGGAAGAAGAGGTTTATATGGAAAGCCTTGTATGGGTTGAAACAATCTCCAAGAGCTTGGTTTGACAGATTCAGCAGAGCTATGATATCTTTCGGTTATCAACAAAGTAATGCTGATCATACCCTTTTTATAAGGCACTCCAAGGGTAAGATCACTCTTCTCATTGTTTATGTTGATGACATAGTAATGACAGGGGATGATAAATAAGAGATGGTTCGTCTGAAGAAGCTCTTAACTCAGGAGTTTGAAATCAAGGATCTTGGGAAGCTACAATATTTCTTAGGAATTGAAGTTGCCAGATCAACTAAAGGGATCTTCATTTCTCAAAAAAAATATGTTCTGGATCTTTTGGATGAAACTGGTATGTTGGGATGCAAACCAGCAGATACACCAATTGAAAGTAAACATAAGTTACACATAGGAACTGAAGGATCAGTTGATAAGGGCAGATATCAAAGACTGGTCGGTAGACTTATCTCTCTATCTCACACTAGACCAGATATTGCTTATGCAGTTAGCTTGGTTTTATGCATGATCCTAGAGAATCTCATCAACAGGCTATTTTTCGCATTTTGTGGTATTTAAAATCAGCTCCAGGAAGGGGTATCCTTTTTTCAAAAAATGGTCATCTACGAATTGAAGCCTTCACAGATGCAGATTGGGCTGGATCTTTAGATGATAGAAGATCCACCTCTGGTTATTGTACATTTGTGGGAGGTAACTTAGTCACTTGGAGAAGCAAGAAACAGAGTGTAGTTGCAAGATCAAGTGCAGAAGTAGAATATAGAGCTATGGCTCAAGGTGTTTGTGAGTTGTTATGGTTGCAGAAGTTATTAGCAGAGTTGAATTTGGCTGGAAAAGACCGATTATTTTTGTATTGCGATAACAAAGCTGCAATCAGTATTGCTCATAATCCAGTTCAACATGATAGGACAAAACATATAGAAATTGATCGACACTTTATCAAAGAAAAATTATCTGATGGTGTTTTAAGCCTATTTCATGTAATTTCGGACAGACAATTAGCTGATGTTTTTACAAAAGGACTCAGCAGTCGAGCTTTTCATGCCATAGTTTGCAAGTTGGGCATGTGTAATATTTTTGCACCAACTTGAGGGGGAGTGTTGGTTAATCTATCTTGTAATATAATTTTGTAATTAAGGGTAGAATAGGAATTTTCCTTTAGTCTACTTGTATGCCTATAAATATGTCTTTGTATCATTTTTTATGTAATCTAGAGATAATAAGAAAATCTAGAGTTCCAGAAATCTTCAACATCTTATGTTAATGATCCATTTTCAGTATCTATAGTTGTTTTTATGATATATTTCCTCAAGTTTGTGGCTGCATTAATAATTCTTTTGGACTAAAAAATTTATCAAGTTTGAGAAGATAATTTGGTAATTAGTGTAGACATATGCTCAGATACTATCACAAGCAGGCATTTTTCACATCTATTTTTGACAAAATTAATAGTATGACTTGAATATTACTGAAACCAAAATATAAACCGAGTTTTTATTCCAGTAGTCATAGATTTTGTCATTTAATTGTGAGAAGTGATAAAATGTCAGGTAAGAAGTGAGCTGCAGTCTTATAGGGAAGAATGCGAAGTCCTCAAACAAAGAATGACACGCTTTGAGGAAAGTACAAAATGGGAGTTGAAGTGCAGGTTTGTTATGGCATAATGTAGCTTGCATAATCATTTGAACTTTAATCTCTTATCAGATATAGTGTTTAGATGATCTTAATTCTAAGATCATTAAATTTTAATGTGAATTGCAGCTTCTTCTTTTTTTTCCCTCTTTTCATGGTGTTGTATTTTCACATATACATAGGGGTATGCAATTGTTTGGTTTAGTTTGGAAATGGCCAAAACTAAACAGACCAAACTTTTTGGAAAAGATAAACTAATCTTCAAAGGTTTCATGGAAGAATTAGACTGAACTAACTGAAAGGTTTCTATAATAAAACACAATGGAGGAAAGGATTTTTTATGTTATGCTATTCAACAATAAATGAATACATACAGTTTACATGGGCTATGGTAAAGTAAATGAATCAATCTAATCCTTATAAATTAGTTTCAACAAATCTCCTATAATTATGCCATAAGATAGGAAAGCTGAGCATTCAAATTCTATAACACTCCTCAAACTTGAGGATAAATATTAATTATGCCTAGTTTATTACAAAGATATTCTACTCGGGGCTCATTTAGTGCTTTCATGAGTAGATCACCAAGTTGTTCTCATTCTTCACATATCCAATGGACAATATGTTTTCTTTAATCTTCTCACGGATGAAGTCAACTTCAATATGCTTGCTCCATTCATGATATACTTGATAACTTCAATATGTTTTGTCTGTTCATGTACACTTGATTGGAGACAATATGAAGATCAGTTTGGTTATCACACTAAAGTTTTGTTGGTGATGAAGGATCCAAACCAATCTTAGCTAATAGATGGTGAATCCATAAAATCTCACATAGAATTCAATATCGGTGACCATGTTTTTTGTCAAATTGCATCCCCATCGACAAAACTCGGTAACATTTACGATTAATCCTAAGTTGGTTCACGTTTCTATGGTCCTTTCCTGGTTGTCCAACGGATTGGGCTAGTGGCGTATAAGTTGGAATTACCTATGGGACTAAGATCCACCCGGTGTTTCATGTTTCACTACTGAAGAAAGCCATTGGCACTGCGCAGGTATCTTCTTCCTTACTTGAGTGGTTGGAGCCAGATGAGGTAAGCAGTCTTACTCCCTTGTGCATTTTAGCCCATCGTACTATTGCCAAACATGGTGAGACCATTCCCCAGTGGCTCATCCAATGGCAAGAGGGAGGCAGTGATAATGCCACCGAGGAGGATGTGTTTATCATCAGGAACCAGTTCCCTTATATTAGTCTTGAGGACAACATTGCTTCTTCACCCATTGGCAATGATGAAGAAGCTGATCAGGAGACCATGAGGCCCAAGGAATGGAGGATATATACGAGAAGACAAAAGGAATGTAGGGTTTGAGGAAGGTGGTGAGCTAGCGGTAGTTAGGAATTGGGAGAGAGGAGAGAGGCATGGGAATAAGTATAAATAGAGGTTAGCTGTAAGGGGTAGGGATGCATTTTGTGAAAAATCATATTTTTGGTTAAAGGTGGGAAGGGAAAACAGAGAGCGGGGGTGTTAGCTGTGCGGCTGCCTTTCCCCTGTGGTATTGGCCCTTAGTTCTTTTCCTTGTTTTCCTACGTTTTGATTGTAATACTTGCTCAGTAGTATTACTGACGATAGACATATGTAATCTGGTATTGATAATCAATATAATCTCTTATTTCATCCTTAATGTTGCTATTCCATGGATTGATCTTGTGAGAATATTACCATTGGGATTGCTATTGTTTGAGTGCTATCTTCATACTTGCCTTTCTTAAGCCCAAACTTCTGAACTACCTCACTGAAGTTGCCAAACTAGGCAGGACTGTACTTCAGACCATACAAAGATTTCTTCAAATGATGTACTTCACAATACTCCCCAAACAACAAATCCAGATGATTGTTCCATATAGACTTCTTTCTGAAAATCACCATAAAGGAAAGTATTGTTGACGTTCAACTGATGTAAGGGCCAGTTTTGATAAGCTATTAAAGATATGAAAAGAAATCATTTTGGTTACAAAGGAGAATAGGATCCCTTTAATGTCTTTCGGTATTTAGCATATTCTTTTACTAAAATTGTGAAACTTTGCCCAGTTAATGAACTAAAGCAACAACGTTAGCAATTTGAGCCCTTTGGTTGCAATTCTTCAATTTCTCACAGTACTGCTCCATATGACCCTGATCTTTGTAATAGTAGTAGACAATATTACTATTGTGGTTGTTAGTGGACCCATTTCCTTCTCTATTCACATTCTTCTTCCCAATATCACTTCCCCCTTATTGAGCAACAAAGATATCGTTTGTTTGATTTGGTGGAGCATTTTTGGTTTTTAATGCCTTTTTGAAAACTTCTTCAAAAGTAGAAATCTCAAAACTAGGAAGAATTTGAGATTTGGTAGTCTCAAATTCAGAGGGAAGATCAGCCAAAAAATTCATAATTGCCATTCTTTTTTTGAGCATGTTGCTTTTTTATGTTAGTACTGAATGACATGACCATATATGGTTCCTTATATCTTTTTAAACTCCTTAAAATAAATAGTGAATGAGCTAGCCTCCTTTTCAGCACAATAAAAGGGCTTATAGACATCATAGATATGAGACACATTTCTCTTTCTGGAATACAAAAGAGCTAGTTAATCCATTAATTCTTTCACAAGTTCACAATGAGAAATCAAACTAAACATATTACTCTGAATTCAATTTCTAATTTGCAAGATCAATCTTGTATCATCTCTCAACCATACTTATTTAGTCTTATCAGTAGGTGGGTCATCGATTAAGTGGTCATCCTTGCCCTTAGTACAAAAATAGATTTTAATAGTCTTACTCCAATCAAGATAATTAGATCCATTTAATTTCTTCTTAGTGATTTTAGACATCGGAACAATTTCATTGACAATTCCCTTTCATCCATAATATCTAGTCACAAAATATGAAGCAAGAATGGTAAAAAAAAAACAGAGACCAACAAACATCTCAAAGTACCAAATAGTAAAAAGGATGAAAGTTGAAAAACCTCAACTGAAGACAACAATGGCACCTCAAGAAAGCCAAAAGATTCCAAGAACAGTACGTGAACCTCAACTGAAGATAGCAACACACCTTTAAGGAAGAAAAGACAAAAGAAATTTCTAGAAACAGTACCCAAAGATAGAGATGATGAGACAAACCCTCTCTAACATAGTTCAATGGCTAAATAGACATTGGAGAAAAGCTAGAAACACCAAGTTAACATTGGAGATGGAATCGGAGATCCACCAGACAAGACATGGGCTCACTCACTAGTGTGTGCGCAAGAAGCATAAAAGAACGAGTGGTGTGTGAAGCTCACTTGTGGATAGCTGGGTTGCCAAATTTGGTGGAAAGGCTAGAAATCAATTGCACACCTTTTGTAGTCAGTGATGAAACAATCCGATCACCAGAGCTAGTGACCTAAAAAGGAGTAGAATCATCAACAAGAACCCAGAAACATAGAACTCCCAAAATAGCCTAAAGGCTTTAATACCATCTAATAAAATACAATAGAGGAAAAGGATTTCCAATGTCATGCTATTCAACAATACATGAATATATACAATTTACATAGGTTATGATAAAAGAAACGAATCAATCTAATCCTTATAAATCAATTACAACAAATCTCCCATGATTATACTCTTAGATAGGAAAGCTAGCTGTAATAGTTTTATTGGGCTTTTGATTTTTATACGACTATGTGTTGATAGATATATTTAGTTTCTAATTTGTAGAGATTTGAAATTATTATCTTTTATCTTTTCTAGTTAGACTTAAATTTTTTTGTATAAATATTTATGTAAATTAATTGTCAATATATCGAGAGTAATAAAAAAAATTCTCAAAATTTTTATGGTATTAGAGCCTCTACTGTTTTGAAGGTTGAGTTTACCCCCTTCGGCAGTAGATCTATTCTTAAAAAACATATTTACAATATGCATTTTTCGGCAATTGTAAAGAGGTCACATTCCGTCCCTCTGTTTTTGACACCGCTCTCACTAGAGAAGAGTTGAGGCCAAATTCAGTTTATACACCTATTTCCAGAGCCGTTAGACGCCCCGCGTGAGCATAAATGCCACCAAATCATTTCGACACCTCCCTCTTATCTTCTGTCACTGAATCTTGCCTAGATTTGTTCGCCAGCCTTCTCAGACTCCAACAAGCCACTCTCCTATGACTTATGAAGTTTTTGATTTTTTGGGCTTCTCCTTTCTAGAAACCGTTTCTATTGTTTTTGTTGTCCTAGCATTTTTTGCTATTGTGATGGACAATAAGGAAGTTAATTTATCTAGAAGAGAAAATTCCACTGCCTTTTCATCCAGTCATAATACATGAGTAATAGATTCTGATGCAAATAGTCATATGACGAGTCTTGAGAGAAATTTTATTTCTTATACTCCAAGTAAAAAAGGAGATAATGTACAAATAGCAGATGAGTCTCTTACTTCGATATCTGGAAAAGGTTTTATTGACTGCACTCCCACCATTAAACTCTCATATGTTCTCAATGTACCTCAATTTCCTGCTAAACTCCTATCTGTTAATTCTATAACTAATTTTCTTAACTGCAAAGTGGAATTTTTCCCTACACATTGTATTTTACAGGATCTTACAACAAGAGAGAATTGGCAGCTGTAGGTTGCAAGATGGCTTATATATCTTAAACAATGATAATAGCCTAGTTCTTGATAAGAGGCAAGCTTTTGTGGATGAGAGTAATGATGTGAATATATAAATCATTCAATGGCGTAGATAGTTAAGACATCTATTCTTTTTTATTTTGGAGAAATTATATCCCAACTTGTTTAGGAATGCTAAGTTTGATTATTTGGTTTGTGATGACTGTGAACTTGTTAAACACATTATGAGTTTTTATTCTTTGAGTAATAATAATTTTTTTTTTCATTTACTATCATTTATTTTGATATTTGGGGACCTAAAAATGTTTCATTATCGGGTAGTTGCTGGTTTGCTATATTCATCGATTGTTGCACTAGAATGACTTAGGTGTTACTAATAAAAGCAAAGAGTGATGTATTTTCTTGTTTCAATGTTTTCATGAGATGGTATGTACTTAATTTGATGCTAAAGTAAAAATTGAGAACAATTAATTGTACAGAGTATATGGATACTAGATTTGGTATATACCTGAAGTACAATGAGATAATACACCAAACTAGTTATCCTTACACTAGGGCATAAAATGGGATAGCTCAAAGGAAAAATAGGCATCTGTTGGAAATAGCTAGATCTCTTATGTTTATGATGTATTACAATATATGTAAACTATTACAGATTGTATAGCTATTGTATAACTGTTAGATAACATAATTTTAGGGATTATTCTTTCCTATTTTAGCTCTAATATACTTGAATAAATCCTTGTATATTTACCAATAGAATTATACATGAATAAACTCTCATTTTCGCATGGTATTAGAGCCTTATTGTGTTTTTGGGTCTCTTTCCTATTTTACCTCTTATGGGTTCTCGTTTTTTAGAGATCCGGTTCTGCTTCTTAGGGTCACATTTTTTAGTGACCAGTTTGTCTCACCACCTAAGTCGGGCGGTGCGCAGGTGGTGTTCCGACCTTACAACAAAATTTGGCATCCGTCCAACTGGCGAGTGAGTCTCACGAGCAGCTGCGCTCCTTGTCCTCTTCATCACTCGCCTGAGTTCTTGGAAGGCTTTCCATGCAACTTTCAACAATTATTTTTTATGTGCCCCTCAATTCCACAATAATGACATGTACGAGAGTTATCATTATTCCCAACAATAGATCCACTACTATTTCCACCTTTACCTCCGCGATTATTATTCGAAGCATTACTAACCAAAGCCACTGTATCATTGGACACCATACCAGAATGCAGATCACCATCTTTACAAACTCCAAGCAAACGAGCATAAACTTCAGTATCATATTCATATTCAAAATCCAACCTTGCTAAGAAATATTGTACCACAATCTGCTCCTCTTATTCTTGCATTTGTTTAATGTCAGCAACAATAGGAAATATAGCCCGCTTTTCTTCAAAAGCTTGTTTCACTTCAGTGTAATACTAGAATAAAGAGTGACCTTTTTGTTCTGCTCAATAAATTTTCAGCAATAAATCATGGACACGAGATATATCTTGTTTGCAGGAATACAAAACTTTCAGATATTCCCATAGTTCTTTTACACTATCACAGTGATTCACAACATCATCAACAGCGAAATCTAAAGTATTATGGATTTAATTAAACAACTTATAATCCTCTATTAACCATTTATTTTGATTAACAATATCATCCTTAGACGGTGGATTACTAGTTCAATGGTTCTTCAAATCTACACTAGTCACAAATCTACAAATAGTTCTTTTCAGTTGTGCATAATTATTACTTCCGATCAGTTTTCTATCCATAATTATTTCGATTAACAACATAATTTCAATAACAGTTTTCTTATTACTATTCTCAACCATTTAAACCAATCACAAATAAATTTAGGTAATGAAATTAGCAGACAATGCAACAAAGAAAATTCAATATACCAAACATAAATTAACACCCAAACTTCTCAACCAATCACTAGAGAAATAAAGGATGAAAGAGTAGAACCTTGAGACTAGAATTTGAGAGTAGAACCTCAACAGGAGTGAGGTAGACCCTGGCGCAGAGAGCCAGGAGAAGCAAACACCATCAACCAGAGGAAATCACCCTACAAAGACATCGAATCCTAATCGAAAATGACCAGGAGATGTCGGAGATGAAGTCAGAGGTCTAATCGAAAAGCCACGCGTGCCCACTCGCCGGTGCATGAGAAAGAGTGGTGAGATCCGAGCAATGTGTGAGGCCCACTTGTGGCTCAAACGGTTGCCCGAAAAAGGTGGAACAGCTAGACTAATGGAGGTGCACCTCCCTGTGGTGGCAGTGAGACAAAAGAACAGTCACAAACGGGTGACCTAAACCCACTCACGTTACTGACCGAAACCCAGGAAGAAGAATAGCCACAAACAATGACCCAATCTCAATCACATTGCTGACCCTCACTCAAGAAATCCAGAAACTCGAATAGGCTCCGATACCATATGAAAGTGAGAGTATATTCACATGATTCAAATGGAAAATATACAAGTATTTATACAATGTACTAGAGCTAAAATAGGAAAGAATCAAATTCCTATAATTATGCTACTCTACAGTTATATTAGCTGTACAAATATCTTAACAGTTGTTACTCTCCTTCTTTAGATTGTTATTTGATATTTGCTGATGTTACATTTTTTGAGTATACATCTTTCTTTGGTTCCACCATGTCCTCTCCTTTGCACTCTAGCAATTCATGGGATGATTTTCTTAATTATACTATTAGTGAATAGGTAGCTTCTCCACCCTCTGGACTTGTTATTTGTCAAGTTTATTCTCGACATATGCACCATTCTATCCAGACACCACCTGCCTCGTCTTTAGATCCTCCATCACAACTAGATGCTAGCCTTCCTATTGCTCTTCACAAAGGTAAATGCACATGTACTTACCCTATTTCTTCTTTTGTATCTTACCATGCTTTATCTCCCTCCTTCAAGTCTTTTGTAGCTTCCTTATACTCTATTGCTATTTCAACGTCCCTTGCTGAAGCATTAGCTCGTGATGGTTGGCAAGCTGCAATGAAAGAAGAGATGATGGCTTTAGTGCAGAATCATACTTGGAATCTTATGCCTTTGCCCTCCCAGAAAAAGGCCATTGGTTGTAAGTGGATATTTACTATTAAAATGAATCCAATGGTTCTATTGCTTGATTGGTTGCTAAAAGATATGCACAGACATATGGAGTGAATTATTCGAAGATCTTTTCTCCAGTTTCGAAACTTTCTTCTATTCGACTGTTTATCTCCTTAGATGCTAATTACAGCTAGCCACTTCATCAACTTGATGTGAAGAATGCATTCTTGCATGGGAATTTGAGTGAAGAAGTTTACATGGAGCAACTACTTGATTTTGTTGCTACGGGGGAGTTGGGGAAGGTTTGCAAATTGAGGAAGTCTTTGTATGGCTTAAAGCAAGCTCCTCATGCTTGGTTTGGGAGATTCAATGCAATTGTAATTGAGTTTGGTCTACAGAGAATTGCTTATGATCACTCAGTGTTTTTTGCATCATCTAGTTTTGGTTGCATTTTGTTGGTTGTATATGTGGATGATATAGTGATAACTGGAAGTGATAAACCTGGGATCACAAGATTGAAAGCATTTCTTGGGACTTATTTTCAAACAAAGGATTTAGGACCAATTTCTTGCAGTCATAAGGGGATTTATCTATCGCAAAGAAAATATTGCTTGGATTTATTAGATGATGTTGGTTTTATTGAGGCAATAATATGTGATGTGCCTATGATACCAAATGTGAAGCTCAAAGCGGAAGATAGAGACTTGTTTGAGAATCCTGAAAAGTATAGAAAGGTTGTGGGAAAATTGAACTATCTTACTATCACTCATCCTAACTTTGCTTTTTCAGTAAGTATTGTTAGTCAGTTCATGTCATCTCCTAGAACCTCACATTGGGATGTTGTATATGTTTTGAGATATCTAAAAGGTGCATCAGGACGTGGCATCTTATATCGAAATCATGGTCACCACATTATAGAAGGTTTTACAGATGCAAACTATGTGGGAGATCTTTCAGATAGGCATTCTACCACTGATTATTATGTCTTTGTTGGGGGTAATCTTATTTCTTAGAAGAGTAAGAAATAGAGTGTTGTATCCCGATCAAGTTTGGAATCCAAATATAGAGCTATGACATAGACTACCTGTAAACTTATATGGCTAAGTCATTTGCTTGGGGAGATTGGATTTGTTCAGTCTAAATCAATGAACTTATGGTGTGACAACCAAGCAGCCATTTATATCGTAAATAATCTTGTCTTTCATGAGAGAATCAAGCACATAGAAGTTGACGGTCATTTTACTTGGAAAAAGCTAGAAGATGGATCAATCTCAACTCCACATGTTAGAACAAGGATCCAATTAGCTGCACTAAAGCGTTACTTGAGAATCGGATCGATTACATTTGTAATAAGCCGGGCATGATCAATATCTATGCTCCAGCTTGAGGGGGAGTGTTACAATGTCTGTAAGTTGTTACAGATTGCACAACTACTGTATAATTGGTAGATAGCATAAATTTAGGGATTATTCTTTCCTATTTTAGCTCTAGTATATTTGTATAAATCCTTATATATTTTCCAATAGAATTATGTGTGAATAAACTTTCACTTTCACACTATGAATCTCCCAAAGCCTTACTAGGGGATACAATTCTAACAGCTACTTATCTTATCAATAGAATGCCTGTCAAAGCTCTCAACTTTTAGAGTCCTTTAGAAGTGTTGCAAGGGAAAAATGCTTATACTATTCCCCCTAAAATGTTTGGATGTGCTTGTTTTGTTCATGCTAGACAAACTAAACTTGAAGGCTTTTAGATGTGTATTTATTGGGTATTCTCAAGTGTTACCATCCTCCATCAAGCAAGTATTTTGTTAGAAAAAATGAACCTTATATTGGTACTATCCAATCACCACTTAAGGGGGAGAGTATTGAGAGAGAAGAGGTGGTACCTATTATAACTCTCGATAACCTTATCGTAAAGGAGATTTTTGTGAGCTAGGAGGAGACTAATCTTACCCTAGGGGAGAGTTTTGCGAGGGAATAAGTTCATGAGGAGACTATTGGAGTTAAAAAGGAGACTACTGTCCAAGGGAAGACTATTGGAAGTTTGGATAGACCTGATTTGATAAGATATTTGAGAAGAAACAGGATAGGAGAAGCCATCTTTGAACCCTGATTCGACTAATAATTTGGATATGCCTATTGCTTACAGAACAGAGGATTAGATCTTGCACCAAACATCCTTTATCTAACTTTGTCTCCTATATTTCCTTATCTCCTTCTTATAGAGAATTTGTTTTGTCTATTTCTCTTGGCTCTATTCCACAAGGTTGGAGGAAAGATTTTATAGATCCTAAGTGGAAGCTAGTTATGATTGAAAAACTAAAGGCTTTGTCCAAAAAATGAGACTTGGGAACTAGTACTTCTCCACCAAACAAGAAATTCATTGGTTGCAAGTGGGTTATTACTGTAAAACATAAAGTTAATGGTTCAATTGAGAGGTAAAAAGCCAGATTGGTAGTTAAAGGATTCAAACTTATGGAGTGGATTACTAGGAGATATTTGTTCTTCTTGCTAAAATGAATATAGTCAAAATTTTATTATCCTGTGGAGATAATCTTGATTGGGACTTATAACAGTTTGATGTGAAAAATGCATTTCTTCATTGGGATTTGGAAGAAGAAGTATATATGCAGATTACCCCTGAATTTGATGATGAACGTAGTTGAGGGAAGATATGTAGATTGAAAAAAAACTTTATATGGACTGAAGTAATCCCCTAGAGCATGGTTTGACATATTCAGTAAAGCCATGATCTCTGATAAGTGTGAATTATATGTAGTTTTTAATGTGTTTTTAGTTATTTTATTTAGTTATTTTGGTTTTATTTGGGTTAAATTATAGTTATTTTGTTAATATTTATATTTTTAGAGTTAATTCTGTGTTTTGCATGATTTTCAGGGCTAAAATGATGGAAAAGGGCTTAAAGTGTGAAAAGTGCAAAGTTTTGGGGCAAAAGCGTAAATAATGGAAGTTTAAGCGAGAAAAGCAGCTCTTAGTCCAGAGGATGGAACCGTGACCACGTGAATTTATTGAAGGAATTTACACGTGACCACGTGTAAGAGTAAAGTGAAGAGTAACGTGGCCAAGTGAAGTAGGAGTGAAGAAATAAGGGAAAAAATAAGCAAGACACGTGACCACGTGTGACCCAAGGCAAAACTCACACGTGGCCACGTGTGAGGAAGGAAAGGAACACGTGACCACGTGTTCCTAAATGCAAAAGGATGCGTGGCCACGTGATTTTATTCTCCCATCGCGCGAAGGATTCGTCAGACTTCCTGTTTTGTGCAGACTTCCTTTCCTATCATGATTCTGCAATTTAAGAAGAATTCTACCACGATTTTGCCTATAAATAGGAGCTTAAAACACAGAAGAAGGGATCGATCCTTAGTTTTTCAATTTGTTGTTCTTAGATTATTTTAACGTTTTCCTTTATTTTCAATTTTTATTCAAGCTTTTGTTTTTAGTCTTAACTATGTCTTTTGAGTAGTTTTCTTTAACTTTTTCTAAAGGATACTTGAATCCTTGACTCATATTGTTATGACTTAAGTTTGTACTTCAATTTAATTACAAGTTTGATTATTTCTTGGTTCTTAAGCAAATTCTTGTCTTTATTCAATCTTAATTTGATTATTAACGTGACTAAACATCGGTTAATTAGTTAAGTTAAGTTGATTAATGATTTGCATGTTCTTAAGTTAGTTTGGTTGGATTAATGCATGTTATAATCTGAGTAAGTTATGATTATGTGTTAAATTGAGTAAATTGAGATTAAGAAGGAAGTAATCAAGAATAGTTGGAAGTTAAAGCTCTTGAGAAAGGTTTTAATAGACATCTAGGAGATTAATTCAGAATTTTCTGCTAAGTATTGAATTGTTCTGAATAAGGGAGTTCAATACTTAGAGTGATAATCTTGAGAAAGTTATTTGGGTTTGTTAAACTGAATTTTCCATAATCACTTGTATGTTTTATGTTTATTAAGTCATATCAATATTGGTTAAGGTGGATAGTCCTTTAGTGAAAGTTGTTTTTATCATTGATTTTTGCCTCATTTAAATTACTTGTTTTCAATAGAGTTTTCTTAATTATTGTTTACCTTACTTGATTTATTTTGGATTTGGTTTTTTATTCTTCAAAACATCAAAATTTGGGATTTCTTTTCTCTCTTTACACACAGAAATTGGTTTTAAAATTGAATTAGCACACAAGCACAAGTTTTCCCTTGGGTTCGATATTTTGGGTCTTAATTCTATTTCCCTTTATTACTAACCGATCTAGTACACTTGCTAGACGCCGGTCAAGTTTTTGGCGCCGTTGCCGGGGAAAGTACATTGGCGTTTGTTTGTTTAATTTGATTTTAAAAAGAAATTCTTGAGTGTTTTCTTCTCTTCTTCATCTAATTTCTTATTTTCTTTTTGATTAACTAAGTGGTTTATGGTTAGAGACAACCCCATCTTGCCATTAGACCCTGAAATTGATAGGACATTCCATAGGATTAGAAGGCTAAGAGACAATATGAACGATCCAGAAATTGAGCAGCCTATAAATGATCCACCACCTAGGATTGAAGAGCAAAATGCACCACCCCAAGCTCCCGGGAATGGGTATAGACCTAGAACCATAAGGGATTATGCTATCCCTAGGTGGAATGAAGAACATAGAACCATTAGAATTCCTCATCACCAACCCTTTGAGATTAAACCCGCTACCATCACTATGGTACAAAGAAACCAATTTTCGGGTTCAGATATAGAGGATCCAGCACAACATTTGGATATGTTCTTAGAAGTGAGTGACACTGTGCAAATTCCTAATGTATCAACTGATGCAATTAGGTTGAAACTCTTCCCATTCACCCTCATAGGAAAAGCTAGGGATTGGCTTCAAATGCTACCAAATCAATCCATCCACTCTTGGCAACAAATGCAAGAGAAATTTCTTTGCAAGTTTTTTCCACCTACTAAGACCGCCCTCATTAGGAAACAAATTAGTGATTTTCAGCAGTTTTATGAGGAACCATTCCATGAAGCTTGGGAAAGATTTAGAAGACTCTTGAAAAGTTGTCCTCATCATGAAGTTCCTATTTTTCAATTAATGCATATTTTTTATGCAGGTGCTCATCCATCAACAAGATCTTTGCTAGATGCAGCCTCCAATGGAAGCTTCATGAATCAAATTCCCGAGGACGCATTTCTACTCCTTGATGAGATGGCCACCAATGATGCTCAATGGGCAAGCTCTAGAGCAACTCAAAAGAAACAGGGAGTTCATAATGTTGATGAAATTGCCATGTTAAAAGCTCAATTGGAATTAATGGAAAAAAGACATTTAAAAGAAATTAATGAGCTTAAATCTAAAAATGTCTCTATGTTGTCTCATGAAGTTGATTCTTATGCAGGGATTTCAGGACCTTTGGGGATGAAGAATGCTGAAAATATGATGGAAGAAGTGAATGCCTTGAATCCATATAGCAACACATACAATCTGGGATGGAGAAGCCATCCAAATTTCTCATGGAGAGAAGGTAACCAAGGTACTACTTCTTCTAATCCAAACCCGAGACCCCCATTTAATCACAACCCTACGTCTAATAATCACATCCCATACCAAAACCAAGCTCCACCACACTACCCTAACCAATACCCATCTCAAGCATACCACCAACCACCGGGTTTTCAAAAAACTCAACCTCCCCCTCCACAAGATAAGAAATCCAACATTGAAGAGATGATTGCAAAATCATGGCTTCCCAAAATTCCATCTTAGCTAGTCAAGATGCTAGATGGAAAGCACAAGATATTTGGATGAGAAATCAAGAGGCATCCATTAGGAACTTAGAGAACCAAATGGGACAGCTTGCTTCTTCTTTATCAAACCGAACTCAAGGAACATTTCCATCAAATGTTGACCGAAATCCAAAGGAAGAAGCCAAAGCAATCACTTTAAGGAGTGGGAAGGAACTAGAGGAGACTGAATTTGGTAAGAATGCTTCTAAAAAGGTGGAACCGACAACGGAGGTAAGTATTTCTAATTCTAAAAGTAGTGAAGAAGTGCCTCCTAAGGTCGAGAAGGGTAAAGGTAAAGAAAAACTTGTTTCCATTGTTCTTGATGAGTCTCAATTACCTTTTCCTGTCCTAGCTAGGAAAGAGAAACAAAATGAGCAATTAAGTCGATTTTTAGACATGTTTAAAAAGCTGCATATAAATTTGCCATTTGCTGAAGCTTTGCTACACATGCCTAAATACGCTAAATTCATGAAAGAGTTGTGCACTAATAAGAAAAAGCTAGAAGGCATAGGAACGGTTCAATTATCCGGTAATTGTAGTGCTATATTAACTAACAAAATTCCCGAAAAATTGGAAGATCCAGGTAGTTTTACATTGCCTTGTGAACTAGGGGGAAATTTTATTGGTAATGCTTTATGCGATTTGGGTGCTAGTATTAATCTAATGCCTTATTCAATTTGCAGGAAATTGAATCTAGGTGATTTGAAGGAAACCCGAATGACGCTTCAATTGGCGGATAGATCGGTAAAAAAGCCAAAGGGAATCATTGAAGACTTGTTGGTTAAAGTAGGAAATTTTATATTTCCAGTAGATTTTATGGTGATGGATATGGAAGAGGATAGAAAAGTGCCTTTAATTGTGGGGAGGCCATTCTTGAACACAGCAAGAGCTTTAATTGATGTTCATGGACAAACAGTTACTTTAAGATTTAATGAGGAGGAAATGATTTTTAATGTTAATAAAATTTTAAAACACCCCTCATATGATTTTGAAGAATCTATCTACTTTATTGATGAGGTTCAAGAATGTGCCAACGCAAAGCAAGAGGAAATCATTCTCAAGGACAAGCTTCAAAATTGCTTAATGCATCCAAAAAGAATGGACGAGTTAGACACAAAGGAGAAACAATTGATACAAATTTTGGAACAAGAGCACAGTGAGGATAAGAAAGAGGAGGATGAACCATCCCCTCCTAAGGGAGACCCTGAACTTAAAACACTTCCATCTCATTTGAAATATGTGTTTTTAAGTGATAATGCTAATCCAGTCATTATTTCATCTTTGTTGACAGATTTGGAAGAAGAAATGCTCATTGGAGTGCTAAAAAAACATAAAGGAGCAATAGGTTGGGCAACATCCGATTTAAAAGGAATTAGCCCAAGCTATTGTACGCATCGCATACCCATGGAGGACAATTTTAAGCCGGTAGTACAACCTCAAAGAAGGCTCAACCCAACTATGCAAGAGGTAGTAAAGAAAGAGGTATTGAAACTACTTGATGCAGGTATTATCTATCCTATCTCTGATAGTAGTTGGGTTAGTCATGTTCAATGTGTGCCTAAAAAGGGAGGAATGACTGTAGTAACAAATGAAAATAATGAAATAATTCCTACACGCACAGTAACGGGATGGAGAGTATGCATTGATTATAGAAGATTAAATAAGGCCACTAGAAAAGATCATTTCCCATTGCCCTTTATTGATCAAATGCTAGAAAGATTGGCAGAAAATAAATTCTATTATTTCCTAGATGGATATTCGGGGTACATGCAAATACCTAGAGCCCCGGAAGATCAAGAAAAGACCACGTTTACATGTCCATATGGAACATTTGCATATAGGAGAATGCCTTTTGGTCTTTGTAATGCACCCGCCACATTTCAACGTTGCATGATGGCCATATTTCATGATTTCATTGAAAAATTTATGGAAGTTTTTATGGATGATTTCACTATTTATGGGCATGATTTTGAGTCTTGTTTGCGTAATCTAGCATTGGTTTTAAAGAGATGTCAAGAAACTAACCTTGTGCTAAATTGGGAAAAATGTCATTTCATGGTTAGAGAGGGCATTGTTTTAGGACATAAAATTTCTGAAAAGGGCATTGAGGTTGATAAAGCAAAAGTTGACGTGATAGAAAAACTACCTCCACCAACTAATATAAAAAGCATTAGGAGTTTCCTTGGTCATGCTGGATTTTACCGTCGATTTATTAAGGATTTCTTTAAAATTGCTAAGCCACTCTCTAATTTATTGCTTAAAGATGCTGTATTTAACTTTAATGCTGAGTGTTTGCAGGCTTTTAACCTATTGAAGCAAAAATTAGTGAGTGCACCGGTCATTGCATCACCCGATTGGAGCTTACCGTTTGAAATCATGTGTGATGCAAGTGATTATGCAGTTGGAGCGGTTTTAGGACAGCGAAAGGAGAAGATTTTCTACACCATTTACTATGCGAGCCACACACTCACTGGAGCCCAAGTGAATTACACCACTACGGAAAAGGAACTCTTGGCAATCGTCTTTTCATTTGAGAAATTCCGATCTTATCTTTTGGGATCTAAAATTACAGTTTGGTCGGATCACGCTGCATTGAGACACCTTTTTGCCAAGAAGGATTCCAAACCAAGACTTATCCGATGGGTGTTATTACTTCAAGAGTTTGATGTTGAAATAAAAGATAAAAAAGGAGCAGAAAATTTTGTAGCTGATTATCTCTCTAGATTAGATCATGCTGGCATCAAAAAGGGAGAAATTTCTGACCTATTTCCTGATGAACACATTTGTGCTTGTTTTACTTATGAAAATTCAGTTCCATGGTACGCTAATATAGCCAATTTTCTTGCAGGTGGCTATCTCCCTAAGGATTTTACTTGGCAACAGAGGAAAAAGCTCATAGCGGATGCCAAGCATTACCTTTGGGATGATCCATACCTTGTCAAGATATGTCCGGATCAAGTATTAAGAAGGTGTGTACTGGAATCGGAACAAAGAGCTATCATGCATCAATGCCATGGGGGAGAAGTTGGAGGTCATCATGGACCAAATAGAATGGTTCAAAAGATACTCCAATTAGGTTTTTTCTGGCCTACATTGTTTAAGGATGTCAAAACTTTCATAGCCACTTGTGATAAATGTCAAAGAGTAGGAAATATATCCAAAAGAGATGAGATGCCGATGAACAATGTGATAGAAGTAGAAATATTTGATGTTTGGGGCATCGATTTTATGGGTCCCTTTCCTAACTCATTTGGGTATGAGTATATCTTGGTAGCAGTGGACTATGTAAGTAAATGGGTAGAGGCAATAGCTACTAGGACTTGTGATGCAAAAATTGTGCTGGAATTCATTCGTAAGAATATTTTCACTAGATTCGGGGCACCTAGAGCTATTATAAGTGATGGAGGCAAATACTTTGTCAACCATCAATTTAAGGCCTTGCTGAAGAAATTTGGTGTTAAACACAAGATCACAACCCCATATCACCCTCAAGCAAATGGACAAGTAGAAATATCTAATAGGGAATTGAAATCAATCTTGGAAAAAACAGTCAATAACTCTAGAAAAGATTGGTCTCTTAAGTTAAATGAGGCTTTATGGGCTTATCGAACTGCTTTCAAAACCCCTATAGGTATGTCTCCCTTTAGACTTGTTTTTGGTAAAGCATGTCACCTTCCAGTCGAATTAGAACATAAAGCATATTGGGCTACTAAATTTCTTAACTTTGATTTAAGTGATGCAGGAGAACGAAGGAAATTTCAGCTCAATGAACTTGATGAAATTCGACAATGGTCATATAATAATGCTGCACTTTACAAAGAAAAGACAAAAAGATGGCATGACAAGCATTTAAGGGTAAAAGAATTTGTTCCAGGAATGTTAGTGCTTCTTTATAATAGCCGTCTTCGTTTGTTTCCAGGGAAACTCAAATCAAAGTGGCTTGGACCATATCAAGTAATAGCAAGCAATCATCTCGGGGTAGTAACAATCAAGAACTTAAAAGATGGACGTGAATTTCAAGTCAATGGTCATCGTCTTAAAGCATACCAAATCGGACAACAAGAGGTTGCTGAAGCAACCATGATCTTTCAAAATACTTAAAAATTGGTTTGGAGAGTCTAGCTGGAGACTCCAAAAACTCAGAACTTCATCTTTGTTTGTTTTCAGTCAGTATTTGTGATTTCTGCATGGTTGTGTGTTTAAGCATTTGATTTCTGCATGTTTGTGTGTTTAAATGTTTGATTTATGCATGCTTGTATGTTTGTGTGTTTGATTCATGAAAGAAATGAGAAGAATCAGGTTTTTAAGAGACATGAGGGAACAAATTATTGTAGGATTCAAACATAAGACATATACCCGGGCAGTGGGCAAAAATGATGCAAATTGGTCATTCACGTGACCATGTGTGGTCTCTCAAGGAGAATCCACGTGGCCACGGGTTAGAGAAAGGAGAAACTCCATTTATACACGTGACCACGTGTGTTCTTACACAAGAAATCACGTGGCCACGCCTTGATGCACTGGAACGATGATTTAATTTACATGGCCACACATCACATAGCATATGCACACACGTGACCACGGGTCTGTCTTCATAAAATTTCACGTGGCCACGTCTCAGCTCACTGTCCAAGTCTGTTTCCCCACCCGTGACCACGTGTGTTCTTACCCAAGAAATCACGTGGCCACGCAATTGTTCACTGGATTCCCACACATGACCACTTGTTTATCTTCACTAAGATTCACGTGGCCACGTCCCTGTCCCTTATAAAATTCACGGCTTCCTCACTTCTTCTTTTTTATTTTCATATTCACTCTCTCCGTGCCCACGCCTCACTATCACACAATCAACTCGTGACCACGGGATTTTCAATCATCACCACTCATCACCATCTCCATTTGATTTCTCTTGCATCTTCCACTCTCTCTTACACTTCAGTTTTTCCTTCTCCACATTTTCATCATCAATTTAGGGTTTTTGCACCTCTCACTTTGTATTGCAATTTTTTTATGTCCTTCTCATTCTCAAGTAAGTATTTACTTTCTCTCTTCCATAATTACTAATTGTTTATCATTATTGGTAGTGTTTTATAGTCCACAAATATTTAGTTTTGGGTTAATCTGCACTTCTCATTTTGTGTGCATGTTTACTGTTTTTGCTTATTTGGATAATTATGATTGTTGAGTGCATGTAATAGATGGTTAATATATAATTGGATAATAAACACTCTTGGTTATGCTGTTGAAATTCATGCTCAAATTTATGCTCGCAATGTGTTCGATAAAATGCTTCAATGAGTTTTCTTTTACTAAAAACTTAAAACTCCACTCTTTGATTGGTATATTTCTAGTTTGCATTGATGCATGTAAATTACCTTGTGAAAGAGTTGTTTATTTATTTATGATCTTTGCATGACATATGCTATTAAATTTTCACTTTATCCAACTAATGCATCATACATATTCATGTACTTATGAGCAGTATATTTGGTGATTAATATTGTGTTTTCTTTGATTGTAGTGGCACCTCGAAGGACTAAACACCCTGATGTCGCTAGTTCCTCTGGGGTACAAATTCCATCACATATAGACCGGGCAAAGGTTAACAAATTTGATTATTTCAGCAAGTGCAAATATGTGCAGCCCGCCTACTTAAGTCATTTGTTTCTCAATATCCCAGCTGGTAATTTATGGGATTATGAGATCGAACCATTGCTGCAAAACATTGGCTGGGGGGAATTCATAAAAAAGAAACCAAAGGTGTACCCAGAATTGGCTAGAGATCTTCTGTATTCTTTTGAATGTTATTTCAGACGAGATGATTCGGAGGGTACAATTGGTTTTAAGCTAGGTAAGAAAGGATATTCTTTGTCCTTTACTCAATTTTCTGAAATCTTAGGCTTTGTGCCAACTGCTCCCTGGGAATTGGAAAATGCTTCACCTGCGGAGAATTGGGAGAGAATTAAAGATCTTGAATTAAATGAGCCTTGGGTAGGAGGTCAATGCAAGGTACATGCTCTAAGAACTCATGCTTTGAGAATAATTCATCGGTTTTTGGCAAAAACTATGTATAACAACTTAAAGAATGCCAGTACTATTAGTGTCTCTCAAGCAATGGTCTTAAGATGTATGATGGATGGCGTTGCAATTAATGGAGCCGGCATTATAGCTAGTCGAATTAAGGATTTGCAGAAAATGCCGGGTAACATTGATAATATTTCTATTGGATGGGTAGCTACAGTTTTGGCAAATGCAGTTAAACATCCAATTTATAGCGAGCCACTCCCAGGAGATTTGCCTTGCATTGATAATAGAATGTTGAAAAGGATGAAGATTTTGATACCTAGACCCCGAGGACATTGGGCAACACGAGAAGAGTATTTAAAAGAGAATAATATTCAATTTGAGGAGCAGCAAGAGGAACCAAATGAGGAACATATTGCTACAGCAGTACCTTCCCCAATTAATGAGCCTACAACACCAGAATGGGAAGCACCGTTTAATCAATTAAGCAACCGGATGGATGCTCAACAAATGAGGCTTGATCAAATGCAAGGGAGATTGGATACACTCTGGGATGAAGTAATGGAAGGCAATAGGAGAATGGAGCACTTTATTCACCATTTTTGGCAACGTTTTCCTCCACCACCACCTCTATTTCAGTAGATTGTTGGTTGCTGCGGACAACAAAGTCTTGAAGAGGGGGTAGCCTCCTTTCAGGAAGTTTTTCTTCAACTTTATTTTTCTTTTTCATGAATTAAAATTTTGTTATTTTGTTTTGTTTTGTTTTCTCTTATTGTGTTTATGTTTTGTTTGAGAGTAGAAAACGTATTAAAGACTTATGTAGTTCACTCTTTTCATTTAATTTGCATGAAAACTTGGTTTTCCCTAGTTAACTTCAAAATTTGAACACTTTGAACTTGGATATGGAGTATGCATGTTTTGGACCTTTGCTTAGCAAGAGAACATTTATGTTGTTTAATATGTCTTTGGATGGATTAATCTTCAACTTGATAAATATTTATTAGTTTCTAAATTCTTAAAAGCACTTAGACCAGTTTTTGACTTAGAAATACTCAATGCAATGAAGTAGTGAAGTAAGAAAATTTAGAACACTAGAACCTTCCTCATCACCCTTCAAAGCATATGAACAACTCAAGCATCTTAGAAAATGATCTAGGCAACAACTTTCTTGATAAACTCTTTTTAAAAAAAGACTCGTGTCCTACCTTGATAAATCTATCTTTTGTTAAACCATTTTGAGCTTATAAGGGTATGCTTAAGGCGTACCATTAATATTTTTTTTTGCTACACTTAATATTTTAACCATATAACCTAAACAGCTTTTATCTCACCCTATGGAATTAGCCACTTTAGGACTAAATGGATACATGAAAAGAATAAAGTTTTGTTGGGTGTAGTAAGAAAGTTTCAAAGTTATTGATAAAGTCAAATGAAAATAGACCTTGTATTACCTTCATGTTAGCTTATTAGTGCTACTTGAAAAAAAAAAAAGAATTAGTGAATATGAAGAAAATAAGTGTGGGGTAGTACAAGGAAAAATAGAAAAAATTGACTTCTTGGTAAAGGAGCATAAAGAAAAGTTTGGAATCAAGGCAAGGATGAGCTGAATTTGTATTGTTTAAGTTATTGGGGTGTTTGTAATCTATTTGGTCTTAGAGTGGCTATATTCATTTCAACTATCTTCTATCCATTCTTTGATAAACATACCCTCAGCCCCATTACAACCTTTGTAAGACCTATGTGATTTTAAGTTTGATTTGAGTTGTTTAGCAGAGATGACCTACGGGTTCCGGTGCTAAAGGAGAGGCCTATTGTGTTTCTAGAGTTTCAAGCATGAAACCGATTGTATGCTTATGCATTCATATATTCTATACTTCATTACTTAGTTGTGTTGATATTTTGGTTTTCAAAATTGCTTAAAATGATTTGGTCTTGCACACGCTCAAGGAAACAAGTTTATATTCTCTTGTTGAAGTTAATCTATTTAGAGTTTATATTGAGTGCTTTTGTAAAAATGCTAAGTTTGGTTTTGAAATTGCAAGGCTTTGTTCAAGTTTGATGGTTTTGAAGGAGGGTTGTTCTAATTTGCTTGAGGGCAAGCAAGGTTTAAGTGTGGGGTATTTGATAAGTGTGAATTATATGTAGTTTTTAATGTGTTTTTAGTTATTTTATTTAGTTATTTTGGTTTTATTTGGGTTAAATTATAGTTATTTTGTTAATATTTATATTTTTAGAGTTAATTCTGTGTTTTGCATGATTTTCAGGGCTAAAATGATGGAAAAGGGCTTAAAGTGTGAAAAGTGCAAAGTTTTGGGGCAAAAGCATAAATATTGGAAGTTTAAGTGAGAAAAGCAGCTCTTAGTCCAGAGGATGGAGCCGTGACCACGTGAAGTTATTGAAGGAATTTACACGTGACCACGTGTAAGAGTAAAGTGAAGAGTAACGTGGCCAAGTGAAGTAAGAGTGAAGAAATAAGGGAAAAAATAAGCAAGACACGTGACCACGCGTGACCCAAGGCAAAACTCACACGTGGCCACGTGTGAGGAAGGAAAGGAACACGTGACCACGTGTTCCTCAATGCAAAAGGATGCGTGGCCACGTGATTTTATTCTCCCATCACGCGAAGGATTCGTCAGACTTCCTGTTTTGTGCAGACTTCCTTTCCTATCTTGATTCTGCAATTTAAGAAGAATTCTACCACGATTTTGCCTATAAATAGGAGCTTAAAACACAGAAGAAGGGATCGATCCTTAGTTTTTCAATTTGTTGTTCTTAGATTATTTTAACGTCTTCCTTTATTTTCAGTTTTTATTCAAGCTTTTGTTTTTAGTCTTAACTATGTCTTTTGAGTAGTTTTCTTTAACTTTTGCTAAACGATACTTGAATCCTTGACTCATATTGTTATGACTTAAGTTTGTACTTCAATTTAATTACAAGTTTGATTATTTCTTGGTTCTTAAGCAAATTCTTGTCTTTATTCAATCTTAATTTGATTATTAACGTGACTAAACATCGGTTAATTAGTTAAGTTAAGTTGATTAATGATTTGTATGTTCTTAAGTTAGTTTGGTTGGATTAATGCATGTTATAATCTGAATAAGTTATGATTATGTGTTAAATTGAGTAAATTGAGATTAAGAAGGGAGTAATCAAGAATAGTTGGAAGTTAAAGCTCTTGAGAAAGGTTTTAATAGACATCTAGGAGATTAATTCAGAATTTTGTGCTAAGTATTGAATTGTTCTGAATAAGGGAGTTCAATACTTAGAGTGATAATCTTAAGAAAGTTATCTGGGTTTGTTAAACTAAATTTTCCATAATCACTTGTATGTTTTATGTTTATTAAGTCATATCAATATTGGTTAAGGTGGATAGTCCTTTAGTGAAAGTTATTTTTATCATTGATTTTTACCTCATTTAAATTACTTGTTTTCAATAGAGTTTTCTTAATTATTGTTTACCTTACTTGATTTATTTTGGATTTGGTTTTTTATTCTTCAAAACATCAAAATTTGGGATTTCTTTTCTCTCTTTACACACAGAAATTGGTTTTAAAATTGAATTAGCACACAAGCACAAGTTTTCCCTTGGGTTCGATATTTTGGGTCTTAATTCTATTTCCCTTTATTACTAACCGATCTAGTACACTTGCTAGACGCCGGTCAATCTCTTTTTGCTACTAACAAAACAATGCTGATCATACTCTCTTCGTAAGACATAACAAGGGTAAACTCACTTTTCTCATAGTTTATGTTGATGACATAATAACGATAGAAGATGACAGAGAGGAGATGGCCTGACTGAAAAAGCTGTTGGCTCAGGAATTTAAGATCAATAATATAGAAAAATTACAGTATTTCTTGGAAATTGAGGTTGCCAGATTAAAAAAGGCAATCTTTATTTCTCAAAGAAAATATATTGTTATGATTTGTACAGCTGTTAGCTTAATTATGGGGATTAATTGTTAGCTTAATTATAGGAAAATTATTAGGGATTTGTTTCCTAATTCAATTCTTGTAAACAATATAAATACCTGTATATTTTCAATGGAAGATATAAGAATTATTTCTCACTTTCACATGGTATCAGAGCCTAGTCGAGTTTCTGGGTCTTTTGTTTGAGGGTTGCAATTCCCTCTTGTCGGGATCAGATTTTTCTTCTTTAGGGTTTTCAGTTTTTGAGATCTGGTTCTTAGGGAGATATTTTCCGATGACCGTCTGTTCTCACCGCCACCACAGGGAGGAGCGCCTCAGTCATTCCAGCCGTTTCACCTTTTTCCGGCGACCATTGGAGCCGCGAGTGAGTCTCACGCGCCGCTCGAAGATTACCGCCATTCTCACGCGCCGATGAGTGACGGCGCGTGGCCTGTTTGCCGAACTTTTGCTTTCAGCTCCGGCGTCGCCTGAGTGTCTCCGACCAGACTGTAGTGTCGGTTTTCTCATCCGGTGAGTCCGCCAGTCTCCTTTCTCAGATCAGTCCCTGCTGCTGTTCTTGGTGAGGTAGTTTCCTCTGTTGATGGTATTTTTTTGTCTCTTGGCAAGCTGTTTTAACATGTTTTTGTTCTCATATTATTGGGTAATTGATTTGTTGAGTAGTTTGGGTGTTGGTTTGTGTTGGGTATATTGACCTCTTTGCTGCTTTGTTAATTTTATTGGGTAAAGTTATTTTTGACTAAGTTAAATGGCAGAGAATAGTGATAAAAAGACAGTTATTGAAATTATGTTTGGCTCTTCGAAGATTACGGATAGAAAATTGATTGGGAGTAACAATTATGCACAATGGAAAAGAACAATTCGTAGATTTGTGACGAGTGTAGACTTGGAGGATCATTTAACTAATAATCCACCGTCTAAAGATGATGCTGTTAGTCGAAAAAAATGGTTAATGGAGGATTATAAGTTGTTTAACCAAATTCAGAATACTTTAGATCCTGCTGTTGATGATGTTGTGAATCATTGTGATAATGTAAAAGAATTATGGGAATATCTAGAATTTTTATATGCCTGCAAACAAGATATGTCCCGTGTCCATGATTTGTTGCTAAAGATTTATCGAGCGGAGCAAAAAGGTCGCTCCCTGTTCCAGTATTATACTGAAGTGAAACAAGCATTTGAAGAAAAGCGGGCTATGTTTCCTATTGTTGCTGATGTTAAACAGATGCAAGAGCAAGAGGAGTAGATTGTGGTGCAGTGTTTCTTGGCGGGATTGGGTTCTGAATATGATGTGGCACGCACACAATTGTTAACCGGTGAGTCACTTCCTTTTTTACTGAAGTTTATGCTCGTTTGCTTCTAGTTTGTAAAGACGGTGATTTGCCTTCCGGTATGATACCCAATGATACGGTGGCATTGGTTGGTAATGCTTCGAATAGCAATCGTGGAGGTAAAGGTGGAAATGGTAGTTCTGTTGTTGGGAGTAGTAGCAATTCTCGTACATGTCATTATTGTGAAGTTGAGGGGCACATTAAAAAGAATTGTTGGAAATTACATGGGAAACCTTCCAAGAACTCAAGTCAGATGAATAATAAGAGGTTTGTAAATGTAGCTACTCAGGATGGCATCCTACCGCTTCCACAATCAAACTCACCATCTGTCACCATTTTAGCAGATGAGTATGCTCGTTTAACTGCCACTTTTGATTCACAGCAGTTATCTTCTGGGACTTTAGCTCTGGCTAATACAGGTAACTCTGCTGCATGTCTTTCCACCTCATCTCGTAGTTGGGTTATTGACTTAGGTGCTACTGATCATATGACTGGCAACACAGGTATTCTCTCTTCTTTCCAATCTACTGCTAATTTACCTTGTGTTACGTTAGCCAATGGATCTACTGCTTCTGTAATTGGGCGTGGAACAGCAAACCCAACAAATTCTCTTCCATTGTCATCTGTTTTATGTTTATCATCTTTTCCTTTTAACTTGTTATCTGTTAGCCAAATTACCCAAAATCTTAATTGTTGTGTTATTTTCTATCCCAATTATTGTCTTTTTCAGGATCTTGGGACGAAGCAGATTCTTGGTAGAGGGTGTCTGGTGAATGGCTTGTATGCTCTTGAATCAACTTCTCAACCAGTGCCTCGATCCATTGCTTGCACAAGTTCATCTTCTCTTTTGCAACTTCATTGTCGTTTTGGTCATCCTCCTCTTTCAACTTTACAAAAGCTGTGTCCTAGTCTTAAAAGGGAATCTACTTTAGAGTGTGAAGTTTGTCAATTTGCTAAACACCATAGAGTATCTTATTCTCCTAGATTAAATAAACGTGTTGAGTCTTCTTTTTACTTAGTTCATACTGATGTATGGGATTCATGTCCTGTTACATCCAAACTTGGTTTTCGTTATTTTGTGACATTTATTGATGATTATTCTCGGGTTACTTGGCTTTATCCTATGAAATCTCGATCAGAGTTGTTTACTATATTTTGTGCTTTTCATGCTGAAATTAAGACTGAATTCAACAAATCCATCTGTATTTTGAGAAGTGATAATGCCAAAGAATATATTTCTCATTCTTTTAAATTTTATCTTTCTGAGCATGGTATTATTCATCAGTCTTCTTGTATTGTTACCCCTCAGCAAAATGGTGTAGCTGAGCGGAAGAACCGTCACTTATTAGAGGTTGCTCGGGCACTAATGTTTCATATGCAGGTTCCTAAAATATTTTGGGTAGATGTTGTTTCTACTGCCTGTTTTCTAATCAACAGAATGCCCTCTTCTGTTCTTGACGGTCAGATTCCATATTCTCTTCTTTTTCCCTCATCTACTCTTTTTCATCTTTCTCCTCAGATTTTTGGATGTACTTGCTTTGTTCAAGACATGCGACCTCAGCTTTCTAAACTTGATCCTAAATCTCTTAAGTGTGTCTTCCTGGGATACTCGCGTGAACAAAAGGGGTATCGTTGTAACTCACCTTCTTTGGGTCGTTATTTAGTATCTGCTGATGTTACATTTTTTGCACATACACCTTTCTTTAGTTTCTCTGTGTCCTCTCCTTCGCCCTTTAGTGCTTCAGGGGATGATTTTCTTGTTTATACTGTTAGTGAACAGGTAGTATCTCCTCCTTCTCGACCTACTATTCATCAAGTTTATTCTCGACGTGTGCATCATTCTATTGAGACACCTCCTGCTCCTGCTTTTTCTTTAGATCCTCCACCACCACCAGATCCTAGCCTTGACCTTCCTATTGCTCTTCGCAAAGGTAAACGCACATGTACTTACCCTGTTTCTTCTTTTGTGTCTTATCATGCTTTATCACCTTCCTCCAAGTCTTTTGTAGCCTCCTTAGACTCTATTGCTATTCCAACGTCCCTTATTGAAGCATTAGCTCATGATGGTTGGCGAGCTGCAATGAAAGAAGAGATGATGGCCTTAGAGCAGAATCATACTTGGGATCTTCTACCTTTGCCCTCTCAGAAAAAGGCTATTGGTTGTAAGTGGGTGTTTACTGTTAAGATGAATCCTGATGGTTCTGTTGCTAGATTGAAAGCTCGATTGGTTGCTAAAGGATATGCACAAACATATGGAGTGGATTATTCGGAGACCTTTTTTCCAGTTGCAAAACTTTCATCTGTTCGATTGTTTATTTCCTTAGCTGCTAATTACAGTTGGCTACTTCATCAACTTGATGTGAAGAATGCATTCTTGCATGGGGATTTGAGTGAAGAGGTTTACATGGAGCAACCACCTGGTTTTGTTGCTCAGGGGGAGTCATGGAAGGTGTGCAAATTAAGAAAGTCTTTGTACGGGTTAAAACTCTCCTCGTGCCTGGTTTGGGAGATTTAGTACAGTTGTGATTGAGTTTGGCCTACGGAGAAGTGCATATGATCACTCAGTGTTCTTTACATCATCTACTTCTGGGTGCATTTTGTTGGTTGTATATGTGGATGATATAGTGATAACTGGAAGTGATGAAGCTGGAATTACGAGGTTGAAAGCATTCCTTGGGACTCACTTTCAAACCAAAGATTTAGGATCATTGAAATATTTCTTAGGGATTGAAGTTTCTCGCAGTCAGAAAGGGATCTATCTATCTCAAAGAAAATATTGTCTGGATTTATTAGATGGTGTTGGTTTTATTGAGGTAAAAGCATGTGATGCGCCTATGATACCAAATGTAAAGCTGAAAGCTGAAGATGGAGACTTGTTTGGGAATCCTGAAAAATATAGGAAGGTTGTGGGAAAATTGAACTACCTTACTATCACTCGTCCTGACATTGCTTTTCCAGTAAGTGTTGTTAGTCAGTTCATGTCATCTCCTAGAACCTCACACTGGGATGCTGTTGTACATATTCTGAGATATTTAAAAGGTGCACCAAGACGTGGCATCTTATATCAAAATCATGGTCACCATACTATAGAAGGTTTCACGGATGCAGACTATGCAGGAGATCTTTCAGACAGGCGTTCTACCACTGGTTAGTGTCTTTGTTGGGGGTAATCTTGTTTCTTGGAAGAGTAAGAAACAAAATGTGGTGTCCCGATCGAGTGCAGAATCCGAATATAGAGCTATGGCACAGACTACCTGTGAACTTATATGGCTACGTCATTTACTTAGAGAAATTGGGTTTGTTCAGTCTAAACCAATGAACTTGTGGTGTGACAATCAAACAGCTATCTATATTGTAAATAATCCTGTGTTTCATGAGAAAACCAAACATATAGAAGTTGACTGTCATTTTACTCGAGAGAAATTAGAAGATGGATCAATCTCAACTTCACATGTCAGAACAGGAAGTCAATTAGTTGATGTATTCACTAAAGCGTTACCTGGGAATCGGATCAACTACATTTGTAACAAGCTAGGTATGATCAATATCTATGCTCCAGCTTGAGGGGGAGTGTTATAATTTGTATAGCTGTTAGCTTAATTATAGGGATTGATTGTTAGCTTAATTATAGGAAAATTATTAGGGATTTGTTTCCTAATTCAACTCTTGTAAACAATATAAATACCTATATATTTTCAATGGAAGATATAAGAATTATTTCTCACTTTCACATATATCTTAGACCTCTTGAAATAAATTGGTATGACGGGTTGCAAACCATCCAAATCGCTCATTGAGAGCAACCACAAGTTACAACCAAAAGTTGAAGTGTCAGTTGATAAGGAGACATCAGAGGTTGGTTGGAAAACTCATTTATCTTACACACATTAGGCTAGACATAGCTTATTCAGTTAGCTTAGTGAATTAGTTCATGCATGATGCATGAAACTCTCACATTCAAGCTGTCTTCCGTATTTTGCAATATTTGAAGTTTGCTTCAGGAAAAAATCTTCTTTTCTTCAAACATGGTCACCTCCAAATATAAGTGTTTGTAGATGCGGATTGAGCGGAATCTCTAGATGACAAAAGATCTACGTCTAGTTATTGTACACTTATAGGAGGAAACTTAGTTACTTGGAAAAATAAGAAGCAAAGTATAGTTGCTTGGTCGAGTGCTAAAGCTAAATATAGGGCTATGGCTCAAGGTATTTGTAAACTGTTGGATTTCCTAGTTAGATTAGAATTTTATTTTATATTCCTAACTAAAGTTTATTTCTTAGTTAGCTTTTGTCTTTCCTAATTAAAATAGATTTAGGACTTTTTTCCATTTATAAATAGCTTGCATTTTTTAGGTTTATGAAGATGAGAGAATTAATAAAATTTCTATTTTAAAAAATCTTCAAGAATTTTTTTGGCTAAAGAAGTTACTAGAAAAATTGAGATTATCTGAAAAAATAAGATTATTCTTATATTGTGACAACAAAACTACCATCAGTAGAGCTCATAATCCTGTTTAGCATGACCGGACAAAATACATTGAAATTGATTGGCACTTTATCAAGGATAAACTTACAAACGATGCCTTGAGTTTGTTTTATGTGTTATTAGAAAAGCAACTAGTTAATGTGTTTATAAAAGGATTTAACAATCGGACATTTCATACCTTGGTGTGCAAGTTGGGTATGTGTGATATCTTTGCACTAACTTGAGGGGGAGTGTTGATAGATATATTTAGTTCCTAATATGTAGAGATTTGAAATTGTTACCTTTTATTTTTTTTTTGTTAGACTTAAATTTTTTTGTATAAATATCTATGTAAATTAATTGTCAATATATTAAGAGTAATAAAAAAACTTATCAAAATCTTCACTATGTATATTTTGAAAATCAGAATTGCAATAAAATTCAATAATTTTCAAACAGATCAAGAACATTGACATCCATAATAAATCTGTAGTTGAAGACTCAATTCAACAACAAACTCAAACATTAAATACAATTTTTAAATATTACATATTAAATAGTTATAATTAAAATATTAAATAATTATAATGAAGTAATTGTATATTACATTTATAAGTATAATTTATAACTAAGCAATTATAATCTATATATATAAAGTTTGGTAAATTCAATCTATTTGGTTTTTCAACATAAAAACCGAACTGACATAAAAAGTGAAATTTGTATAGAAAAATAACCATACTGGCAGAATAAATTGAAGTAACCGAGCCACAAACTGAATTGTTCATGGTTCAGTTCAATTTTCGGTTTGGTTTAGCTCATATGGGGCAGGCAAAAATATTTTAAAAGGAGAAAGGAAAAGAAATAAAATGAGAATCTTGAAGTGCATGCAAGCTTCTTGTTTTCTGGGGAGCTGCCAATAATCAGTAAAGTTTCTCTTTTCTGATATCATTGATTTATTTTTGGTGTTGTTAAAATTGATTAAATAATCATTGTCTAAAACTAATAGTTTAAGCTTTTATTCATTAGCTAAGTAGTCATTGTTAAATAGTTGAACCCACTGAACCTTAAGGCAATCGATCTATGCACGTAAAATAAATAGCTCATTACCCCAGTTTGGTTGGGTTATACCATGTAACAAAATACTTTAGATGGGCTGAGCTAGAACCCAATTATAACCCTCCCACCCGTTTGTGAACGGCTTTATAAAGAGGAATGGAAATGCTTCCCATGAAAAAATAGGAAGCTTCTTAACTTGTCAAAACAATGAACCAGCAAGACTATTACTATATATGGATGTGTATGTGTGTAGTGAACTAGAGAGAGATCGGCCATTCCTTGGAGATATTTACTGTTTTATGCGTACCTGGTTGTATTCATATTTTTAATGCTGAGAGCCTGAGACTGAAAAATTATTTGAAAACCAACTTTTGTGCTCCTCTTTCTGTTATTCCAGTATGGAGAAGTCTCTAGAGATTGACCAACTAAAAGATTATTTGCATAGAGCTGATGCTGAGAGCAAAGAGTCTCAGGAGGTAATAGGTTTACTGACCGTTTATTATTTTTAGCGTAAATATAATTTTCTGATTAACACAATGCATTTTACAGCATCACATTGGTATCGTGTGTTGAGCTCTTGGTGTCATCTGTAGTGTCAAAACGATTGTTTTTGTTTAACTTATCATTCTGTCAACAGAATCTTCAGAACCAACTTTTTGTCATGTCAAAAGAAATGGATAAGTTGATGGCTCAGCTTGAAGGGTATCAGCGCAATGGAAGTGAAATGGAAAGTACGAGAAAACTTTGCAACGACATGGTATGTTGTCCATATCTTCATTTACTCACCTGGCAATCCATAATTCTTGGAACGGTCTTTTTGACAGTGACTTGCTTCCAGCTATTGGGTGCCAAACCTCAAGTCAAGGAGCTGAATGCAAGAATTTGCGGCATGGAAGCCAAGATTCAGACCGTAAGTTTTTACATGGTGAAATCATTTGTCTTCTTCGAGACAATGTGACCTCTCATTGTGAGACTCACATCTGAATCACAGAATCTTTATGCTCTGTGGAGGAACTTTACATTCACTGCACACCAATCTGGTTTTTGTCTGCCAATTTTAAATGACGAGGCAATTAAAATGATTTAAGAGATTTAGTACAAGACTGCTAAATCGTTTAAATTATGACTTGTTCAATTTATTTCATTTTCATGTTGTTAACTAAGGGATTAGGGTGCATATGTGCCATGCTAGTATCGGTTATGTTTATTAAAATGCATGCCAATGGTCTGGTGAGACACCAGTCTCCCTGAAGAATGCCAATTTTATTATTATTTTTTTTTAACGAAAGTGTTTAAATGCATACTGTTTGTTCATTAATACACAAATGTTGGGTTCCCCAAACTGCCTGGTGGGGCAATTGCTGCCGTTTCCATCTGCAAAACATCAACTATGTTGCACAAAGAACACCAAATGGATTATGATGATCAATAATGGTGGCTCCAGTTTCATGTTTCAATTTATTTTATCTTCTTTTTTTTTCTGTAGATTAAATCGATGCTTTTTCAAACGTTTCTTTTGTATATTTGAAAACAGGATGAAGTCAACAACAGCAAGGAAAAAGTAAAACTTAGAATGAGGCTTCGAGGAACACAAGCAAGCTTAGATGCCGTTCGGTTTAGATACAAGGAGCAATTGGATGAGATGGATGTTATGAATAAAGAGTACAGGGAGGCTACTGCAATTCTCAAAGAAAAGTTGGCTTTTTATGCAACAGAGGTCCTCAACCTCAAGAAGCAACTTTTTGGAAAATGATTAACGGAAATGAATACATACTTCTGTACAGTTGATGCAATGTTAAAAGGTATGGCCATTCAGTCCCCACTATATTTACTTCATTTTTATAATGGAAGATACATCTTTTAACTTCTTAAATACTTCTATTTTGTATTTACACAAGTATGAAAATTTATTCAGGTAGACTATTATTTAACCGATTAATTATAAACTCTTGTAAATTGCACTCAATGTATATTGCTACTATCATATTTAGCTCTTCAACCTTGTTTAAGTAGATGTAATCATCGCAATGCAACTAGACTTGTTTATGGGCTTCGGTATCCGCCCAGTTCGGTCCGTTTGCCAGCAAAAAAAAAAGAGGAAATTACAATTATTACTACTTTTTTAACCCTAATTTTTAAAAATGCAGCCACCACTTAAATATGTTTAAAAATACCTTATTTTAAATTTTTGTTTTTAAAAATAACATTTTTTATGTTAAGACTAAATATCCCAATTACTAATCACGGAGACAGGACTACAGGACCATTCAGAGCATCGCCCACCCAGTCGACGGCCATGATGTCATCGTAGATTGGGTTACCGGACTCTTTAACGACTCTGACGTGGCTAGGGTGAGCTGAGTAGACGTTGAGGTTTTCTTTGGAGGAGTAACAGCTGTGGAGCATGAGAGGGAAGGGGATCGGCGATAATTTGACGCGGTGAAGAGGAGCAGCAGCGAGATGGAGAATAGATTCGAGAGAAAGCAGGCTGTTGAGGGAGGAGAGAAAGTCATTTACTTTTGTGGAGTCAGTATTGACTTTGAATTTGAAGAGAATGATGTGTTCGATGATTTGTATGGAAGTTGTGGCTGGATGGACTATACCTAAAAGTCTCATAGAAAAGCCTGATAATGGCCCGCAGTACGTGTCTCCAGCCAGAGGGATCACAATGATTGGGCGAGTGCATTGTTATATGTCTTTTCCTGTACGTTCTTGACTTCTTGTGCTGTGAAAATTCTTTAAATTGTAATTATCACATATTTTCTAAATGCATAATTTTATTTCTTTTGGCAGGCAAAACAACCATCTCTACACTTTCTTTGGTGTTTTCTTCTGTTTTGGTTTATTCATAAAAGCATACAGTTACAGTGGTCTTTTTCTGTTTCCTCCGTGGCAACCAAGATTAAAGGCATTTACACTAAGGGCTTCAAGTACATCACCCAAATCTTCGGTTGGACTGGAACTTCATAGAATATGTAGCTGTGCAGATAATTATACTTTGCATACACGACAATTTGCCATTGAGTTAATTTATAATGAGCTTTTATTTGTCACTAATTTTCCTTGTTCGAACCGAAACTTCATAGAATGCACAATAATTACTTCGCATACACGGCAGTTTATCCTCGAATTAATTTACGATAAGCTTTGTTTTCGGGTTGCAGTGGTGAAGGAGAGGAAGATGGATATCAAGGATTCAAGGATGGTGAGTGCACGAGGTGGCGGGCTCCCAACAGTGCAGACTTTGGGGCTGGTTCATGGTGAGGATTCAACTGAAAACTGAATCAAATAGTCCAAGTGATTCTAACATATTCAGATTCACGATTATCAACAGGAGAAGAGGCCTTTTGATGGACCTTATTATACAACAATGACTTGATACATCACAGCTAACCCAACTTGAGGTACAATTTAGTCAGAAAAACAAACTGAGATTCATGTAAAAAGGAGTGTGAGATATTAAAGAGATATCATATGCTAGGTAGCTTCGTCCTATTGGAACTGAACTAAGGAATTAGATTTGACATTTTTACTTATCAAGATGTATTTTCCTACTCTCTTTGAGACTTTTGTTTATTAAGCTTCGCCTACTGACTTCCACGCAAAATTTTTTGCCTTTGGAAGTATCAGTAACACTGGTTAAATCGGTTGAGTTATTCTTTCATTTTCCCTTCTTTTGCTGGTGCCATTGAAGTATTTTTAAAACCCTTCTTAATGTTGTTCTTTGGATGGATATAGGGGACTTTGATTAAGTCGAAGTATTTGATAATTTATCTGAAAATGAGATTTTCTTTATTTTCAGATGCTTGGATGCTCTGCTCAAATTATGTCAAGAAAATGTGGGAAATGCAATTTAGAATTTGTGTGAATTATAATGCTTGCAGAGATAAAAACAAAAAATTGAATCTTCCTCATGCATGCCAACTGTTCGGTATATTGACTGAATTAAAGCAAAATAAAGTTTCAGAATAATAAGTGCTTTCTCTTCTACCTTGCAAAGTATAATTTGTAGGTTGTGTTTCAAGTGTTTGAATATAATTAATATTTTATTAGAATAAAATAAATAAAAAATTTTGATGAATATTAATTAGACCAGAATAATTCAAAATCAATCTAAGCTAAAACAAGTATTATTAGGATTATACATATTTTCTTATATGGTATTATGATAACTCGTATTCTTAATCCTAAATCAATTCAAAATATATGTTTTTTTTATCCAACTAAATAAAATGATTAAAATAAACATAATTGCTGTAAATTTTAATTTAATATGGCAGCAACGTGCAGTAGCTCCATTGGTAATTATAATAATTATGTACAAAGAAGATAAGAAAACAAAATAACACATGGCTACAAAGTGGAGAATCAACTCCATTGATAATTTGTTTGATATCAGTTCTAAAGAGATTGGCAAGGGCTTTGGGGAACGTCATCAAGATAAACATATATTTTGAATTTTTTGATCAAAGCTGGCGTATATTGGCATTTTTTTTGTATTTAATTTCATTTTTATTATTTACTTTAAATGAAATTTAAACTTTATAAAAGAAATGTTCGTTTGGTAAATAAATAATTAAAGAAAAGTTCATTTTTATTTATTATTTTTACTTTTTATGAATGATAATCAAAATTAAATTTTATTCTTCATTTTGGTATACCAAGTATACCAGCGGTATACCAAAATCCAGAATTCAGATTGTATTCTGGATTTTGGTATACCAACGGTATACCAGGTATACCGGTGGTATACCAAAATTAAAAATTAAAAATGATATTCTGAATTTTGGTATACCACCGATATATCAGGTATACCACCGGTATACCTAAATCCATAATTGAAGGTATACCATCGGTATACCGGGTATACCAGAGGTATGGTGGTATACCAAATATACCACCGGTATACCTAAATCCAAAATTGAAGGTATACCACCGATATACCGGGTATACCTTCTAGTATACCAGTTTAAAAAAATTAAAATTATATTATATATTTGAAAATACTAAATTAAATATTAATAATAGATTTTTTTTAACTATTAATTAAAAATTTGAATTGAAAAAAATTAAATATATTAGAAATTTAAAAATGATAGATAAATATAAATTATTTTGTTTTAAATTGATACATAAAAGAGAAAAGAAAAAATATTATTTTATCATGTAAAATTAATTTTTTTTTAAAAATAATATCTAATTATCATTAAAAGTAGAAGTGATTGTTAGTATATTGTTTGGTGAGGACACCAGTAGACCCAATAATTGGCTTGAGTCCTTTACTAGGTGCAATAAAAAGCCACTCATAGGAGTACAATCTCTGCTGCTCAACTTTATCTATTATCTCCAAGTATAAAAAAAGCAAGGCAAGGATTATTAGCGTGTTTAAATTGTTAATGGCACGGCAAGTGAGGCGGCTTTTTAATTATTTAAATATTGAATACAATTTTAGTTCTGGAATTTGGTATACCAGATAGTATACCGGTATACCGTCTGATATACCAAAATCTAGAATATAATTTTAGTTTTGACATTTGGTATACCAGGTGGTATACCGGTATACCGTCTGGTATACCAAAATCTAGAATATAATTTTAGTTTTGAAATTTGGTATATCGGTATACCGTCTGGTATACCAAAATTCAGAATACAATTTTAGTTCTGTATTTTGGTATACTAGGTGGTATACCGTCTGGTATACCAATTTCAAAAAATTTACTGCAATTATAGTTTTAATCATTAAAAGACAGCTTTAAAATGGCTTCTCGGATGATTCAATGGTCCAAAGTAAAAACCCATTTAATGTAAAAACATGGTCTTTATTTTACAAGTATACAATTAATTATGTAAATTATTGTTCTCATTTTATAAGCAAAGGAGAATAATTTTTGGTACACCATCGGTATACCGGATATACCTTCTAGTATACCAAATATACCGCCGGTATATCTAAATTCATAATTAAAGATATAATACCGGTATACCGAGTATAACTTCTGGTATACCAGGTATACCACCGGTATATCGGGTATGATGGTATCTCAAGTATACCGTTGGTATACCAGGTGGTATACCATCGGTATACCTAAATTCATAATTAAAGGTATACCGGATATATCTTCTGATATACTAGATATACTATCGATATACCGGGTATACCTTCTATTCGGATAAAATGTTAACTATAAATTGACAACCAAACATAAAAAGTCAATTAACCATTCACCTTTACACGCTGAAAGGGTGGCCCATAACAATCATGCTCAATTACTGATATTCATGTTCATCCTTCAATATAATCAAACTAATAATGAATTTGCTACAAATTTATTTATTTTTTTTAATTTTCCACAAAATAATAATGATAAGCCTGCTTGTGCAGCCTACACGTTTATAGTTTCAGTCATTATGGCTAGAAGGCTAAAATATATTAAGATTTGAGCAAATTTCAAGATTTAATTTAAAAGCTAAGAATTTGGATACAAGTATTTGAAGCTAAGAATCAAACAAAAGTACTTTTCGTTATGTAAACTGAATTAAATTAACCTCAAAGTAGGTTAAACTACACCTGTATGTTTTATCTATGTTTATTATTGTATAAAATTCAGAGTTTGTAAACTATAATTTTATAGGAATTTAGTCTCCTGATTTGGTAGGTGTTATAGGTAACAACTTCAATGTTTACAAAATGTCCGGTGTGAATTTCTTTGGGCACTAAATGGAAAGTTGTTGAGAACCAAGGACAAAGGCACAAGAAGGGACATCCAAAGGGAGCTCAGGACTCTTTCAAAAGAAGAACGCAAATGACAGCAGCTAGCTGTGACAGATGTCATTAAAAATGTAGACGTGATGTTCACAACTTTGATTGGTGCACTATCTCACAAGCTGGATAATACTTCATTTGATACTACCATTAAAATACCATCACATTACATAATTCTGTAATGCCAAATTCAAGATTTTAAATGCAAAATGATGCAGTTTAATGGGTTGGCATGGCTCTTCTTGGGCGTCTCTACCACCAGCTCCTTGCTATAAAAAGAGGCAAGTTATACTTTTGGTAATTTAATCTATGAATCTATGAATTACATGTGCCATAAAAAAAATAAGAGTTTGACAAAATGAAGGAGTAGGCCTCAGAAAACTTCAGGGTCGATTATGCAAATAAGCAGAGAACAAACAAATGAGAAGGGTGAGAAAATGTACATTCAGACCAGAATGGCACAATATGCAGAAGAGTTATGGGAACTGCTGAAGAAGGACAACACGTATGTCTGTACGTGTGGACTTAAAGGAATGGATAAGGGGATTGATGAGATTATGGTCTCATTGGCAGCTAAAGATAGTAAAATTTTATAACCACTGAATTTGGTAAACGCACATTTGTTTCAAGCATTTCTGATCAATCTTTTCCATTTCAGGCATTTATTGGATAGAATACAAGAGACAATTGAAGAAGAGCGAGCAATGGAATGTTGAAGTCTATTGATTTTTGTTTTTGCAGCCATGACTCATCAACTTGCTGAAGATCTCCTTAATTTACTGATTTCTGGACGACATCGATATGTAAAATTCCATGTGCATTCTTTTTTCATTTATATTTTTTCCTCACCGTGCAGCAACTGTATCAGAGCACCCAGTGCCAGAAGATCACAGGACCAAAGTGTCTGTTTTCGCGCTTCTTTCTTGTTTGGTTCACACATATACCACGCTGCTAAGATTGGGCTCGTCCCTTTTCTGGAAAACTAGTACCTTGGCAAAATTGATTCAATCTTGCAGTTCCTCGAATAAAAAAACAGTATTAATCATTAAAATAAACTAATCGCAGGGGAGATGGAGACTGACCAGGGAGAGAGGCAGAGCAGGGGAGATGTTAACAAATTACCGATGAAATATCCAACAATAAAAATGCAGATCCGAGTCGTCCAGCAACAGGAAAAAGATAAAAAGAAGAAGAAGAAAAAAATTGTTGTCCAGCAGTAGAAACAAAAAAAAAAGAAGAAAAAGAAAGAAATCGCTGTCCAACAGCAGGAAAAAGAAAGACGGTAAAAATGCGAAGAAGAAGAAAAAAAGATGAAGACTTTGATTGAAATTAAGAAATGGGTATTTTTAAAAATGAAAATTTAAAAAAAAGTAATGTTAAAAGGGAAATAAAGATAGGGGTATTTTTAGCTATGACTACTTTTTTTTGGGTAGTTTTGTAAAAATCCCAAAAAAAAATCAGATTTGGACAACTAAATTTTGTTTTTAAGCTCAGCCTGGACCTGCATAAAAGCCTGCTTGTATGCGGGTGGGCTTGGAATCATTCATATAAGCTCGGAACTAGTCCAGCCTAAACCTGCATAGAAGCCCGCTTGCATGTAGACGGGCTTGGCCTTGTTGATATAAATCTGAGATAAGCTAGCCCGACCTGCGAATTATAGTACATTTATACATTATGCATAATGAGTATAAATTTTCATTAATTACATAATTTAAAATATGTAAAAATATGCACAAAATAAAATGTATACATTTATTAACAAGTTAAATATTTTTTATAATTTAATACAATATATATTTTCATATATTAAAATTAAATTAAATTTTTATTTAAACATTTTTAATGCGTTAGCTCGGTTCAATCTGTACCAAGCTCGTGGCAGGTCCATCTTTCATTTATGTGGGCCTGGGATGAGCTTGGAAAGGATAAAAACCTGTCAAAACCGTCAGACCCAACCAAAACCTGAAGGTAAACATGCCTAATTACAACCCTATATAAAGGTTGTAATCGAATACAATTTAAATTGAGGAGTTTAAAGATGTACCGTGTATGTCTTATAAAGGAAGGAATTAAAGATGCGCAAGTCATTGAAATTGGAATGCTTTTAGCCTCGGGTTTTAGGCATTCGACCAAGTTTTCCAGTCAAGCCTATCGAAGAACTAACGAGGGCAGATGATCAAATTATCAATAATGACAATGATCTTAAAAAATTACGTATAAATCTCTTTAAAGTTATTATACATTTTAATTAATGTAAAATATCAATTAAAAATTATACTACGATGATCATGGAAAAATAAATTCGAAATAATAATGCAAAATATGGTATTTTAATTGAATGATATATTGTTCAAAGGCATTAAATAATAGCAAACATATATAAATATTCACATATTAGGCTCCCTTTGGTTTAACTCATCAGTAAAGCTGGTAGTTGATACTGGTCGATGATACGATTGCTGATAGCTAATTTATAATTAATATTTAAATGTTTGATAAAATTATACAGAGCTGTTGTTGTTTGATTGTATAATTATCAAAATAGGTATGTTTTTTGATATCAACCAAACTAATAGATTGGTTCAACTATCTGATATTAGCTGGGCATATAGCTCAATGAAAGCCCCCGTAAACCGACCAAATGTTATAATTAACCAAACTCTCTAACTAGGCAACAGTTCGGTAGAAAACGTGTTTCGAAAACAGCTCCGTCACGATGTACAGACAGTTATCACTATCCCATATTTCCCTCGAGAATCGCCAAAAATAACGAAAAATTCCTCCCATTATCTCCCGCAAATGTGCTAATTCTTCCTATAAAAAGCTGAATAACAGGTATGAAAGACTGACTTACCTTTTTTGCTAAAAATTCTTACTCTCTTACACATAAATCCAGACTTGACCGTCGGAGGCTCCCTTGTCGGAACCCACCGGTCTTTGTTTATTTTTTGCAGGTGATCGCAAGGAATTCATTGTGCATTTTACCTGTCATCATTTGGTGCAGTGAACGTGGAACATGGACTTTTTTCCAGACCTCAACCTAAATACTTCTCAATAGGAAAACCCAACATCCAATCCCAACCCACCTGGAACACAGCAGTTTCTCCCTTAACTCAACGTCACCACCTCGTCTTCCTTAGCCATAGTAATCCCAAACGTCACTCCTAGCATTACCCCTCATACCGCACAATCCCTCATTGTCGGACTATCAACCATCATCGCCCAAGCTCAGCCTTAAACTCTACCCCAACAAAACACCAACATACCTCGAGCTTCACAGCCTCCTGCTTGGGAACCCTATTCACCATCCCTACCCCAAAATCCAAATTCCACCATTACTCTAACTACTGAATAATTTAATCGCCTCTTGGATGACCGGATCCAAAGGCAACAAAATCGGACTACACTACAATATCAGGGCAGTTTTCGATCTCCTCTCTCTCGAAAAATCTTAGCATCCCCATTTCTTAACATTCGACTTCCTCACCTCAAAACCTACAATGGCAACACTGATCTCCGAGCTCATATTGACTAGTTCTAACATACTATACTTGTGCTCATAGCAGATGACTCCGCCTTGTGTAAGATATTCCCGTAGACCTTGGCAGACTCAGCTCAAATTTGGTTTCGAAACTTGCCATCGCATTATATTGAGAACTTCAAGCAATTAAGTGATATGTTTGTCGCAAAGTTCGTGGCTGCCATTCACCCGAACAAGGTATCCAAAGACTTGAACCTGGTGTAACAAGAAAAGGGCGAATCACTACGGGCCTATATGGAAAAGTTTTACGATGTGGCCATGGATATACAGAATCTGAACCTGGAGGTTGCCATTAATGCCCTAATTTGAAACACAAGATGTCAGAATTTCAACTACTTCTTAAGCAAGAAACTCCTAAATGACTTTATCGAGCTCATGTCAAGGGCACATAAGTACATCCGCATGGACGAGGCTTGGTATCTTTGCCATACCTCCCATAGGGCATGGACATCTGAGAAGGAAAGAGGTTGAACTGTAAGAACAGCTCGGAATGGGGGAAATCCCAGTAAAACAAACCCAAAGAAGTTTCGGGGGGAAACTGGCATAACTAATCATATGCAATTACTACTCACTTGAAAAACTGAAGAGATGAAAGGTTCACGCCCCTAACTGCCCCTCGTGAACAGATACTGGATTGGCTCAAATAAAACGGTCAAGTTAACTGGCCAAGCCCCATGAGGGAAGACTCGAATAGAGATCAGGGCCTTTACTGTGCTTTTCACAAAGACCAGGGCCATGAGATCGAGGATTGTAGGCAACTCAAGTGGGAGATTGAGCACCTAGTTCGGAAGGGTACCCTAGCTCGGTTCGCCAAGCCAGATAAAAGAGAAAAGAGGTAGAGGTCACCTTCTCCCTAACAGAGCAGAGACAGAGCCAATGGTGGCAGGCGAGCACCTGCAGGGGTTATACATGTAATTGCTAGGGGCGAGCAGCGGGATTATTCTCGAAAAAGAAAGGCCAAGAAGGTTATGTCTATCGGACGGGGGACGAGCTTGGCCCCAAGTACAATTCAGTTTTCAGCAGCAGATGGAACAAATGTTCGGCATTCACACATAGATGCTTTGGTTGTTGAAGCATTCATTCAAGACTTTTTAGTCCAACGAATATTGGTTGACATAGGGAGTGCGATCAATCTCATAACATTCCGAGCATACAGAGCATTGAGAATGTCAGACCATAGACTCGAGGAAGTCAATGTCCCTCTCATTAGTTTGTCTGGAAGGCCTGTACGGGTAGAAGGTCTAGCAACTCTATCTGTACAGCTCGAAGATGATTCGGTGGTGTGTGCTTGTCGAGCGAATTTCATGGTGGTCGATATTACACTGTCTTACAACATGATATTTGGCCAACCTCTACTATCCGAGATACATGCATGTGTCTCGATAAAAAACCTTGTGCTCAAAATCTCCACAGACGATGGAGTTGCCATTTTGAGAGAAAATCAGAGGACTGGTCGGGAGACATACTTGACCATGCTCAGAGGAGCCAATCAGGGCCTGCCCTTAGACACAATGGATGTACTCGAGAAGGAAGAACGAAGGGCAAAACCAGCAGAAGTGTTACGGGTAGTCAAGCTAGAGCCAGATATCGACTAAAAAGGCTGAAGTAGAGAAAGAAGCCCTACTCTCAACACTTCATGAGTTTGTTGATGTTTTTACTTGGCGAACATCAAACATCTAAGGGGTTAAGAAGGACTTAATAGTTTACTCATTGAATGTTCGGCCTAAATGTAAGCCAGTAAAATAGAAGAAGAGAAACCATGCCCCGGAGAGACAATTGGCCATCGAACAGGAGACCACGACTTTACTAGAAAGAGGTTTCATTAGAGAGATATTTTATCCAGACTGGCTAGCCAACGTAGTGCTTGTCCGAAAGAGCAATGGCAGATGGAGAATGTGTGTTGATTTCACCGATCTAAACAAAGTATGCCCGAAGGACTGCTATCCTCTGTCGAACATTGACACACTGGTGGATTCAACAGCAGGATTCGAAGAGTATGCCTTCCTTAATGCCTCGGTGGGCTACCATCAGATTTCAATGGCCCTAGTAGATGAAGAAAAAATAGCGTTAATCACTCACAGAGAAACTTACTGTTATCGAGTCATACCCTTTGGATTGAAGAATGCAGGGGTCACTTACCAAAGGCTAATGAATCAGTTGTTTGCCAAGCAGTTGGGGAGGAATATGGAGATCTATGTGGATGACATGATCGTCAAGAGTCAAGTTTTGGCAGATATGTGCACCGAGCTGAAGAAGACCTTCCAAATACTGCAGGATTCATGCTTGAAGCTAAACCTTGAGAAATGTGCCTTTGGGGTGCAGTCCAGAAAATTCCTTGGCTTTATGATATCGAAGCGGGGGATCGAAGCAAATTCGGAGAAGATCAAAGCGATTATAACCATGGATCCACCTAAAATAGTTTGAGAAGTTCAGAGATTGATTGGAAGGATCATAGCTTTGGACAGGTTTATATCTTGCTCGGCCAAACGATGCCTGCCCTTCTATCGAGCAATTAGGAACCTCAATAACTTTACTTGGATAGAAGAATGCCAGCAAGCATTCCAAGCCTTGAAACAGTGTCTCTCAACCCCGCCACTGCTCAGTAGGCCACTAGCTGGTGAGGTTTTATACATCTACTTATCTGTCTCAGCTGGTGCAGTAGGTTCGATCCTGGTCAGAAAAGAGGAGGGCCAACAGTTTCCTATTTACTACACGAGCAAAGTACTTCGGGGTGCCGAACTCAATTATCCAGTCTTAGAGCAGCTGGCCCTTGCACTTATCATCACAACAATTAAGCTCCATCCATACTTTCAGGCACACATGATTGCGGTGCATACAAACTCAAACTTGAGGAAGGTATTGTAGAGGCCAGAATGCTCGGGCCGATTGATTGAATGGGCCACTCGCCTAGGGAAATTCGATGTTTGGTATGAGCCACGAACATCCATGAAGGCACAGATACTGGTAGACTTTGTTGCCGAGCTACATGAACCAACTCCCGAGCCAGAAAAAATATCATGGAAGTTGTATGTTGATGGAGCCTCAAGTTCAGATGGAGCGGGAGTGGGAGTATTTTTGATAAGCCCGATGATAGTCCGAATCTGAGCTATGGCACACCTAACTTTTCCAGCCTCTAACAATGTAGTAGAGTATGAAGCCCTGTGCTACGGGTTGTAGTTGGCGATAGAATTGAAGCTAAACATCTTAGAGATATTCTTAGATTCCCAAATGGTAGTCAGTCAGCTAAAAGGGAACTTTGAAGCCAAAGATCGTTCCATGATTCGCTATAAAGAACTGACTTCTGCCTTGCTAGCTAGGTTGGAGGAGAAAGGGGAAACTTGGTCGATCACTCAGATATCCCGGGCAGAAAATGTGGAGGCAGATACTCTTGTTAAGAGAGCTTGTCTCAATAGTTCAGTTGATAATACAGACATCACTTCCATAACCATTTCACGTCCAACTTATAAAACTTTTCATGTTCAAGTGTAGGAGCTGATGGAGCGCTGGCGTTTACCTATTTACCAATACTTGGTGTCAGGAACCCTGCCAGATAAACCAACCCAAGCACATGGATGGAAAACTTTACAGGTGATCTTTCTCCCACCCATTGACTTTATGTGGAAGCAATGATGAAGGGGATTATATCCTTAGAGAGATTCATAAAGGGATCTGTGGAAATCATGAAGGTGTACAGGCCATAGCTCGAAAAGCTCTCTTATAGGGGTATTATTGGCCAACCATGGAGGCTGATACAAAAGCCCTAGTGCAAAAGTATGATAAATGCCAGAGGTTTGCCAACATCCCGGCAAGATAGAAGCCGATCCACAACCTATGGCCTTTTGCACAGTGGGGGATTGACATATTGGGCCCTTTCCCTCGTGCAAAGGGGTAGCGACAATTTTTGTTAGTAATGGTAGACCACTTCACCAAGTGGGTAGAAGCCGAGCCCTTTGTAACCATCACACCGACGAACGTCATCAAGTTCCTGAATAACAACATCATCATAAGGTTCGGTATCCCACACTCATTTATAACGGACAATGGCAAACAGTTTAATTGTCAGGTTTTTAAGAACTTTTGCTCAAAACTGAAGATCTAGTTGAACTTCACTTCGGTCTACCATCCGTAATCCAACATAATGATCGAAGTGACAAATAGAACAATCCTATCCGAACTCAAGAAGTGGCTTGAGGATGCCAAAGGCTTATGGACCGAAGAACTTAACAATGTGCTATGAGCCTATCGGACATCACCTCGTGCAGCAACAGGGTTAACACCCTTCGCACTTACATATGGAACTGAAGCGGTCATCCCTTGTGAGATAGGAGTATGAGGCATTCGAACATCTTCCCTTGATGCAGAGTGTAATGCCAGTCTCTTATATAACTTAGATCGGCTCGAAGAAAGTAGGGAGCTCGCTCAGATACGGTCCGTAGCATACAAACAATGAATGGCGGCCTATCATGACCACATGATCAAGCCAAAATCTTTTCGGATCGGACAGTTGGTACTAAAAAAGGCGGTGTCTGATCAAACAGCAGCAGGCATTGGCAAACTGGATCCCAACTGGGAAGGATCGTACATAATTCGGGAAGCAAACCAGAGCGGAGCATACAGGCTAGAAGATGTCATAGGCAAGCGGCTCCCAAACTCTTAGAACGGACTCAACCTCAAAATATGTTTTTACTATATTATAAATAAAATAAATAATAGTTTAATATAAAAATGTATTAATTGCTAAAATAATTAGTGTAGGAGACATTTGTTAATCAATAATTGTAAATTTTAATAATGTATTTAATCGAATATGTATTAATCTTTCACTTAAGAATATGTATAAATTTTATAAATTAATGTATTTAGATATAAATAAGAGAATATATGGATAAAAGTAATAAATAATTTTGTCTTTTTATTAATTGCTCCTTCAAAAGTTTTCAAAAGGCAATTGCTTTGATGTTAAACAATTGATAGCTATTTTCCAACAGCTAAATCAAACACCCTCTAAATTAAATGAAACACACTATATATCTTTAAGTTAAATTTAACAAATATTTCATTTACTTCATTGTAATTAATCATTAAAACTGTATTCGTATATTTATCTTTAGGGTAGGAGAGACTAGAATTTGAATCCTAGTCAAAATAATCAAACTCTCAATCATTTGAATTATAAATTAAATATAAGGGTGATATTCAAATTCTAGTCTAATTCAAATCATAAATATACTTGATATTACATGTTCTCTGTCAATCTTGGAAGCAAATACATATGAAAGTAATTATTTAAAAACCTAGAAAAATGCAATTACAGGGATATAAATATCGAGAGTAGAACCGAATTTTGCTTGAAAGTTATTCAACTTTGCATTAATTAGTGATATATTCATAAATAGACTAATGGATGGAAAATGAGTTTGTTTAGGCCTAATATCACCCTATAAGCCCTCAAGGCCCTAAAAGTATATTGGTTCCCTACCCCTATTATCTTGTTGGAATATCTTGTACAACCAACCAGCTGATTTGAGGCATGCCATGCAGAGAGAGCACGTCTTTAACAGCATGGGCACAAGTACATAAAATGATCTTATTACAGTAGGACCATACTTTTCTCAATAAGGTTTCGTCGCGTGTTACCCTAAAAATTAACAGTTTATACCATATACTTATGTATAAGCCCTAATCTCTCTTTTCCTTTTTCACATTGATACTTGTCCGAAAATTTGTTTTCTAGGTTACTAACTTAGGCATTGAAGACCTATATCAAGATCTCTCCAGCCTAGGTTTTCTAACTCCTTTGATATTTTGGGTCTAGATTTCATTACCAAGGCCCATTACAGTTTTCAGGAGTTATCAATTGGCATCGTATGTGGAAACACATAGTTATGTAGCTTTTTCTCACTAAGCTAATGCCATTGCTTCCTAGAGAAAAACATGTCACACCTACTAAGTCATAGAACAAAGAAAAGTATATGGAGAGGGAGGCTAATTTAGGGATGACACAGGGAAATAGTAGAATAGTTAGAGTAATCCTCTTTCCTACGTTGGTTTTGCCCAATTCACCATCCTTGTCAGCTTTGCTGATTATAAATAGAATATCAATCCCTGTTACTTCTATAGAAATAAAACCCCTGCCATCTTTAGCAACGACTTCATTAGAACAAATAACCTAGTTCATCAGAACATTAATGCAAGCAGTTATGCAAGTAAGGATTTAGATTCTACCATTTCCTTATTCCTCTCCTATTTATAGGGAAAAAGAAATGAGCATAGAAATTGGGCGCATAACAAAAAAAAAAAACAACTTTGTCTCCATCAAAATGACAACAGATAAATATAGGAAAATAACTTAAATAACATGAAGATCATGATTGTGAGGTGTAAGTGGAAGAATTAACTAGAGGGCAGTTCTTTGAAAATAGAAGATCTCTAGATTTTGAGGCTATTGATCAGTAGATCAGTAGGATAAAAAAGGAGTTAAGGGCAAAGTTGTTAGCTAAGGAAAAGGAGAAAGCGGAGTCCAAAAGAAAAGGGAATCCCCTATCTTTGACTATGAGTCAGGAAGTGATATATGTAGCTATGATAATAGCTCCCTCCCAATTAAAGTATGACATATTATTAAATTCAATAACTCAGATAAAGAATTACAGAGATTTTATGGAATGACAAATAACTTCAGATGCAACATTGTGTGAAATCTTTCCCTCATTGGAGAAGTAAAGGATTGGATTTAAAGGTTGAAGGAGATAGCATTAAGGATCTAGCAAGAGATTTAAAGTAAAGGATTGCTGCTAGCATTCCTAAAAGGAAGAGGATGAGCTATCTAGAAACGGTGAGGCAAAGGTAACGAGAGTCACTGCGAGAATATATAGCTAGATTCAATAAGGAGGCTTTACAAGTGAATGATATAGATCAATCTAGAGTGATTAAGGTAATCCAATAGACCTTCACAACAGTTTAAGCAAAAGCTAGTAGACACGATGGCAGAAATAATGAAGAGGGCTAAAGAGTATATCACTACAAGAAAAATCTCAATTATCAATGGAAAATTACTGGCAAAAAATTTTCTGTAGGTAATTACCGACGAAAAAGTCTTTTATAGGTAATTGTCGAAGGAAAAATCATTCCATAGGCAAAATTGGCTAGGAAAGATGAATATTATGATGTAATAAAAAATTCATCGTAAATAATGGAGGAAAGTTTTTTCGCAAGACTTTATCGATGGAATCGAAAAATTTATTATTAAATTGGCGCCAAATTTTTGCGGCTGAAATATGACACCCAACGAATCCTTTTTTCGTAGGTAAATTACCTATGAATTCATGTTTCCATAGATAAATTACTGATGGAAAATATTTACGTCGCTAATTTGCCACGAAAACATGATTTCGTAGGTAATTTATCTATGAAAAAAGGATTCCATCGATAAATTACCTGCGAAAATACCTTTCATTCGGTAATTACCTATAAAAAATGATTTCGTAGGTAATTTTCCTATGGAAAAAAAAATTCCATCGGTAAATGTCCTAAGCAAATAACATTTCGTTGGTAATGTTCCTATGGATATTTTTAGGTATTTTACCCACGGAATGGCATTTTCATAGGTAATTTACTAACGAAAATAAGTTTTCATCATTAAATTACTTACGAAAATTTCATTTCGTAGGAAAATTGAAATAAATTCATAGCCGAATTTTTATTATCTTTCTTTTTCAAAATTAATCAAAATCTCTAATTTTCGCAATTTATAGGTAATTCTAATCAAAATTAATAAAAAATAATTATTCTTTTTCCTTGTTTCTTCTCCTTTAATTTGTTTCCATGAAAAACATTAAATTCCACACAATCATGGATACATATACATGAAAAATTTTTGTTCTTTGAGATTGCTCTGTTTCATGGATATCTGCATTATTTTGCTCTTTTACAAGTATTGAGATTGCTATTCTGTAATATTATGAAAAAGTAATTTGAAGAAACTAAAATACTCATTATTATTTTTTTACGTAAATTGTCACTATTACATAGATATTAATATTAATGTTTTATTAATAAGAAATGAAAGGGGAAGATTTGAAATCAATACTTGTAATTTATCTTCTTCACCATTACATAGATTTCGTTGAAGTTGTATGTTGAAAGGCGGTATATGCAATCCACCCAAAGGAGCCAAGGTATATTATGCATGCTTATTTTGACGGTTTTGTTAAATATTAAAAGCACTTTGAAAGAGTTTTCTAATACACCCATAATTACTATAAACATATACTAAAATTTTGTAATTATATTAAGTGATTGTCGTTTTAGAATTTACTAAGGAAAAAATAAAAAAAATTAATAGAAATAAAATGTGTGTGTATATATTTATATATTAAAATACAAGGAATCACATGATATACACCTTAAAAAGAAAGATGAAAATGCAGTTATTTAGAAGTTAATGAGCCAGGTTGCTATAGAATGTAATGTAAGAGAACTTAACTAATTAATTAACTGAATTTTAATTAATAAATACTTACAAGTTAAAGGCTCATATATTGATAGCATTTAGGGGCCCATGGCACCTTCTCTTATCTCAAAAGCTTTTCTTAAACTTAATTAAATTGTTTAATTATTGTCTAATCTTATTATAAAACTGATCAATTAATTATGTTGCTCTTTCGATTATTATTTTTTTAGGCAAATTGTTCTTTTTTATTTGAGATTAAAAATTAGGAATTGTTGGTCATGATTGGGTTTTAGATTGTAACACCCTTAATGAGAGGGTCTTAGGAGAAACATAATGATTATATATATATATATATATATAAACTAATAATGAATGATATGGATCACACGAAATAAAAGAAGAAAACAAAGCAAAGAAAAGTAAAATTTGTTGGAGTTTAGCAAAGCCTACTAATAAAGACAATTGATGAACTCAAAATTTTCTTAGACAAACTTATCATATAGAAAAATAAAATAAAAGAAAGAAAAGAGGGGTGAAATAGGCAGATCGGAACAAAGAGAGAGGGGTAGGGGCAGGCGCAGGCGCAAGTGGAGAGTGACGAGCGGCTCACAGCACTGATGACAACCCGATGCCGCTTCTACTGCGCCGGCCAACCACCATCTGCTCTCTGGCAAGCCATCATTTGCCCTCTGTTTTTCCTTTTTTTTTTGAAAACCCAATGACTTCCCTTTGTGATTTCGACCAGATCCAACATCGAATGATGACACGAGCAGCATCACCATACTAGTCAATATGAGATGCTTATTTCCATACCCACTGATCTTCCCCACTCGTCGACAATAGGGAGATCGAAAATCAATATACCGAGAACTTTCAGCGAAGATTCTAACCAACCCATGCCATCTCAAGGTGTGTGCCCATTGGCAACAGGTCCCTGGCACTCTGGGCTTCACGATGGTAATGGCGGTGTATCTTCAATGAAGCTCCGATGATCGGCTAGAATAATGTGATCATGAAGGAAAAATGAATTAAAAATACGGATTTTGACATCAACTAGTAAGTACTTCACTAAATTTGCCTTTTATTAATTATTATGGCTATATAAATATATTTAGAGTAAATGAAAATTGTGAATTAATTAGTGTTTTGGGTGAAATAAGCTAAAATGATCAAATTAAATAATTTAGGTGAGTTAAAATCATCCTTAATTAGCTTATTGAAGTTATAGAATATACTTTTACAATTTCAGATGTTATGTTTAATGGCTAATTTTGAAATAAAAGGCTCTATTAGTTGGCTAATTAAAGCAATAAATAGGGTTATGAAGTGATAAAAAAATAATGAAATATTGACTGAATAAAATTAGAAATTAGTGATAAAATTAAGAAATTAATGTGAGAGCTGCTCTTGCAAATTTTATATTATTGTAGTTTTGGGCAAATAGAGGTTATTTTTGAAGTTAATGTGAAGTTATTATTGTAATCTATCTGCAACAATCTTGGTTTTCTTGTACTCTTGAGTTCTCTATAATATGTTCTGGCCTGCCTTAGATCTGTGTAATCTGTGTGTTGTTACTAATTCCCAAGAGCAGGGTAGCTACCTTGTTTATTTTCAAATAATTTGTTAGAAGTTGGAATTGGTGTTATAGAAAGTTGGAGCCAACCAATAGTGTTATGATTACTTAGATGTGAACAACAAATAAATCTTTTTCCAGCTTTGTGGTTTCTGCAGAGACTAGGGATGATCATGTGGCCACGTTCGGGGTGGGAAATTCCCGAAATTTTCCCCCGCGGAGATGGGGGCGGGGGAAAAAAATTTTTCGTTCTAGAATCAAGGGCGGAGACGGAAAATGAGGTATCCGTCCTACAGGGATCCCCGTCCCGTAAAAAAAATTTATTTATTTATTTTAAAATATAATATTTTATAAATAATTAAAATTAAAATATAATTTAATTTTATAATTATTAAATTTTAAATTATACTTAATTTTAAATTATTATTGATTTTAAATTTTTTATTTATTAAATATTATATTTTAATTTTAAATTATACTTAATTTTAAATTATTATTAATTTTAAATTATTTATTTATTAAATATTATATTTTAATTTTAATTATTTATAAAATATTATATTTTAAAATAAAAAAAACGGGGGATGGGGATCCTCGCGAGGCAGGGACGGGGGAAATTCCCTCCCCCCGAGATTGGTGGCGGGGGCGGGGCGGGGAATCCCCACCACTGGCAAGGGAGGGAGTGAGAGAGAATTCCCCGGCATCGTCCCGTCCCGTGATCACCCCTAGCAGAGACCTACATTTCTTTCCAAGGATTACGTTAGCATTTTAATTTTCACCTGTTACTATACCAAAGGGAGATGCTGGTATATGTATAATTTGATAATGAGCTAAATCCAATTAAATGCAATGAAAATGTTCTTTCCCTTAGTTCTATCTGAAACTTTATATTACCTTATATGTTTAGCCTTATTTTAGAAGGATACAGTTGCTTGCTGATATTTTGCGGGATCCTTTGATCTCATTCATATCATGGTTCCTTGAGTGACTACCTCTAAATCAATCGCTCACAAGGTTTTGCAAATGGGAATTTTCCTAATTTTGTCAATGACGCATTCTTTGCTCTAAATAGCAAACATTATAAAACCAAACAAAACTTATTTTGTATTTATTTTATTTTTACATATTTGTATTTATTTTTTAAGATTATGAAATTTCAACTTCCAACCTTTAATTAAAAAGTTAATTATGTAGCTATCATCTATTAATTTTTTTGAACATTTGCTAATTAACATTAAACCTTTCAAATTTTTATTTTGATCTAATTAAATAAGAGCTTAATTTTGAGGGTAAACATTAATGAATTCAATATGGATGAATAGAAGTTAAAAGAGATGAATAGAAAAACAAGGTGTAGTAATTAAAAAGAAAGTAATTAAGGCGTTAACTGCAAATGAAATTTGTGTTGATTAGGCATAATGATAATTTTAGTCTTACGATGATTTCTAATTTTTTTTTGTCGTGTCGGGAAAGATGCATTCCCTTGTGTTTTAGCAGTGAAAACGTCCATTATTTTGGTCTAAATCATAAAATCTAATATTATTCATTACTAATGTAAACTTCATTACTCAAAGCACTATTTTGTTTTTAATTGATTTTAGCCATTGGACCCAATTGAAGGATTGCTGTGTGATGTGTGTGTGTGTATATATATATATATATATATATATATATATATATATATATATATATATATATATATATATATATATATATATTGTTGGGAATTAAACGTTTACATACATTACATTTACAAGCAAAAATTAAAATTTTTAACCAACATATCTGATTTTGCCATGAATTTATAATATAAATATTAATGAGAATAAGAAAAATCACCTTTAATTTTTGTTGAAAAGTTATTTTTCCTTCTTACTGGATTGTCACAAACCACAGTATCCAAAATAGAACACCTCCAATTGTAATCCATACTAGAGAAGGATCAAATGAACTTAAACATTATGGAATCACAAGCCTGGCCGAATTCTCCTTGATGCTAGCAAGGAGAGAGTGGCGGCTAGGGTTAGAAAATAATTAGAGAATTTTTTTTTCTTATGAAACTCACTTAACCTTAAATTGTATCATCTTAGATTTTTATAGTTAGGTTAAAAATTCAAATTCATAATGGGATTGAGCTCTTTAAAATTGCTGAAGAAATATTAATTGGGCTTATGGAAATATTATTAATTTATTTGGCTCAATTAAATTCAATTTAAGTCATTTCTCAAAAGACTATACACATAACACATAAACTATACTCTTTATGCATTAACTTAGATTTAATCATCCAAATTAATTCTAAATCAATCCAAATTAAATATATAGGCTTCATAATACTTATGAAATATATTTAATTTATTTTAATCCAAGAATTAGGCTTATAAGGCCTTCTATTTGGAGTTGGCATGAAACCCATCCTCTGGTGGGTTTTTGCGCCAAAATCAATTTTTTGGGCCTTATATATTTCTCCAATGAATCTATTAATTATTAAATCAGCCTTATAATATTTATAGTCCAATAATAATTAATTATGAAATACAATATTTCAATTAGATCCGTTTTGCAAAATATTTCTATTCTGCGAACATTTCTACTTAATCATAATTAATTAAACTCTTTAATTAATTATTCTCTTATTCATTTCTCTTCTCCCATAATAATATCAAATATTTATTCTATATGTGTGTGACCTATTGAGTTCCTATCCATATTGGCAATATAATATGTAATTATGAGTTCTATCCAAAACTCATATGATTTAAACTTCTTAAATCATTTTATCAATCCCTTATTGATATTTATGATACACTATTATACAAGTCAAGAGGGGCCTCTAGCTAGACATCATGACTATCCAAATGTTAGGAAAGTCAAGTGGTTTTGACTATACCCTTCCATAAAAACAGTTACTGTGTAATTACTTATTTCACCACTCTTATCTCAATTAGATTTTGAGTATGGATTTATGTCAACTCATATAAATTTAATTATTTATGTTCTATTAATTTAACCATTATTCTCAAAATACCCTTCATGGATCTCTATCCATCTTGGCATATTACTTTGGTCAGAGATTCTTTGAATAAAGCAATTATAAAATCGTGCGAGATAACTTCCCTTAATAAATTTGGGATGGTGAATCCTTTATCAATATCTCAACTATCTTCAAGTAGGTCATAATATACTTAATCTCCTAACTATGTTCACTTCCAGTTGGAAGTAATCAGTTATAGAGTCAAAGTATATCACTTGTTACTTAAGATAGCCTTGGTGATCTCAAGTCTAAGGATACTTGCACAACCGTTATGAAGAGATTCCTCACTGACATAGATTTAATATCCATGTGAGGATTTTTTTTGCAGGTCTCCAATGAACTTTTTCTTCTAACAAGCATTCACATGTTAGCTTTGATCGTCACCCATAATCATAGTTATGAGAACCACTGCTTGAACTATTAAAGAAGCATAACATGTGCTAGTCTGTCCAGATTAACAAGGTCCTATCTTGTAAATTCTATGACTAGGGATATTTAAATATTATCACATTTACATGTAATAGACATCTCATATCATGAACACTTTCATGATTACCTTTGCACTGTGTTTATAATATCTGGGACTTCATTTACTAATTTAAGATATATAAACTCATGTATTTAAACATAGCATTAATAAATGATTGATGCCTTTTATTAACAATATGACTTTATATATATGAAATACATACCTTTTACATGGGCTCTAGGACATACTCTATAATAATCTCCCACTTGCACTAGATGCAATCACTCATATGTCTTAAACCCATGTTATTTATATGGTGATCGTGCTTTATCTGAAAAAATATTTTAGTGAGGGGATCCACCACATTATTATCTATGAGGGCCCTTTCTATTTTCACATCATTCCTAGCTACTATTTTCTTATGAGATGGCAACTGATAAGTGTGAATTATATATAGTTTTTAATATGTTTTAAGCATTGTTATTTAGTTAATTTGGTGTTATTTAGGTTAAATTAGAGTTAAAGTGTTAATTTGTATGTTCTTAAGGTTAATCCAAAGTTTTATTTGATTTTCAGGTTTTAAATTGCTAAAAAAGGCTTAAATTGCAAAGAAAGCAAAGATTGGGGCCAAAACTACAAAAATAAGAAATTAATGCAAGAAAGAGAGCATCCATTCCAGAAGGAATTCATGTGACCACGTGAAATAAATAAAGAAAATCTACCCGTGGCCACGTGAAGGGTTGTATTTGGGAAGCATAGCCACGTGAAATGATGAAGAAATTTAAGCTATGGCCACATGAATAAGTATGCAAAGAAGACACGTGACCACATGTGAAAAACAAGGGAAACACACGTGACCACGTGTGAATAACAAAAGGCTATACATGTGACCACGTGTAGATTTACACTGGGAGAGATGTGGCCACGTGCTGAGACTCCCATTCGACGAAGGATTTTCTCCGAACTTCCTGTTTTAGCAGAGTTTGCTTCCATTTGATTTTGGGAGTTTGAGAAGGGATCCACTACGCCTTTGGCTTATAAATAGGAGTCCGAAACATTAAAGAGGGGATCAATCTTAGAATCAAGCAAATTATCTTCTTAGTTTATTTTTATGTTGTTTCAAGTTTTCATTATTTTTTCTTCAAAGCTTTGTTTTGATTTTAAGTATGTCTTGTGAGTAGTTTTCTTTAACTTTTGCTAAAGGATACTTGAATCCTTAACTTGTATTGTTATGACTTAAGTTTGATCTTTAATTTAATAAAAGTTGATTATTTCTTAGTTTTTAAACATAGTCTTGTCTTTATTCAAATTTAAATTGATTGTTAACTTGATTAAGTATTGGTTAATTAATTAGTTTAAGTTGATTATTGATATTCATGTTCTTGTGTTGATTTATTTCGGTTAATGTATGATTATAATCTGAATAAGCTATAATTTTGTGTTGATTTAAGTAAATTGAGATTGAGAAAAGTGTAACTAAGAATAGGTGGAAGTTAAATCTCTTGAAAAAGGCTTTAATAGACATCTAGGAGAACTAATTAAGGTATTTATGCTAAGCGTTGGGTTTATCTGAATAAGAAAATTTTGATGCTTGGAATGATAATCTTGAATAAAGTTATCTGGGTTTATTAATCTGAATTCTCCATAATCACTTGTGTGTTTCTTTTTGATTAAGTCATAGTAATATTGGTTAAGGTGGATAGTCCTTTAGTGAAAGTTGCTTTTAATATTGATTTTTACCTCATTTAATTTACTTGCTTTCATTTAATTTTTATTTATTTTAACTCTTTCAATTGTTTTATTTTAGTTTTAAAATACTGTTTTTAGTTTTAATTTTCAATTATCATAACTTTGGGATTTTTCTTCTTTTTTTCACACACAAAATTGATTTTGAAATTAAAATAGCACATACAAACACAAGTTTCCATTGGGTTCGATATTTTAGGTCATAATTATATTTTCCTATATTACTTAACCGATCTAGTATACTTGCTAGATGCCGATCAAGTTTTTGGCACCGTTGTCGGGGAACACATTGGCGTTTGTTTATTTATTTTTGATTTTAAAGTTATTTTTGTGTATTCTTCTTCTCTTCTTCACTTATTTTCTGATTTTCTTTTTTGGTGATTTGTGGTTTATGATGAGAAACAACCCTATTCTACCTATAGACCCTGAAATTGAGAGGACATTACATAGGAATAGAAGGATAAGAGGCAATATGGATGACCCAATAATGAAACCACCTATGAATGATCCTCCACCACCTAGGATCGAAGAGCAAGAAATACCCCACCAAGCTCTCGAAAATGGGTATAGACCAGGACCATCAGGGATTATGCTATTTCTAGGTGGAATGAAGAATATAGAACCATTAGGATTCCTCACCACTGGCCCTTTGAGATTAAACCCGCTACCATCACGATGGTACAAAGAAATAAATTTTTGGGTTCGGACATAGAGGATCATGCATAACATCTAGACATGTTCTTAGAAGTTAGTGACACTGTACAAATTTCTAATGTATCGACTGATGCAATTAGGTTGAAACTCTTTCCATTCATCCTCATAGGAAAAGCTAGGGATTGGCTACAAATGCTACCAAATCAATCCATCCATTTTTGGCAACAAATGCAAGAAAAATTTCTGTGCAAATTCTTTCCAGCTACTAAGACTGCCCTCATTAGAAAACAAATTAGTGATTTCCAATAATTTTATGAGGAGTCATTCCATGAAGCATGGGAAAGATTTAAAAGAATTTTAAAAAACAGTCCTCATCATGAGTTTCCTGTTTATCAACTAATGCACATTTTCTATGTAGGTGCCAACCCATCAACAAGATCTTTGTTGGATGCAGCCTCAAATGGTAGTTTTATGAACCAAATACCGGAAGATGCATTTTTGCTTCTTGATGAGATGGCCACCAATGATGCTCAATGGGCAACCTTTAGAGCAGCTCAAAAGATATAGGGAGTTCATAATATTGATAAAGTAGCTATGTTAAAAGCTCAATTAGAATTAATGGAAAAGAAGCATTTAAAAGAAATAAATGAGCTTAAAGCTAAAAATATTTCTATGTTATCTAATGAAGTTAATGCTTATGCAAGAATTTTAGGATCTCCGAGAATGAAGACTAATGAAGGAATGGTAGAAGAAGTAAATGCCTTAAACCCATATAGCAACACTTACAACGCGGGATGGAGAAACCATCCAAATTTTTCATAAAGGGAAGGTAATCAAGGTTTTTCTTCCAACTCTAATCCTAAACCTCAGTTTAACCATAATTGACCGGTGTCTAGCAAGTGTACTAGATCGGCTAGTAATACAGGAAAATATGGATTAAGACCTTAAATATCATACCCAAGGAAACATGGATTGCTAAAAATAATATTTATGTATGAATTAAATTAATCTGAGATTGTTTTCCAAATGTTTTTGATTTAAAGGTAAAAATTAAACAAAAAAAAAGCTAAAACATGAATTAAAAACAAAACAATAACTGTAATTCTCTTGCTAAAGGAACTATCCACCTTAACTTTCATTGTAATGACTTAAATTCAATATAAACATCAGTGATTATGGAAAAACTAGTAATAAAGCATGATATCTTTATTCAAGTATATCATTTTCAGTATTAAACTCATAGAAAAATCTAATACTTAGCATGAAAATCTAGTTTTAACTTCTTAAATATTCATTGAAGCCTTTCTCAAGTGATTCAACTCCAATTCATTCTTAGTTCCTCCTCTCTTAGTATTAACTAATAAAATTAACACATAATCATCTCATATTTCGGATAATAATCATGCATAAATATTAAAGAGTTAATCCAAGAACATGCAAATCATTAACTATATCAAAACTAATTTTTAGTTATTTATTCAATAAACCATCAATCAATCTCAACACAATCAAAGATAAGAATATGCTTAAAACCAAGAAATAATCAACCGATATTGAAATTAAGCTCAAAATAGAGTCATAACAATGAAAATATAAGATTTCAAGAATCCATTAGCAAAAGAAGAAAAACTATTTCCTAAACATAATTAAAAACTAATGTTGAAAAGAAAAAAACAATAAAAACAGAAAACAACGTAAAATAACTAAGCTTAATTCTAAGATTCCTAATTCATTAATTCCTCCTCTTTTCTCTTGTGTTTCAGACTGCTATTTATAGGCCAAAGATGTCGTGGATCCCTTCTCAAACTCTAAAATCAAATAGGAAGCAAACTCTGCCCAAAATAGGAAGTTCGAGAAAATCCTTCGCGAAGTAGGAGTCTTTAGCATGTGGCCACGTGTCTCCTAGTGCATTTTTAAACTTTGTAACGTGCCCCTTTAGTTCACCCTCACACGTTGTCACGTGTGGACTACACTTGTTTCACACGTGGTCACGTGTTTCTCTTGTCTTTCATCAAATGTCTTTCACGTGGCCACGGGTAGATTTCTTCATTGATTTCACGTGATCACGCGAAAAACTTCTGGACTGAACGCTCGCTTTCTCGCCTAAATTTCTCATATTTGCACTTTTGGCCCTAATCTTTGCCCTTTTTGCAATTTAAGTCTTTAGTCTTGCAAAATAACTCTAAAAAACACCAAAATTTACAATTAACTCCAAAAACATAAAATTAACCAATTAAACTCAAATCTAACCTAATTAACACAAAATTAACCTAATTAAACACCTAAAAACATATTAAAAACACTATATAAATCACCATTATCAATAATCAACCTCCCAATAACCATCTTCCATACCAAAATCAAGCTCTACCACATTATCCAAACCAATACCCATCACAATCATACTACTAACCACCCGATTTTCAAAAATCTCAACCTCCCCCTCCTCAAGAAAAGAAATCCAACATAGAAGAAATGATTGCAAACTTCATGACCTCCCAAAATTTAATTTTGGCTAGTTAAGATGCTAGATGAAAATCACAAAATATTTGGATGAGGAACCAAGAGGCTTCCATTAGGAATCTAGAGAACCAAATGGGATAACTTCCTAGTTCATTATCCAACCGAACTCAAGGGACATTTCCATCCAATGTGGATAGAAATCCAAAAGAGGAAGCTTAAGCAATCACTTTAAGGAGTGGAAAAGGAGTTAGAAAAGACTGAAATTGGTAAGAATTCTTCCCCAAGGGTGGAACCGACAACGGAGGTAAGTAATTCTAACTTAGAAAATGTTGAAAAAGTGTCTCACACGGTTGAGAAGGGTAAAGGTAAAGAAAAATTGGTTTCTACTGTTCTTGATGAATCTCAATTACATTTTCCTGTTCTAGCTAGAAAAGAAAGACAAAATGAACAATTAAGTAGATTTTTAGACATGTTTAAGAAGCTACATATAAATTTTCCATTTACCAAAGCTTTATTACATATGCCTAAATATGCTAAATTTATGAAGGAATTATGTACTAATAAGAAAAAGCTAGAAGGCATAGGAACGGTTCAATTATCCGATAATTGTAGTGCTATATTGACCAATAAAATTCCTTAAAAGTTAGAAGATCCTGGTAGTTTTATATTGCCATGTGAATTGGGAGGAAATTTTATTGGACATTTTTTATATGATTTGGGTGCTAGTATTAACTTGATGCCTTATTCAATTTGCAGGAAATTGAACCTAGGTGATCTAAAGGAAACCCGCATGACACTTCAATTGGCAGATAGATCGGTAAAGAAACTGATAATCTTATTTTTAGTGTTTATTTTCTGGATAATTTTGTGTGTTTTAGTGTCTCATCTTGCATTTTTTTAGTGTTTTAAAGCTATATTATTGTTTTTTATGTTTATTTTAGTTATTTTGATTAATTTAAAGTTTTTAGTTAATTAATGGTCTTAAATTTCACTTTTTGTAGGAAATTTTGTTAAGGCACGGCTGATACAAATTGTCCCAGCCGTGTCCAATGCAGATGGCAAAACTCACCGTTTCACCAATTGCCACGGTGGAGACAAACTGTCCCAGTTGTGCCCAATTCAGGAGTCAATGCGCATCATTTCATTAAAGGTCGCGGCTGAGACAAAGTGTCCCAGTCGTGGCTATTGCAGATTTCAAAATGCGCCGTTTTATCAGAGGTCGCGGCTGAGACAACTGTCCCAGCCGTGGCTATGGGAGCCCGAGAACATACTTTTGATCCAAAAGCTTGCCACGGCTGAGATAAACTGTCCCAGCCGTGCCATTTCCTTCTGTCGCGGCTGAGACAAAAGTGTCCCAGCCGTGGCCTCTTAGATAGATCTATAAAAGCTGTGAAATTTTCTGCTTAAAGAGAGTTTTTTTCTAGGGTTTCGTGCTTAAGGTTTTAGGAGAGTGGAAACACAGTTTGTCACATTTTGTGGGTTTTTTATACTTAGTTTTTTGGATTTTACTTGTAAAAATCACTCTTTTAGTGTAGTTTTACTTTAAGAACACAAAGATAGTCATAGATTTAGCTTATAGTTGTGAAGATTTCAACTTACAATCAAGGTACTATCTGGAGAAGAAAAGGAAGAGCTTCATCAACTTCAAATCTTCAGCTTCAAATGGGTTTTATAATTTTCACTCTTAGTTTGTTCATTTTTTACATTATGAATAGTGAGTAGTTATCTTTGTTTCTTGGGGAAGCTTTGAATCCCCTACTGACAATGTGAATATTGAGCACATTTTTATTTTACATGAATGAATGGTTCATTTCACTGTTACTTTTTTATATTTCATGGATTTTCAATCTATTGAGTTAATTTCCTTACATGGATGAATGATGTTTATCATATATCTTTGGATGTGTATTGATTATAGTGGATTGAAGTCTATGAATAATCTTGCTCAGTTTTTCTTTCATGAATGCTGTATTATTTAGACAGCTCCGGAATGAGATTCTAAATGTGAAGTAATTATGATTTTAGGACTAGAGTGTGGAGTGAAATGGATAAGTATATGGGTTGTTTGGCTCCGAAATGGGAAGGCAACCCAAACTTTGGATGTTAGACCCGTGCATAGGCTAGTTGTTGGGTTGGCTTCGGAATGGGAAGCTTAGCAACTAGAATAGCTGGCTCCGGAATGGGAAGCTTGGGTTAAGAGGGTTATCCTGAATTCATTCATGTATTCTGTAAGACAAAATTAATTCACAGTGGGTATGGGGTGGATAAGTGTACCTAGGCAACGCTTTGATTTATATATATTTTCATACTTGTTAATCTTTTCTGAATTAAATACATACTCAATTCACTGTCATTAGAATTAATTTTCCTTCATTTCACATTTTTTTAGTTCTTGAAGTTTGCACTATACAAATTAATAGCTCATACAAACTGAATTGGAAAATTTTTAGCATACAATTAATCTTCACAGTTTTCACACACACATTTCTCTTTTGTTCGATATTGAGGGTCCTAACTATACCCCACTGTATTACTTGGCGATCTAGTTCACTTGTTAGGCTCGCAACAAGTTTTTGGCACCGTTGCCGGGGAATTTGGCGTTATTAGTAAGATGTGATTATTGTTTTTATGTGTTCTCATTTCCTTATTTTATTTTTCTTGATTCTTTTTAGGTGAAATTGGTGCATGAACAAAACAAGACAAGAGCAATTACTACCTTTCGATCCTGAAATCGAGAGGACCGTATGCCAAAGAAGGAGAGCTAATAGAGATAATGATATGGAGCACGATCCTCCTCTTGATGATTTTCCTCCCGAGAATGAACAAGTGCCAAGGGCACGTGAACAAATGCCAGGGGCAAGAAGTGAAGAAATGCCTAGGCAAAGGACCATAAGAGACTACGCTGTGCCAAGGTGGAATGAAGATCATCGAACAATTGTATTACCGAGAGGAGTACAATTTGAGCTCAAGCCAGCCACCATTACTATGGTACAGAGAAATCAATTCTCTAGTTCAGAAGTAGAGGATCCAGCTTAGCATATCGACATATTTCTGGAAGTTAGTGACACTGTTCAAATTCTTGGTGTTAGTACGGATGCAGTAAGATTGAAGCTGTTTCCATTTACATTGATTGGCAAAGCAAGAGAGTGGCTACAATTATTACCACGATAGTCAATATGGTCATGGGATCATATGCAAGAAAAGTTTTTAATGAGATTTTTCCCTCCAACAAAGACTGCAAGCATTCGAAATAAAATCATGGGGTTCCATCAAATGAATGAAGAGCCTTTTCATGAGGCCTGGGAGAGGTTTAGGATATTATTGAGAAGCTGCCCGCATCATGAGATAGCTGTTTACCAATTGATGACCATCTTCTATGCTGGAGTGACACCTCAAACAAGGTCATTATTGGATGTAACATCAACAGGATCCTTCTTGAACAAGCTACCTGAGGATGCATTTCAGTTGTTGGATGAGATGGCGGCAAATGACTCTCAATGGACTGCCCCTAGATCAATCCCAATGAGACAAGGTTTACACAATATGGATGAAGTGGCATTGCTAAAAGCATAACTAGAATTGGTAAAAAAAGAGTTGAGCGGTTTAAAAGTTCAAAATGTGGTTGCAGTATATCAAGGGAGTGGACCGTGTGAAAGTGAGCAAGTTATCCAAGAAGGAGGATTTGTAGGAGATGTCAATGCATTAGGCGATTTTAGAAGGAATGATCCCTACAGCAATTCATATAATCCGGGATGGAGAAATCACCCAAATTTATCTTGGAAGGATGGGAATCAACAAACTTCATCTTCTCAACCACAACCAAGAGTCCCTTATCACTTAAATGCTTATCATAGTCACGCTCAGTCTCACCAACCACAAGCCACCAATCCCTACCAAGCACCCTATCCACCAAATCATCATCAAAGGCAAAACTTTAATCAGTCTCAACCTCAACCATACCATCCACCAGGATTCCAATCAAGGCCACCTATTCAAGAAAAGAAACCAAATCTAGAAGACATGTTTGCCAATTTCATGAATAGCCAATAACAATTCATGGCGAGTCAAGATTCAAGGTGGAAATCTCAAGAGCAATGGAATTGGAACCAAGATGCTTCAATAAGAAATTTGGAGACTTAATTGGGTAAACTTGCAACTTTAATGTCGAATAGACAACCAGAGACATTTCCTTCAAATGTGGATTGCAATCCTAAGAAGGAGGCCAAAGCAATCACTTTGAGAAGTGGCAAGGAAGTAGCACGAGAGGAAGAAAGAGGTAAATCACCAACTTCATCAACTGATTTGGAGGAACCAACGCGAAAGGTAAGTATTTCTAACTTTAGAGTAGAGGTAGATGTGGATGCTCCAAGGAATGACAAAGGAAAAAATATTGTAAATCCAAACATAGAGGATCTTGATATCAATAGGTTGCCATTTCCTGCTGTAGCCAGGAAGGAGAAGAAAAATGAGCAAGTGGCTAGGTTTTTAGAAATGTTTAAGAAATTACATATTAACTTGCCTTTTGCTGAAGCACTAGCACACATGCCAAATTATGCCAAGTTTATGAAGGAACTTTTTTCTAACAAAAAAAAAAATAGAAGGGTATGGAACTGTGCAACTCATGAAAAATTGTAGTGCAATTATCATGAATAAGATCCCAGAACAATTGGAAGATCCAGGTAGCTTTACTCTACCTTGTGAAATTGGTGAGACCTTTGTTGGAAATGCTTTATGTGATCTAGGAGCCAACATTAATTTAATGCCTTATTTTATGTGCAGGAAACTCAATTTAGGCTATCTCAAGGAAACAGGAATGAGACTTCAACTTGCAGATAGATCGATGAGAAGGCCAATGGGAGTTATTGAGGACTTATTGGTAAAAGTAGGAAAATTCATTTTTCCCGTGGATTTTGTAGTCATGGAAATGGAGGAAGACAGGAAGGTGCCCCTTATCGTGGGAAGACCATTTTTGAACACAACAAAGGCTTTGATTAATGTCTATGGACAAAAGGTCACTCTTCAATTCAACAACGAAGAACTGGTGGTAGATATGAAAAAGTCTCAGAAATATCCATCAAGTGACCTAGAAGAGTTAGCCTACTTTATGGACAAAATCGACGAATGTGTAGAGTAAGTGCAAGAAAAAGTACTACTAAATGATACAATAAATTTAATTTTGATGCATTCCTTGGAAAATAAAGAATCGGATGGAGTAAAAGAAGAACTAGTAGTAGCTGTGGTTAAAGATTGCGAGGAGGAGAATTCAAAGCAAGAGAAAATCACTTGGCAAGAGGGAGAATTGAAATATGAACTTAAACCCCTTCCTCCTCACTTAAAGTATGTATTTTTGGAAAAAGAAGAAAAACTAGTGATTATTTCTTCTTTGTTGATAGGTACTGAAGAGGAGACATTACTCAAGGTGTTGAAAAAGCACAAAGAAGCAATAGGATGGGAGACAGCGGACTTGAAGGGTATTAATCCGAGTTATTACACGCACTGAATTCTTATGGAGGAGGATTGCAAAACGGTCGCTCAACCCTAAAGAAGGCTCAATCCAGTTATGCAAAAGGTTGTGAAGAAAGAGGTACTTAAATTACTTGATTTAGGTATAATTTATCCAATCTCTGATAGTAAATGGGTTAGCCCAGTGCAATGTGTCCCTAAGAAAGGTGGAATGACAGTGATAAAAAATGAATTAGATGAACTGATCCCAACTCAGACGGTCACGGGTTGGAGGGTGTGCATAGACTATAGGAGATTAAATCATGCCACCTGAAAAGATCATTTTCAATTACCATTCATTGATCAGATGTTGGAAAGGTTAGCGGGTAATAGGTATTATTGTTTTTTAGAAGGGTATTCGGGATATCTGCAAGTCCCTATAGCCCCTGAAGATCAGGAGAAAACATCCTTTACCTGCCCTTATGGCACTTTCGCCTATAAGAGGATGCCTTTTGGCTTGTGCAATGCGCCGGCTACATTTCAGCGGTGCATGATGGCAATTTTCCATGATTTTATAAAGAAATTTATGGAGGTATTTATGGATGACTTTACCATTTACGGGCTTGAATTTGAGAGCTGCTTAGAGCATCTCGATTTAGTATTAGGTAGGTGTAAGAAGACCAACTTAGTGCTAAATTGAGAAAAATGCCACTTTATGGTAAGGGAAGGCATAGTTTTGGGACACAAAATTTCTGAGAAGGGGATTGAGGTGGACAAGGCAAAGATAGAGGTTATAGAGAAGCTTCCACCACCGACCAATGTCAAGGGAGTTAGGAGTTTCTTAGGGCATGCAGGTTTCTATCGAATGTTTATTAAAGATTTTTCAAAAATTGCGAAACCTTTGTCGAATTTGTTAATGAAAGATGCTCCTTTTGAATTTAATGATGAATGTTTATTGGCTTTTAAATTGTTGAAGCAAAGGCTTATTTCAGCTCCGGTGATCATATCTCTGGATTGGAATTTGCCATTTGAGCTAATGTGTGATGCAAGTGATTTTATAGTGGGAGCAGTGCTCGAAAAAAGGCAAGAGAAAGTCTTTTGTGTTATTTATTATGCGAGCCATACTCTGACAGGAGCTCAAGTCAATTATACCACAACTGAAAAAGAGCTTCTTGCCATTGTATTTGCATTTGAGAAATTTTGACCATATCTACTGGGAGCAAAAATTATGCTGTGGTCTGATCATGCAGCACTAAGGCATCTCTTTGCCAAGAAAGAATCCAAGCCAAGACTGATAAGATGGGTACTCCTATTGTAAGAGTTCGATTTAGAGATTAAAGACAAGAAGGGGGCAGAAAACCATGTAGCAGATCATCTGTCAAGAATCGAGCATGATCATATTAAAAAAGGGGAGATTTCAAATTTATTCCCTGATGAACGAATTTGTGCATTATTTGTTTGTGAAGTTTCTTTACCTTGGTTCGCTAATGTTGCAAATTTTCTCGCAGGAGGTTATATGCCAAGGGACTTCACATGGCAGCAAAGGAAGAAGCTTAAAGCTGATGCGAGGCACTACATCTGGGATGATCCCTACCTCTTCTGTCTTTGTGCTAATCAAGTTCTCAGGAGATGTATTCCCAAGGAAGAGTAAGTAGAAATCATGCAAGCCTGTCATAGTGGGGAAGCTAGTGGACATCATGGCCCTAACAGAATGGTATCAAAAATTCTTTCTTCTGGATTTTATTGGCCCACCTTATTTCATGATGTTAAAATGTTCATTCAAACTTGTGATCGATGTCAAAGGGTGGGAAATATAACCAGGAGAGATGAGATGCCATTAACTAACATGTTTGAAGTTGAACTGTTTGATTTATGGGGGATAGATTTCATGGGGCCTTTTCCAATTTCTCATGGGTTTGAATATATCTTAGTGGCAGTCGATTATGTGAGTAAGTGGGTAGAAGCTGTAGCCACTAGGACTTGTGATGTAAATGTTGTCTTAGAATTCTTGAGGAAGAACATATTCACCTGTTATGGAGCCCCGAGAGCTATCATTAGTGATGGTGGAAAGCACTTTGTTAACCACCAATTCAAGGTCTTGTTGAAAAAATTTGGAGTGAGGCACAAAATCACTACCCCATATCATGCCCAAGCCAATGGCCAAGTTGAAGTGTCCAACCAAGATTTAAAAGCCATCTTAGAGAAAACTATCAGTGCATCTAGGAAGGATTGGTACCTTAAGCTAGATGAAGCTTTATGGGCATATAGGATAGCCTTTAAGACACCAATAGGAATGTCACCTTTTAGGTAAGTGTTTGGCAAGTCCTGTCATCTACCGGTGGAATTGGAGCACAAGGCTTATTGGGCTACTAAGTTCTTAAATCTTAATCTTGAGAATGCAGGAAAATGTAGGTCATTGCAGTTAAACGAGTTGGAAGAGATTCGATTCTGGGCCTATGAACATGCGAAGAAGTACAAGGAGAACACGAAGAAGTGGCATGATCGTAAGGTCACCAAGAAGGAATTTGTACCAGGAATGAAGGTACTTCTCTATGATAGCAGACTGAGGTTGTTTGTCGGGAAATTGAAATCAAGGTGGAAAGGACCGTTTGAGGTTGTCGAGGTCTCTAGCTATGGAGCAGTAACCATCAGACATCCGAAAGAAGGTCATGGGCGAGAATTCAAAGTAAATGGTCACCGATTGAAGCCATATCTCGATTCCAAGTATGAGGCTGCATTAGTGATCCTCACTTTAAAAGATGATCCATGAGAGTTATAAAAGTCGAGCTAGCGACTTGTTAAACCCAGAACTTTTTCTAATCCTTAAACTCAATTTCTTTTCTTTTTGTTTCTTTAATTTCTTGCAAATTTAGCATGTTAGTGTTGTTTATTTTGTCTTTAGATGGGTTTTAGTTGTGTTGTTAGGTTGGTTTCTTTGAGGAGAGAAAGAGTCTTTAATAGGGTAATTTTTCAGCTGGGCACGGCTGAGATAGTTAATCCCAGCCGTGTCCCTTAAAAATTTTTTGAGAGGCAGAAGATTGCCACGGTTGAGACAAAATGTCCCAGCCGTGGCCAATTGGGTGTGTTTAGATCCAGAGTGGGGGCACGACTGAGACAATTAGTCCCAGCCGTGGCCTTCTCCGTGCCATATTTTTTGTTGGAGTCCAGAAGGTAGGCAAGACTGAGACATTTAGTCCCAGCCGTGTCAAATAAAAAAAATCCAGTTGGGACACAGCTGAGACAAGTAGTCCCAACCGTGCCTTTTGTTTCATTTCAAATCAAGTAGGGTGGCACGGTCGAGACAAACTGTCTCAGCCGTGCCTTTCATTTTATCAAAACGGGGAGTTTTGATTTTAAGGGGGTATGGCTGAGACAACCTATCCTAGCCGTGCCTATTTGAAATGCTGTGTTTCGTTTTTAACCCGATTTTTACCCTATTTCTCTTTACTTCTCTCCTCTTCTCTGTATTTTTCTTCCCCACTCCAGCCTCCTCTCCCCAATTTCGCACACACTCTCTCTCTCTCTCTTCAAGAAAAAGGTACATCTCTCTTTTCTCATCTCTTTAATTTTGGTTTACTTTTTGTCATTTTTTTTGGAGTTTTGATTGTTTTGTTCTCCTTTGTTAATTTTGAAAATTTTGTATTCTCATCCCCATGTTCTTGATTTTTTTCGTTATAATTCTTGGTTGTGTTGTTTGTGTGTTGTTTTTAGTTCGTTTTTATGCATCCTTGTGTTTTTTTTGTTGCAAAATGCATTCGCCCACCACGTGTTCGATGAAATGCCATAGAGAGGTAAGTACATTTTTGTTCTCTTTAATTGTCACGAATTCTTGCTTATTTTCTTTTCAATTGTGGATGGTTATGAATGTGGACATGTGCTTGGTTAGTTTCATGCATTTTTATGTGTATTTTGTTGCCAAACAAACCTCGCCCGCCACTTGTTCGATAAAATGCCAAAGAGAGATTAAGATAGCTTTTCTACTTAAATTGTCACTATATCTTGTTTCTTTAACATTATCTGTTGAATCGGTTGTGATTTTGGCATGTATTCTGTAAGTCTCATGCATTTAGGTCGGGTTATTTCTTGTTTTTGTTGACACAACAATTCTGCACACCACCTGTTCGATAAATTGCCTAAGAGAAACATGACGAATTTTTCTACTTTAGTTGTTTTGTTGCTTGCCCTTGTTTTGCTTCACACTCTTGCTCAAGAAAAAGTTGCCATTTTTTTCATGCTTCACGAATGGTAGAGAAGATTAATATAGGAGTTAGGCAATTGTATGTGTTCGGGCCATGTTTGTTGAGTTTTTGGTTGTCTCTAACGCAATTGCATATGCTTTAATTTGTGTTTTGTTTCCAGTAGTCCACTTGTGTTTGTTTATGTTTGGTCCTTATGTTTTAGACAAGTTATTTGTTATATATTTTACTGTTCAAGTGCTTTGTTTTGTTTTTAATGCTTATTTGTTGTATTGTTGTGTTGCAGGCGCAATGGCACCCAAACGATCTCGTCCTGACGCTGGTGCTTCATCATCTGCCCCTCAAGGATCCTCAAAGGTTAAGGTTCTAGCATGGGTTTCCTCAGAATCTACAGATAGGTGGGCTATCTTTTGTAAGCAGGAGTATCTAGCCACCTTTCGTCTCAATATGGAATTATGGTAGAGTTGGGCTTCAAGAACGAATTGGACAGATTGTTTAATGGTGTAGGCTAGAAAGTCTTCTACGAGCGGCATGAAAAGGGCAAGGAAATTTGGTGGTTTCGGAGCGGGCTTTATATAGAGCAACAGTGCACAAGGGAGCCACGGAACTGGAGCGACCTGAAGCTAAAGCATCTTCCTTGTCCTCTAAGCAGTACACTGCTCTTAATACCAGACTCAATAGCATTTATCAGAGGATGGACTCCGGGTTCACATCAATCACGCAGCGGATGGATGACATTATTACAGCTCTCGGGATGCTGCAATCCCGATTCGACAGCCAGTTCTCGCCTCCACCTTCGCCCTCCTTGCCATGATTTCAGGGATTTTTCCTCCACTCATCAGTCCATTGTTGTTTGTACTCTTTTGGTCTTTTGCTAGGGACAACAAAAGTTTTAAGTGTGGGGTGAGGGTTTAAGGATGAAGATTGTTTAACTTAGTTTTTCTGTATTTGTTTTTGTTGTTAGTTCTTTCTAATTGTGGGATGTTGTTTTGTTTTTAGTTTTTGATATTGTGTTATGACTGTAGTTTGCTAACCGAATTTCTTTCATGTTTTTCATAGTTTTTATCTTGGTTTTTTGATTTTGGTTTTAGTTCTTTTCTTTTGTGTTTGAAATTTGCATTACATTTTGCATTCCTTTAGTGTCGATTTAGTTTAGTCTTTGGTTGTTAATTACTCTTGCAACTAGCCTGAGCTTGCCAGTTAATCTTGTTTCGAATCAATTTGAACTTAATATTTGAATTGCTTATTTAGGATGTTTGAGTAGCTAGAGAGTAGTAGTATTGTTCAGGGAAGTTCTTCTTTTGAATTGATCTCTATTAATTATATACCATTCAATTTCTAACTTAATGAGCACTGTAGGCTAAGTTTTATGAAATTAAAACTAGTGAGTAAAAGCATTTGAGTGAAGAAATTTTGGAATAGTTAGAACCTTCCTCATCACCCTTCGAAACGAATATTCAACTCAGATAAGATTAGGATATGACCCAGGCAGCCTTCTTTGGTAACAAATTTTTAAAATGACTTTTGACCTACCCTTAGTAAATTCTACCATTGTTAGCCCTTTTGAGCTTAATTTGCATGCTAAAAGCATACTATTTAATTTTTTCTTGATTACACTTTTGCTAAACCATGCAGCCTAAAATGCCTTTGTCTGTCCCATTTTGGAATTGGCCACTCTAGGTTGGGAAATGAAATTTGCAAGTTAGGTTTGATAAATTTTTGATTATCAGTTAAGAAGTAAAGGGAGTTGAAGTTTTTTTTAGGGATTATTGAGTTTAAATGTTCTGAATATCTTGGGACAAGGTTGATAAACATTTAGTGTTTTTAGTGCCCTTCTTAGTAAGTGAATGAATATACTGTAAAAAAAATCAATTATTATGCTGCAGAAAATAAGTGTGGGGTACCTAGCATTTATAGGAAGTGTCATTTATCTTGCTTCCTGCAATTTTGAGAATCCAACTAATGTCCTGAGATTAGTTTCCCTTCTTACAATGATAAAGCATGAATTTTGAAGGAGTTATTTTCTTGAGAAAGTTAGGTGGTTTGTATTTCTGGATAGTGTGGCTAATTCTGTTTTGCTAACCTTATCAAATTTTTTTTTGGAACCTTTGCCCTATCCCCATTACAACCTTAATATAAGCCCTGGTGATCCTATTTTGTTAGTGTAAGCCCTAGCCCTAATGCATTGTAATAAAGCACTTTGAATTAATAAAATGAGGCATTTGTTTTATCCTTTGTATTCCTGTGCATATCAATTGATAAAACTATCCAAGAGTGTTGTTTCGGTTTAAGTTATCATGTGTGAGGCACATGGTTGTAAGACCTTGAAACAAATGAGACATCATTCTAAATATCCCTAGTCAGTCATTGTTATGGGAATAACAATGAATTAAGACTAGTATGCTCTCTCTGATATTATGAGTTCTATCTTACGGATCATTAGGACAAGGGTGTCAATCAGAGATCATAGATACATGTTAAAGAACATGGTATCTGGATACGATCCGCTCATGAGAACAGTACATGGTACAAGTCATAAGTGTTTCTCATATGCAAGTTTTGTATCGGAGTTCTTAGACCTGAAATCTCTATGAAACTCTTTATGAATTACTGTGTACTTTGACATACACCTAACGTGCTCGTAACAGAGTGACAAGTACGGGTATGATTGGGTATGCATTAATTCATGTTAGAGAGCATGAGAGAAGTGAAGGGATTACCCCTCTTAATAAGAGAGAAAATATCATCGGCCACTTTATCAGTGAACTGAGAAGTGTATGGCCATACCGAGATGAAATAATGAGTAATCATTATTTATCTGAGAGTTCAGTGTCACTGGAATATCAAGAAAGAAATTAATATATATAAGGATGACTAGTTCCATGCCTTATATTAATTCTGATATTTATGGGTAAGGGACTATGCAAAATTGCATTAGGTCACTAAATGCCATATGCATTTTCATTTAATTTGGAATGCTATAATATCTTGCTAGAGAATATATATAGCCTTTGAATTAATTTATTAATTCATTGCCAACATTAAATGGACCTATAGGATCGCACACAAAGAATTGGGCTTAAAATACTTAAATTAAGTATTGGGCATTAATTTGGGCTTTTAATTAAAGTCAAATTAATGTATGTAATGGGTTATAAAATTGTTATTGGGTCTTGGTCCATGAGAGAGAGAAATTCAGCCCACAAGGTTTAATTTCAATTAATTAATTATCTGTGTTAATTAAGTTAATTGAGTATTAAGGCCTAAAAGGATTTAAATTAAATTAAATCATTTAAATATTGGATGTAGTGGCCAAAATTCCAAGATGGAAATCAAGGAATTTCGGCACATGCCATTTAATTATGTTAAGTGATTTCATTTATTTAAATATCTTATGTTTTATTTCAAATTTGAATTTTAAATTCAAAGAAGTTTTATTCAAAATATATTACTTATCTTTAGGAAGTGATAGAGTTTGAATTAATTATCTTAGGATAGTTGAATTCAGATCAAAGACTTGCCCAAGGATAAGCATATATATTAAAAAGAAATAAAACCCTAAAGAAAGAAGAGAAGTTGGCGTGAAAAACCCTAATCTTGGCGTGAACTCTCTCTCTCTCTCTCTCAATTCTTTTGGCCCATTTTTGACAAGGAGAAAGGATAGTTCCTCATTCTCTTGTGTTCTTGGGTAGTAATAGCAACCTAAGAGAAGTACAAAATCAAATTTTGTAGCTTCAAACTATAGCCATTACACAATACTTAAAAGAGAGCTAGCAATCTCGATTTTAAGCCGTCGGTGCAAGTGTGTGCGTGAGAATAGAGGGAGTGGCGAAAAAGGTTGTTCCTTGGCATTGGTGATCGAGACCTAAGGCGGATAAAGTCACCTTAGTTGCTGGGCATCATCAAATTCAATTTTCAAAAGGCATCATAAGTTGTAAGTTCTACAACCCTAAAATTGCATGTTTCGTTTCTAGCTTTGGATATGTATGGTATGTATGATAAAAATTTTTGTTTTCTGTTGTGCCATCATGATATTCATACCATGTCATATTCCATCATGTTTTATCTTGAGTTGTTTAGTGGAGATGACCCTTGTGGTTCAGGTGCTAAAGGAGAGGCTTATGACTGTTCTGATTTGCAAGCGCAAAATTATTGTAAAACTCTTTTTGCTTGATTACTGAAATTCACTGGTAGTTTAAACATTCTGAATTTGTTTGTTCTTGTGTGGAGTTTGAATTTTCAAGATTGTGGATGATTTGTTTGCTCGAGGGCGATCAAAAAGCTAAGTGTAGGGTAGTTGATAATATTATTTTTAGTGTTTATTTTTTTGGATAATTTTGTGTGTTTTAGTGTCTCATCTTGCATGTTTTTAGTGTTTTAAAGCTATATTATTGTTTTTTTATGTTTATTTTAGTTATTTTGATTAATTTAAAGTTTTTAGTTGATTAATGGTCTTAAATTTCACTTTTTGTAGGAAATTTTGTTAAGGCACGGCTGAGACAAATTGTCCCAGCCATGTCCAATGCAGATGGTAAAACTTACCATTTCACCAATTGCCACGGTGGAGACAAACTGTCCCAGCCATGCCCAATCCAGGAGTCAATGCACACCGTTTCATTAAAGGTCGCGGCTGAGACAAAGTGTCCCAGCCGTGGCTATGGCAGTCTGAAAACATACTTTTGATCCATAAGCTTGCCACGGCTGAGACAAACTGTCCCAGCCGTGCCAGTTCCTTCTGTCGCGGCTGAGACAAAAGTGTCCCAGCCATGGCCTCTTAGACAGCTCTATAAAAGCTGCAAAATTTTCTGCTTAGAAAGAGTTGTTTTTCTAGGGTTTCGTGCTTAAGGTTTTAGGAGAGTGGAAACACAATTTCTCACATTTTGTGGGTTTCTTATACTTAGTTTTTTGGATTTTACTTGTAAAAACCACTCTTTTAGTGTAGTTTTACTTTAAGAACACAAAGATAGTCATAGATTTAGCTAATAGTTGTGAAGATTTCAACTTACAATCAAGGTGCTATTTGTAGAAGAAAATGAGGAGCTTCATCAACTTCAAATCTTCAGCTTCAAATGGGTTTTATAATTTTCACTCTTATTTTGTTCATTTTTTACATTATGAATAGTGAGTAGTTATCTTTGTTGCTTGGGGAAGCTTTGAATCCCCTACTCACAATGTGAATATTGAGCACATTTTTATTTTACATGAATGAATGGTTCATTTCACTATTACTTATTTATATTTCATGGATTTTCAATCTATTGAGTTAATTTCCTTACATGGATGAATGATGTTCATCATATATCTTTGGATGTGTATTGATTATAGTGGATTGAAGTCTATGAATAATCTTGCTAAGTTTTTCTTTCATGAATGCTGTATTATTTAGACAGCTCCAGAATGGGATTCTAAATGTGCAGTAATTATGATTTTAGGACTAGAGTGTGGAGTGAAATGGATGAGTATATGGGTTGTTTGGCTCCGGAATGGGAAGGCAACCCAAACTTAGGATGTTAGACCCGTGCATAGGCTAGTTGTTGGGTTGGCTCCGAAATGGGAAGCTTAGCAACTAGAATAGCTGGCTTCGGAATGGGATGCTTGGGTTAAGAGGGTTATCCTGAATTTATTCATGTATTCTGTAAGACAAAATTAATTCACAGTGGGTATGGGGTGGATAAGTGTACCTAGGCAACGCTTTGATTTATATATATTTTCATACTTGTTAATCTTTTCTGAATTAAATACATACTCAATTCACTATCATTAGAATTAATTTTTCTTCATTGCACATTTTTTTAGTTCTTGAAGTTTGCACTATACAAATTAATAACTCATACAAACTGAATTGGGAATTTTTTAGCATACAATTAATCTTTACAGTTTTCACACACACATTTCTCTTGGGTTCGATATTGAGGGTCCTAACTATACCCCACTGTATTACTTGGCGATCTAGTGCACTTGCTAGGCTCACAATAGAAACCAAAGGGAATTATTGAGGACCTATTGGTAAAAGTAGGAAATTTTATATTTCCGATTGATTTTATGGTCATGGACATGGAGGAAGATAGGAAGGTACCATTAATAGTGGGGAGGCCATTCTTGAACATGACAAGAGCTCTAATTGATGTTCATGGGCAAACGGTCACTTTAAGGTTCAACGAGGAGGAAATGGTTTTCAATGTCAATAAAATTTTAAAACACCCCTCGTATGATTTTGAAGAGTCCATTTACTTTGTTGATAAAGTTCAAGAGTGTGCCAACATAAAACAAGAGGAAATCATACTCAATGATGAACCTCAAAGTTGTTTAATGCATCCCAAGAAAATAGAAGAATTGGAAGACAAGGAAAAGAAGTTGGTACAAATCTGGAAAAAGAGCATAGTGAAGATGAAACGGAGGATAAACCATCCCCTCTTAAGGGAGATTCTGAACTTAAAACACTTTCATCTCATTTGAAATATGTATTTTTAAAAGATAATGCTAAGCCAGTAATTATTTCATCTTTATTGACAGGTTTGGAAGAGGAAATACTCATTGAAGTCCTCAAAAAGCACAAAGGAGCAATTGGTTGGACAACATCCGAATTAAAAGGGATTAGCCCCAGTTATTGTACACATTGTATACCCATAGAGGATAACTTTAAGCCGGTGGTGCAACCTCAATGAAGGCTCAACCCAACTATGCAAGAAGTAGTGAAAAAGGAAGTATTGAAATTACTCGATGCAGGTATAATCTATCCTATTTCTGATAGTAATTAGGTAAGTCCTGTTCAATGTGTTCCTAAAAAGGGGGGATGATTGTAGTAATCAATGAAAATAATGAGTTAATCCCTACACGCACGATAACGAGATGGAGAGTATGCATTGACTATAGGAGGTTGAACAATGCCACTAAAAAAGACCATTTTCCATTGCCCTTAATTGACCAAATGTTAGAAAGATTGGCAGGAAATAGATTTTATTGTTTCTTAGATGGATATTCGGGGTATCTACAAATACCTATAGCCCTGAAAGACTAAGAAAAGACCACATTTACATATCCATATGGAACATTTGTATATAGTAGAATGCCTTTTGGTCTTTGTAATGCACCTGCCACATTTTAACGATGCATGATGGCCATATTTCATGATTTTATTGAAAAATTTATGGAGGTTTTCATGGATGATTTTACCATTTATGGTAATTACTTTGAATCTTGTTTGAATAATCTTGCATTGGTCTTAAAAAGGTGTCAAGAGACTAACCTTGTTTTAAATTGGGAAAAATGTCATTTCATGGTTAGAGAAGGTATTGTCTTAGGACATAAAATTTCTGATAAATGCATTGAGATCGATAAAGAAAAAGTTGATGTGATAGAAAAATTACCCCCACCAACTAGTGTTAAGGGCATTAGAAGTTTCCTTGTTCATGTCGAGTTTTATCGTCAGTTTATTCAGGATTTTTCTAAAATTGCCAAACCACTTTCTAATTTGTTGCTTAAAGATGCTGCATTTAACTTTGATGCTGAGTGTTTGCAGGCTTTTAATCTATTGAAGCAAAAGTTAGTAAGTGCACCAATCATTGCATCACCCGATTGGAGCTTACCGTTTGAAATTATGTGTGATGCAAGCATCTATGCAGTTGGAGCAGTCTTAGGATAGCGAAAGGAGAAAATTTTTTATACCATCTACTATGCAAACCATACACTCACCAGAGCCCAAGTTAATTATACCACTACGGAGAAAGAACTTTTGGCAATAGTCTTTTCATTCAAAAAATTCAGATCTTATCTCCTAGGATCCAAAGTTACGGTATGGTTGGACCATGAAGCATTGAGGCACCTTTTTTCAAAGAAGGATTCCAAACCGAGACTTATCTGATGGGTGTTACTACTCCAAGAATTTGATGTTGAGATTAAAGATAAGAAAGGAGCAAAAAATTTCGTAGCTGACCATCTATCTAGATTGGATCATGCTAGCATCGAAAAGGGAGAAATTTCTGACTTGTTTCCTGATGAACATATTTGTGCTTGTTACACTTATGAACATTCAGTTCCATGGTATGCTAATATAGCTAATTTTCTTGCAGGTGGCTATCTTCCTAAGGAGTTTACTTGGCAACAAAAGAAGAAATTGAAAGCGGATGCCAAGCATTACCTTTGGGATGATCCGTATCTTATAAAAATCTATTCAGATCAAGTGCTAAGACGGTGTGTACCAAAAACGGAACAAGGAGCTATCATGCAACAATGCCATGGAGGTGAAGTTGGAGGCCATCATGGACCTAATAGAACCGTACAAAAGGTTCTTCAATCAGGTTTTTTCTGGCTAACCTTATTTCAAGATGTCAAAACTTTGATTGAAATGTGTGATAGATGTTAAAGGGTTGGGAATATTTCTAAAAGGGATGAAATGCCTATGAACAATGTACTTGAATTCGAAATTTTTGATGTTTGGGGAATAGATTTTATGGGACCATTTCCAAATTCTTTTGGTTTTGAATATATTTAATTAGCTGTTGATTATGTCAGTAAATGGGTTAAAGCTACGGCTACTAGAACTTGTGATGCTCGTATTGTACTTGAATTCATGAGAAATAACATTTTCAGTAGGTTCGGAGCACCAAGAGCTAATAAGTGATGGTGGCAAACATTTTTCCAACCATCAATTCAAAACCTTGCTTAAGAAATTTGGAGTCAAGCATAAGATCACCACCCTATACCATCCTTAAGCTAATGGGTAAGTAGAAGTGTCTAATAGGGAGTTGAAATCAATTCTAGAAAAAATAGTTAATAATTCTAAGAAGGATTGGTCTCATAAATTAGATGAGGCTCAATGGGCCTATCGAACTCATTTAAAACCCCTATAGGCATGTCTTCTTATAAGATCGTTTTTGGAAAAGCATGTCATCTACCAGTAGAATTAGAACATAAAGCTTATTGGGATACCAAATTTCTTAACTTTGATTTGAGAAATGCAGGAGAAAAGAGGAAATTACAACTCAATGAACTCGATGAAATTTGACAATGGTCATATGCCAATGCAATGCTTTATAAAGAAAAGACCAAACGTTGGCATGATAAGCATTTAAGGGTAAAAGATTTTGTTCCGGGTATGCTAGTGCTTCTTTATAATAGTTGTCTTCGTTTATTTCTAGGAAAGCTGAAATCAAAGTGGCTCGGATCATACCAAGTAATGTCAAGCAATAAGCTTACATTATGTTTTTATTTCTTTTCAGTGGCACCCAAGAGGACCAAGTATCCTGATGTGGCAAGGTCATCCAGTATACGTATCCCATCATATGTGAATAGGGCTAAGGTCAATAAGTTTGATTACTTTAGTAAGTGTACGTATGTCCAGCCCACTTATTTAAGTCAATACTTCCTCAATATTCCAGCTGGAAATCTTTGGGATTATGAGGTAGAACCGTTACTTCAAAATATTGGATGGACAAAATTAATTGAAAAGAAGCCTAAGGTATATCCGGATATGGCACAGGATTTTCTATATTCCTTTAAATGTTACTTTAAGAGAGATGCAGAGGACAGCACAATAGGTTTCAAGTTTGGCAAGAAAGGCTACTCCTTGACTTTTAGTCAGTTTTCAAAAATTTTAGGATTTGTGCCTGATGCCCCAACTGAATTAGAAGATGCATCTCCTATGGAAAATTGGGAAAGAATCAAGATCTTGAGCTAGATGAGCCATGGGTAGGAGGTCAATGTAAGGTACATGCTTTAAGAAATCATGCTTTGAGGATCATTCATCATTTTTTGACAAAGAGCATGTATAACAATTTGAAAAATTCAAGCACTATTAGTGTGTCTCAAGCTATGGTCCTCCGATGCATGGTAGATGGCATAGCAATCAATGGAACAGGAATTATAGCTGATCGGATTAAGGAATTGCAAAAAATGCCAGGACATATTAATAATATTTCCAATGAGTGGATAGCTACAGTTTTGGCTTTTTGCAGTTGAACATCCGGGTTATAGAGAATCACTTCCAGGAGATCTACCTTGTATTGATAATAAGATGCTCAAGAGGATGAAAATTCTGATTCCTAGGCCTCGTGGTCATTGGGCAACTCGTGAGGAATACTGAAGAGAGAACAACATTAGGATTGAGGAGCAGGAGGATGAGCCAAATGAGGAGTATGTTGCACCAGCTGCACCTTCCCCCATCAATGAGCCCACAACACCTGAATTGGAGGGTCCATTTAATCAATTAAGTAGTCATTTGGATGCTCAACAATTCGGCTAGACCAAATGCAAGGAAGATTAGATACATTACAGGATACGGTGATGGAAGGTAATAGGACTGTTGAGCGATTTATACACCAATTTTGGCAGCGGTATCCTCTACCTCCGCCTCCACCTGAATAGTTCTTCATTTGCTGCGGACAACAAAATTTTGAGGAGGGGGTAGCTTCCTTTTAGGGAGATTGTCTTCTACATTTCTTTATCATGAATCAGTTTTTATTTTGTTTTTTGTGTTTTGTTTTATGTTATTTTGTTTTGTTTATGTTTTGTTTTCTTTCGTAAGTTTGTAAAACATGTTGAATACTTATGTAGTTCACTTTTTCAATTAGTTTGCATGAGAACTTAGTTTGCCCCAGTTGTCTTCAAAACTTTGAACAAATTGAACGTGGATATAGGAATATGCATGTTTAGAGCCTTTGCTTAGCAAGAGAACAAGTATGTTATTTGATAAATCTTTAGATAGTTTAATCTTTAGCTTGATAAATATTTGTTATTTTCCAAATCCTTGAAAGCACTTAGACCAGTTTTTAACTTAAAAAAACCAATACAATGAAGTAGTGAAGTAAGAAATTTGGAGCACTAAAACCTTCCTCATCACCCTTCAAAGCATATGAGCAACTCAAACAACTTAGAAAATGATCTAGGCAATAATTTTCTTGATAAACTTTCTTAAAAGACTTTTACCTACCTTGGTGAAATTATCCTTTGAAAAGCCAATTTTAGCTAAAAAAGGGTATGCTTAATGCGTACCATTAATATTTTCTTATTACACTCAATTTTTTACCATATAACCTAAAATGTCTTTATCTCACCATATGAAATTGGCCACTTTAGGACTAAATGGATTTATGAGAGATTAAAGTTCTATTGGATGTAGTGAGAAAATCTTAGCAAAGACATTGATGAAGTCAAGTGAAAAATTTACCTTGAGTTTATGCAAGTATTTTGTGAATGCTAGCATGAAAAAAAATGTTTGAAAGATTGAGAAAAAGAAAGAAAGAAAAAGAGCTAACAAATATGAAAAAAATAATCTAAGTGTGGGGTAGTACAAGGAAAAACAAAATTATGATGACTTCTTGAAAAAAAAAGGACATAATTTCTCTTAAGAGGAAGTTTGAAATTGAGGCAAGAATGAGCAAAATGTACATTGCTTAAGTTATTGGGATTAGTGATCTATTTTGTCTTAGAGTGGTTGTTCATTTTGATTATCTTTTATCCATTCTTTGGTAACCATACCCTTAGCCCAATTACAACCCTTGAAAGACCTATGAGATTTTAAGTTTGTTTTGAGTTGTTTAGTGGAGTTGACCTTCAGATTTCGGTGCTAAAGGAGATGCCTATTGTGTTTCTAGAGTTTCAAGTACGAAACCGATTGTATGCTTATGCATTCATATATTCTATACTTCATTGTCTTGTTCGAAGATTGCTCTATTTAGAGATTATATTAAGTGCTCTTGTTAAAATGCTAAGTTTGGTTTTAATATGTATTTCTTTGTACAAGTTTAATGGTTTTGAAGGAGGGATTGTTCGAATTTGCTTGAGGGCAAGCAAGGTTTAAGTATGGGGTATTTGATAAGTGTGAATTATATATAGTTTTTAATATGTTTTAAGCATTGTTATTTAGTTAATTTGGTGTTATTTAGGTTAAATTAGAGTTAAAGTGTTAATTTGTATGTTCTTAAGGTTAATCTAAAGTTTTGTTTGATTTTCAGGTTTTAAATTTCTAAAAAGGGCTTAAATTACAAAGAAAGCAAAGACTGGGGCCAAAACTACAAAAATAAGAAATTGATGCAAGAAAGAGAGCATCCAGTCTAGAAGGAATTCACGTGACCACGTGAAATAAATGAAGAAATCTACCCGTGGCCATGTGAAGGGTTGTATTTGGAAAGTATAGCCACGTGAAATGATGAAGAAATTTAAGCCATGGCCAATTGAATAAGTATGCAAAGAAGACACGTGACCACATCTGAAAAACAAGGGAAATACACGTGACCACATGTGAAGAACAAAAGGCTATACACGTGACCACATGTAGATTTACACTGGGAGAGATGTGGCCACGTGTTGAGACTCCCATTCGACGAAGGATTTTCCCCGAGCTTCCTGTTTTAGCAGAGTTTGCTTCCTATTTGATTTTGGGAGTTTGAGAAGGGATCCACTACGTCTTTGGCTTATAAATAGGAGTCTGAAACATTAGAGAGGGGATCGATCTTAGAATCAAGCAAATTATCTTCTTAGTTTATTTTTACGTTGTTTCAAGTTTTCATTGTTTTTTCTTCAAAGCTTTGTTTTGATTTTAAGTATGTCTTGTGAGTAATTTTCTTTAACTTTTGCTAAAGGATACTTGAATCCTTAACTTGTATTGTTATGACTTAAGTTTGATCTTCAATTTAATACAAGTTGATTATTTCTTAGTTCTTAAACATAGTCATGTCTTTATTCAAATTTAAATTGATTGTTAACTTGATTAAGCATTGGTTAATTAATTAGTTTAAGTTGATTATTGATATACATGTTCTTGGGTTGATTTATTTAGGTTAATGCATGATTATAATCTGAATAAGCTATAATTTTGTATTGATTTAAGTAAATTGAGATTGAGAAAAGTGTAACTAAGAATAGGTGGAAGTTAAATCTCTTAAAAAAAGGCTTTAATAGACATCTAGAAGAATTAATTAAGGTATTTATGCTAAGCATTGAGTTTATCTGAATAAGAAAATTTTGATGCTTGGAATGATAATCTTGAATAAAGTTATTTGGGTTTATTAATCTAAATTCTCCATAATCACTTGTGTGTTTCTTTTTTATTAAGTCATAGCAATATTGGTTAAGGTGGATAGTCCTTTAGTGAAAGTTGCTTTTAATATTGATTTTTACCTCATTTTAATTTACTTGCTTTCATTTAATTTTTATTTATTTTAACTCTTTCAATTGTTTTATTTTAGTTTTAAAATACTGTTTTTAGTTTTAATTTTCAATTATCATAACTTTGGGATTTTTCTTCTTTCTTCTACACACAAAATTGGTTTTTAAATTAAAATAGCACAGATAAACACAAGTTTCCATTTGGTTAGATATTTTGGGTCATAATTATATTTCCCTATATTACTTAGCCGATCTAGTATACTTGCTAGACACCGGTCAGTAGCCTATGAGAACATGCTTGGATTGCTGATGAGACCGTGGTTCCTTTGCTTGTGTAATGGCTCTATTGTTGTCACAATATAAAGGAATCGGATCAACAATGATAGGCACCACATTTAGTTCAGATATGAACTTTTTTATCCATACTGCTTCTTTGGTTGCCTCCGAAGCAGCAATATACTCAGCTTCTGTGATGGAATCAGCAATTGTTTCTTGTTTGGAACTCTTCCAACTAACTGCTCCTTCCATAATGAATACAAAATCAAATTGTGATTTACACTCATTTTTGTTAGATTGAAAGTTGGCATCAGTATATCCATTTACTTCTAAAATGTCCTCTCCATATACCAAGAATATATCATTAGCTCTTCTCAAGTACTTAAGGATATTCTTGACAGCTTCCTAATGTTCCTCTCCAAAATTGGATTGGAATCTGCTTATGACACTCAAAACAAATGCTACATCTGGACGGATATATAACATAGCATACATGATAGAACCAATTGCATTTCCATATGGTGTTCTATTTATGCTCTCTCTATCCTGGGTATAAACCCTTTCTTAGAAAGATCCATATTGAACCTCTTCAATACTTTATCTATATATGTACTTTGAAAAAGACCTAACAACCTATTGGATATATCTTTATAAATCCTTATTCCCAGAATATAGGATGCTTCTTCGAGGTCTTTCATAGAGAATTGCTTGGATAGCCATATTTTAACATATTGGAGAAGAGAAATATCATTTCTCATTATCAATATGTCATCCACATATACAACTAGAAAGACCATTGCACTCCCACTAACCCTTTTATACACACAAGGTTCATCTTCATTTTGTGAGAAATCAAACTCTTTTATTGTCTCATTGAATTGTATGTTCTAGCTCCTATAGGCTTACTTCAATCCATAAATGGATCTTTAAAGCTTGCATACCTTTTTGCCATTTTTAAATGTGAACCCTTCTGGTTGTGTCATATACACATCCTTAGTCGGATTTTCATTTAGAAAAGCTGTCTTCACATCCATTTGCCAAATCTCATAATCATAATGAGCTGCAATGGCTAAAAGTATTCTTATAGACTTAAGCATTGCTATAGGAGACAAGATTTCATCATAGTCAATTCCTTCTCTTTGATGATAGCCTTTTGCTACTAAACAAGCTTTATAGGTACCTATATTACCTTCCATGTCGGTCTTCTTTTTCAAGACTCATTTGCACCCTATGGATTTTATCCCTTCAGGTGGTTGAGCTAAAGTCCATACATTGTTCTCATACATGGAGCCCATTTCAAACTGCATAGCCTTAAGCCATAAATCACGTTCTAAACTGTTCAAAACTTCTTGATAGCTTGTAGGCTCATTGTCCTCTACTACAGTTATGCCTCTATCTGAATCAATGTGAAATTCATATCTCATAAGGATAGAATGCATCCTAGTGGATATTCTAGGATTTTGTGTATAATTAGGTTCAACTGTAATCTCATCATTATGAGATTCAGTCTCGGTTCAATCGGTTGATCTACTTCTATTTGTGAATTTTGAACTTCACCAAGTTTAATTTTACTCCCACTGTCCTTTCGTAGTAGAAACTCTCATTCTGAGAAGATAGCATGCCTTGAAACAAATACCTTTTATTCTAAGGGATGGTAGAAATAATATCCAAACGTTTCACAAATAAATATTTGTCAGACTTAACATCTAGTTTGTCTGACATTGTCCTTTTTACATAAGCAGGACAACCCCATACTTTCATATGAGAAAGTGTGGGTTTCTTGTTATTCCATATCTCATATGGTGTAACATCAACCGATTTACTAGGAACTCTGTTTAACACATAAACAGCAGTTTCTAATGCATATCCCCAAAAGAACTTAGGCAAGTCTGCTCAGCTTATCATAGATCGAACCATATCTAATAGTATTCAATTTCTCCTCTTAGATACACCACTATGTTGTGGTGTATATGGTGGAGTCTATTGAGATAAAATCCTATTATCTCTAAGATAATCTTGAAATTTTTAGCTTAAGTATTCTCCATCTCGATCTGATCTAAGTGTCTTAATACTTTTGTCAAGTTGCTTCTCCACTTCATTTTTGAATTCTTTGATTTTTTCAAATGCTTCTAATTTATATTTCATTAGATAGATATATCCAAACCTGGAGTAATCATCTATGAAAGTAATGAAGTAGGAGTGACCTCCTCTAGCATGTGTAGTCATTGGACCACATACATCTGAATGTATTAAGTCCAAAACCATTCTAGCTTGTTCTCCTTTACCAACAAAGGGAGCTTTTGTCATTTTTTCTAATATACAAGATTCACATGTATCAAATGATTTATAATCAAATGATCCCAAATCACCTGACTTGTGTAATTTGGTCATGCATTTCTCATTTATATGGCCTAAACGACAATGCCATAAATATAAGGTATTTAGATTATCTTGTTTTGTTCTCTTGGTATCCATATTATGCACTTCTTTAATTAAATCAAGAACAAATATACCATTCTCAATGATAACTTTAGCATAAAATATATTGTTCTTAAAAATATAACAACATTTGTCCTTTAAAGAGATGTCATAATCGTTCAATAAACAACTAAAAGAAATAATACTTTTAGATAATGCTGGAACATAATAACAATTATTTAACTCCAGTATCAATCCACTTGGAAGAGGCAAATAATATGTCCCCAAAATTATTGTAGAGATATTTTATCTAGTAGCTAATTGTAGATATATTTTTGCCTTTCTAACTCTTCTACTGCTTTTAAGCCCTTGTAGATTATTATACAAATGAGATCCACATTTGATATCTAATATCCAAGATTGTTTTAAAGCAATAGAATAAGTATTTATTTCAATCATATGAATACCTGAAGTAGAAGCATCAACTTGCTTCTTCTCCTTAAGAGAATCTAGATAGGCCTTGTAGTTACACTTCCAATGACCATCTTTCCCACAATAGAAGCAAGTTCCTTTGGGATTCTCTTTCTTGGCAACCTTTTTTTTGGAAACCCCACCATGCTTTGGCTGCGCCTTGGTCATCATCATCATCATCTTCTTTTTCTTCTTCTTTTTCTTCTTCTTCTTCTTCTGCTTCTGCTTCTTGCCTTTAGTAGAAGTGACAACCATGATACTTTTTGAATCCTTCTTGAAGGATCCATCAGCTGTTTTGAATATATTGATTAACTCATGAATGGTTACTTGGATCTTGTTCATGTTAAAGTTAAGCATGAAAGGTGCAAAACTTAGAGTCAACGAGTACAAGATTAAATCTATGTATAGATCATTATCCATTACATAGTCAAGTCTACTCAAATGCTCAATATACCCATACATCTTTAATGCATGAGCAGCAGCCGAAGTGCCTTCCACCATTTTGCAGCTAAACAGAGCTCGAGCAATCTCATATTGCTCAGTTCTGACTTGAGAAGAATAAAACTCTTCTAGATGCAAAATGATGGTTCTAGCATCCATCATCTCATGTTGCTTCTGAAGCTCTGAGGATATAGCACCCAGTATCAGATATGCCGCCGCTTCACTATCCTCCATGTATTTTCGATAAATGCCCTTGATCTCATCAATAGCCTCATTTGATGGAAGTGGTGGTGGATCTTTATCCAAGACATAATGGATCTTTTCAGCTTTGAGAATAATAAATTAAATAAGCAATATATTACCCATTACATTATATTATAACATTTTATACAAAAAAAAGAACCTATGTGTTTGGGTCGAACTATCGTGTAGTAATAATCTACAATAGTCTATACATTTCCTTCAGTGAACTAAAGTTATCGTATAGTATCAAACCATATAAGCCTACTTTTATTATTCCTTTAAGAAAACAAAATTTCTCTAATTCTTTTGGATTGAAATAGTAATAATATTTTTTTAGTATATCTCAAAATATAGTATACTAGTTATTTATATTGTACCTATTAACTTATAAATAATCTACTAGGTATATTTAATTTTTCAATAATTAATAAATTTACATTTAATTTTTTACTTGTCAAATTGATTTAGAGTAATTTATGTTTTCAATAATATATAATAATATTAGTTTTTATTTTTATTTTTATAATATTAATTATGCATAATGTAAATAAAAAATACAATCGATAGACTATTAATAAGATTATGTTTTATAATAATAAAATTTATTTTTTAAATTATTTTACTAAAAATGTGGGACTTTTCCATCATTAGATGGGCTGACGTCCACACATAGTGCAAGCCTACGGTCCTCTATACTATCTGACTCATTTATATCTATATATTCCTCTTAACATAATTTTTTGATTTATTTGTAATAACTATTGAATGATTTTAATTATTATATTGATGCGGATTTTGTAAGAGTAAAATCTCCAGTAATAATGGAACTAACTTCATCAATCAATGAATGATTTCAATGTTAAAGGCAAATGGAAGACGTATTGTTTAAATAGAACATATATTTTTTATATGTATTTTTTTATATATTATAATTACATCAATTAATTTCATATTTAAAGATTTATATGTAATTTTAAATTTTAAGGTACTATTAATTTTTTTGTAAAATTTATATGTAATTTTAAATTTTATGGTACTATAAATTTATACACATGAGGTATTTATAAAAATAAAATTAATTTTTTATATTTAAAAATATATAAATATGAATAATTTATAATTTATATATTTATAATATAATATAATATAAAAATTAACATAATCCATATAACCCATATAAACTAACCAACCTTACATATTCAAAACCCTATTGGTTTGGGTTGGGTTCAATCCGTCTAAATTTTTAGATGGATTAGAGGAAAAACCAATTGTAATCCACCCAATCCATATTTGAACACCCCTAATCAAATCCCTGTTCGCATTAACCTTTACTTTTTCATCACAAAAATTGAGCAAATCACCAAAACTTTGCCATCATTGCAACCAAGAACCACCCATGAAGATACATCAATCACTATCTTATAAATATACCTGAATCTAGGTGCTACTAAATACAAGTTTGACGAGGGAGGAGAGAGGTTGAAGATCCAGAGAAAAAATAGAGAAAGGATAATAAGATTATTTAGAAAATGTCTTGTGCGGGTTTGTGATCCCCTTGAGAAAGCTACACATAAAGGGATAGACTGGATGTACAAGTCCGACGAGAAGGCCTTGCCAAAAAAGTAACTTGCGTTGTTTGTTAAATTAACCTAGTCTAGTTGTTTTTCAGTGATTTTTAGACATGCAGATTCCTTTTGTCATGTATTTTCATCTTGAATTTATAAGTTATGAATTATATTGGTATTTATTTAGTCTAAGATCCTTGGATTGATGGAGGATGTAAAGATTCATTTCTTTTATTTACCAATTGTTGCATATATGCACTAGAGTCCTAATCTCTTTAGGAGTGTTCTAATCCCATTAGGAAATGGAGTTTTTAACCTAGGTATAAAAGTCTCATATTGAGGAACTAATTAATTTAATTTATTTTCTCCTTATTGGCCAAATTCTCTAGCTAGCAGTAAGAGAATTTTGGCAGCCCCTCTGTAACCAAAATATTGGTTATTTTGCCTTTTCTCTGGTGTAAATTACACATTGGAGGTGTTCACCATTGGACATTGTGGTTTGTGATAATCTCGTGAAAAGTATTCGACTATTTAATAAACTTCAAATGTGATTTTTGAATTCACTTAGTTAGAATTTATATATTTTATGGCAAGATTTTCAGATTTAAATTTATAAATATTCCACCTTATATATGATTCATGTACCCATTTAAATCCAACATGGTATATGAGCTTGGTTTTGTCATGAAATTGCATAGTTGATTTATTTCACGGATATACTTTCTATTTTTGCTATGATTTTTCATGAATTTTTAAAATGATGATTTTGATGATTCATGAATGTTAGATTATGAAATAATTTATTTATGTACTTGTGTAATTAAAATAAAAAGATTGGGAAAAATTGATTTCTTCTGCTAGAGAAAAATTTTCTGCATAGAAAATTAATAAAATAGCTATTTAGGGGCTGTTCTAATTTGACTCCTATTTTGATCTATGTAAAAGTTATCTTGATGATAATTTATGTTTTTAATATGTGATATTAAGGCGTAGGATCAAATGAAATTGAATTCGGTTAAGTTTTGCATGAAAACTAGTTTTGTCGAAAAGTTTAGTAAACAAGTGTTATTCGCATATTCTTAGTGTGTTTTATTTACAACGATTTTTAATCTTAAAAATCTGATATGTATATAATATATTAAAGTATTTTTAATTAATTTGATTAATTAAAATGGTCCCTAAATTAATTGGATTAGAATTAGTTAAATAAAATCGATTAATGGGCTTAATTTAGTTTGTAGGTTTGGTTTAAGTTAACAAATGACTTGGTGGATCCAAAAAGCTAATTTAAATTAATAGAATAGACCCTAATTAAGTTTATTAATGGATTTTAAGGGATAGAGTGGGTTTGGTACATATTTGGTCCATTCCCAAAGCTCAAATGGCCTAAATACACAAAATTAGTTTGTGTGTGAACACAAAATTGGATTTTATTATGGATTTCGACCCACGGATAAAATTGAACCCAAATAGATTTTTAATTATTTTAATATGATTAATTAATTAAATAATCAATGAGATTAATATTTAAGATAAGAACACATGTATGTAAAAAGTTTCAAAATGGAAAAGGTTTCTTAATTTGGATAGTTTTCTAATTTAATCACACTAAGACAATAATTCATAGAATGTTTCAATAGTTGAAATAAGAAAGATATATCATTAAATGGCTTTGATTTTATGCATTAGAATTGCATACAAGGTGTATATTTGGCATAATGGATAGTTATGAACTAAGCCCAATATGATTGAGTATATGTATTTCGGCCTATGGGGACTTTCATGTTCTGGCCAAATTCTTTTGATTTTTATTTTTAATTGTAATATGTAATTAGATTACATAGGTTAGAATAGTAAAATAAGACCACAACTAAGGAACAAGATGGGTCGAATGAAGATCCATGAAGAAGAAAACATTGTATTATTTTCTATCTTTGTAAATCATGCATACTACCTAGGTTTGACATTTAGATTTTATTTTTGGCTCCGGGAGGTCAATGTAGAAAGTCTATAACTATACCATATTTGTATGCTTTATATTTATGCAATAGATATAGGATGCATGCCAATGTATACCAACCATGTATGATGAGACTAAATTAATGAAATCCCTTAAGTTAATACTAAGATTAATAAGCCTTTCATTAATTGGATGTGAACCATAGTTTTTTATAGTATGGATTATTGACCAAAGTCAAGCTCATATTATATCGAATATGTTCAAGTCCAATTAATGGACCATCTTCACTAGCCCATTAGCTTGTTGACCAAAGTCAAGATTAATGGATCTAGAGGTAGGATTGGACAGTGCATATATGATATACGTGCATTAAGAGTTGATAATCTAATGATCCAATAGTTGTATAATGATATAATTGGTATAGAGATACCTATCTTTCAAGGATATGGAATTTGATTTATTAACCAAAGTCAAGGTAAAATTTCATATCAAGGATTGGGTATTAGTCCACTAAGAAAATCATTGAATTTTCTTAAATTGAATAGTGAGGGTTATTGATTCGTAATAAAATAGTGGAAGTAAAATAGATTAATTAAAGACCTAATTAATGCATATATATGCATGAACATACTCCATATTTTTTTCTTCACATCTAGGATTACATCATAAGCACTCCATAAATTAACCTCCATTTTATATTAGATAAAAAAATTAGATGGCAACAACTATTCTAATTGGATAAGGCAAGTGAGAATTATTCTCAAGGTTGAGAAAATCCAATATATCTTGGATGAAGATCTACCATCACTTCCATCTGAAGATGCCATTGATGAGATCAAGGACATATATAAGAAATACATAAAGGATAATAAAGCAGCAACTATGATCATGGTTAGTGTTATATCCGTAGAGCTTTAGATTCAACATGAAAAGATAGATACTAGGATCATAATTTTTCACTTAGAGGAGTTATATGCTTCTCAAGCTAGAACTCAATGATATAATGTTGCTATAGCTCTTTTTAGGTGCAAAATGATGGAGGGCACTTCAACTTTTACTCATGCATTAAAGATATATAGGTATATTAAGCATTTAGGTAGGCCAGACTATGTTATTGATAATGATTTGTATATAGACTTGAACTTGTATTCTTTGGCTCCTAGTTTTACACCTTTTGCGCTTAACTATAATGTGAACAAGATTCAAGATAAAATACTTGAGCTTATCAATATTCTTAAAATAGCTGAGGGATCATTTAAGAATGATCCAAAATTTGCCATGGTTACCACTTTTTCTAAAAGAAGTAAAAAGCAGAAGAAAGAGGCAACCAAGGCATAACCTAAGCATGGTGGTATATCTAAGAAAAAGGCTTTTAAGAAAAAACCTAAAGGGACTTGCTTCCATTGTGGAAAGGATGGTCACTAGAAGAGAAACTACAAGGTCTATTTAGATTATCTCAAAAAGAAGAATCAAGCTAAGGCTTTAACTCTAGGTATTCATATGATTAAAATTAATGATTATTCTATTACTTTTAGGCAATCTTAGGTATTAGATATCGAATATATATCTCATTTGTGTAATGATCTGTATGGGCTTAGAAGTAGTAGAAGAGTCAGAAAGGTAAAGATATGTCTGCAGTTAGCTACTAGGCAGAACATCTCTACACAAGTTATGGGGATTTATCACTTGCCCTTTTTGAGTGGATTAACACTGGAGCTTAAAAACTATTATTATGTTCCAGTTTTATCTAGAAGTATTTTTTTTCAGTTTGTTTGATGAATGATTATGACATTTCTTTAAATAAGGATAAGAGTTGTACCATTTTTAAGAACAATATATTTTATGTTAATGCAATTGTTGAGAATGGTATATTTTTTCTTAATTTAAATAAAGAAATGCATAATATGAATATCAAGAAAATAAAACAAGATAATCTTAACACCTCTTATTTATGGCATTGTCATTTAGGCCATATAAATAAGAAATACATGACTAAATTACATAAGTATGGTGATTTCAGTTCATTTGATTATGAATCATTTGATACAAGTGAGTATTGCTTATTAGGTAAAATGACCAAAGTATCCTTTACTAGTAAAGGAGTACGAGCTAGTGAGACATTGGAACAAATATATTCAGATGTATGTGGCCCAATAACTATACATATTAAATGAGGTTATTCTTACTTCATAACCTCAATATATGATTACTCAAGATATGGAAACATCTATGTAATGAAGTATAAATCTGAAGCTTTTGAAAAGTTCAAAGAATTTAAAATGAAGTAAAGAAATAACTTGGTAAAAGTATTAAGGCACTAAGATTTGATTGAGGTAGAGAATACTTAAGCTAAGAATTTTAAGATTATCTTAGAGATAATGAGATCTTATCTCAATGGACTTCACCATATACAACACAACATAATGGTGTATTTAAGAGGAAAAATCAAACATTATTAGGTATGGTTTGATCTATGATAATCTTGGTAGACTTACCTAAGTCTTTTTAGGGATATGCACTGAAAACTGTTGTTTATGCATTAAATAAAGTTTCTATGAAATCGATTGATGTTACTCCATATGAGATGTGGAATAACAAGAAACCCATACTTTCTCATATAAAAGTATAGGGTTATCCTGTTTATGTGAAAAGGACAATGTCAAACAAGTTGGATGCCAAATCTAACAAGTGTTTATTTATGGGATATCTAAAGGAAACTATTGGATATTATTTTTACCATCCCTTGGAATAAAAGGTATTTGTTTCAAGGTATGCCATTTTCTTAGAAAAAAAATTCCTTCTACGAGAGGACAATGGGAGTAGAATTGAGCTTAATGAAGTTTAAAACCCATAAACTGAAATAGATCAACCAATTGAACCCGATAATGATGAGATTACAGTTGAACCTGAATATAATAGGTTTATAAAAGATCTACTAGGATACGTTCTCTTCCATTAAGATATCAATTTCTCATGGACTTAGATAAGAATGTAATGTAGTATAAGATAGTGAGCCCACAAGCTATCAAGAGGTTTTGAATAGTTTAGAACATGATTTATGGCTTAAAGCCATGTAGTTTGAAATAGACTCCATGTATGATAACAAAGTATGGACTTTGACTTAACCACCTGAAGGGATAAAACCCATAAGGTGCAAATGGGTCTTCAAGAAGAAGACCACATGGAAGGTAATGTAATTACATACAAAGCTCGCCTATAGCTAAAGATTATCATCAAAGAGAAGGAATTGACTTTGAAAAACCCTTTTCTCTAGTAGCGATGCTTAAATCCATTATAATAATTTTAGCCACTACCGTTCATTATGATTAAGATTTGGTAAATGGATGTAAAGATGACTTTTCTAAATGAAAATCTAATTGAAGATGTGTATATGGCATGGCTTGAAGGGTTCACATCTAAAAATGGTGAAAAGGTATGTAAGCTTTAAAGATCCATATATGGATTAAGTTAAGCATCTAAGAGCTAGAATATCTAATTCAATGAGACAATCAAAATGTGAGGCCCCAACATAAGCCCTAGGAGATTATACATGATTTAAATGGTAATTATAGTTATTAATGTTAGATTAATTGACGAATTACAAGTTAGGGCCTAAAGGGGGTAATTTGTTCATTTAATATTAAGGTATACATATGTGTATTTAAAACCAAATACAAGAACAGGGGTGTAATTGAAATAAAAAAGATAAATTAAAGGCAAAATTTATAATTGAAGAATTGGAGGGAGCTAAGTATGATTTTCATTTCCACTTAGTCTCTCCAGAACCAGGCATTCTCTCTCCAATTTCATTCTAAATTCTACTATAATAGATGTGAAGAAAGGGGTTTGATGTTGGGAACTTCTAAGAAGGTGAAGCTAGTAAGAGTAGATGGAAGAAAATTATGAAGGATTTAAGATAGGATTTTTGGATTTCATTAAGAGGTATGGGACTTAAGCAAACTCTGAAATTGCATGTGTCTGATGTGTAATTGAGAAGATATGTTAAATAGATAAAAAGGACTAGAACAAAACTCTTCATGTAAAGCTCTTAAGGTCATTTTGATTTAAATAGAATTGTTTGCACAAACTAGAGCTATAAGACTATAATTGTGTAGTGTCTAATTGATAAGGAAACTAAACTCACTTGTCTCAAAAGTTTAATGGTAATTAGAATTAAGGAGGGATATAGGTCTTAAAAGACTTATACTAGAAATCATTTATTATTGAGTTCATGTTGACATGCTAGATTAATTCTAAAATTCGGCAGTTGGTAAATTCTTGGGCAGACTGATGTATACGGCAGAGACCATTTGGTCTCAACCGTGTACACCCTTCTTATCAAGAAAAAGATAGGTATATGGTAGAGATAGAATAGTCTTAGACGTGCATACTCTTCTATATCAAAACTACCTTATTTTAGATGGTAGAGATAAATTGGTCTTACCCCTGTATACCCTTCTATAAAGATTAGTTAAATCACATGGTAAAGACCATTTTGTCTCTACCATGTGCCTCCCCTATTTTTCTTTATACACGATCCTTTAATACTAAAATGTTACCAATGAGTATTTATATGATTTTAAAGTAATTTAAACAAGAAAATGAAGGCATAATTGATGTTATGCAATTTGGCATAGTTATTTTATTTGTTATTGCATCATTTATTTAGTTTAATATATGTATTTTGTTTATTTTTAGGTTACTTTTTATGTTTTGTATGTTTTGTTGGTTAAATATATTTAATTGGATGAAATAAATCATAAATAAGGGGATTTTTTTGAAGTAACAAAGAAAAAAGTCTTAAAGAAATTCAAGAGCTTGTGCTGATTTGTTACAAGGCATGTGACTCATCACAGGGACTTAACATGATGACTTGTGCTATGTATAACTAAGTCATGAAGTAGTTAGAGATATGTCAACTCATGTCGTTGGTGCTGACTTATTACAAAGCTGTGGTGTGCCGACTTGTCTAGCTCGACATAGGTGTGCTGACTCATCACAAAGACTAACCATTGCAACTCTTCATATACCTCTTTAGATTTCTAACCCTTTCCGAAAAGTCACCAATTAGGACACATTTGGCATATCCTTAGGTTTATAAATACCTAAAGATAATCATATTTTAGATACAGAAAAAACTACCATTTTAACTTCAAAATCAATCATAAGAGATTATGAGGAAAAAGAATACACCAAGGAAGAAGATAGAACAAAAGAGCTTAATCAACACTCAAGTATTTTTTTGAAGGAGCATTAAAGAGTTTCCTACCATTCTTCCTTCTTTTCTCTTTAGATTTGACTTGATATTAGTTTCTCTTCCCTTGTGTATTTGTTTTTCTAACATGTATCTAGGCGAACTTTTTTTTATTAGAATTGCAAGTATGACTTGATCGTCATTAATATAAATATCTTGTTTGAGTGTGGATGATTTAAGTTTGATTGGATACTTAATTTATTATGTATGCTTGATCATCATATGTAATATGTTAATCAATTTGTTCACAATGAGAGTTGGGACATTTTGGTGGAAAGGTAATTAAACTTGTTTAAAGTTAGAAATCACTTTGGAGATAAGGGTTTGACTTTGAGGGGTTTAAGAATAGGCATAAAACTTTATGGTTCTCATCAATCTCTATAATGATATAAGAGTGCTTATAGACTCTAAATGGGGATGCCCTTATTTGACAATGAGAGTTGCATTTAGGGATAATAGGCCTTATTCTCTATTCATTTCATGCTTATATGTTTGTTTGCATTCTTTTAAGATTAATAAATCTCTTGTAATTCTAATGCTTATGTTGATTGTTTGAAGTTATAGTTTAGATTAGATAATTAGATTAGCAAGTAAGAATTTAACATGACCAACCCCATTTTATTCATAGTTGTATATACATCTTAGTATCTAATTGGTTAATAGAAAACAACACTTATACATAAATTGATTCCCAAAGTTCGACACACTTCTCACCTTATCTAAGTTCTACAGACTAGGGTATAAAGAAATACATCATAGCAAATTTTTGGCACTATTTTCAGGGAGTCAAAATAGGTGATTATTTTTATTAATTTAGGAAAGAAAAAAGGTTGATTTAGGCCTTTTGTTTGTTTTAGTTTGTAGTAGTTTAGTTTGATTTGTTATTTTCTTTTATGTGTAGTAGTAGTAGTAGTAGAAGTAGTAGTAGTAGTAGTAGTAGTAGTAGTAGTAGTAGAGATAATCTTCTTCCATTTGATCCTAAAATTGATAGAACTTTTTGTGCTTTAAGTAGGTATCTAGAGCAATAAGAAGATAAAGATCAAAGTTCCAATGTCATGGATGAACATAATAGGCCGACTTTGGGAGATTTTTCTAAGCTCGATATTTTAGGAAGTTTTAGAGGCATTATGGCACCAACAATTCCCAACAATAACTTTAAAATCAAGCCTAATATAATCTAAATGATTCAGAATAATCAGTTTGGAGGTCTCTAAGGAAAAGATCCTTATTCTCTCATTTTAACCTTTCTCAATATGTGTACAACATTCAAAATAAATGGAGTCATGGATGATGCAATTAGAATTCAGTTATTCCCTTTTCCTATTAGGGATAAGGTGTAATTATGGCTAGCTAGTTTGTCTAGTGAGTCTATTACCACATAGGATCAATTGGAGCAAGCATTTCTACATAAGTATTTTCCACCCCACAAGACAACCAAATTTAGAAATGAGACTGTTTATGTAGTATGAGAAATATTTAAGGAACTCCAAAAGTAATGTCCCAATCATGGCTTGCCTAATTGGATGGTTCCTTAAATATTTTATAATGGTTTGATAGATGAAAATAGAAACATAGTTAATGCATCTTGAAGTGGAAATGGATGGACAAGATAGCAAAAGAAGCGATCAATTGCTTAAGGAACTTGCATCATAAGGTTACATGAGATATAAACCAACCATGGCTAAAGAAAGAGGAGTTTTGGAGCTTGTTACCATCAACTTGTTGACAACAAAGGTAGATGCACTAACTAAATTGGTAAGTAAATCTCAAGTTAATTCCATTGACAATTCAAATGTTATTTGTGAGTTGTGCGGAGGATCCCACTCCTACACACAATGCACAATGAGTAATAGTGAAGAAGCCAATTATGTTCAAGGCAATTTCAATCAAAAAGGAATACTCAACTCTAATTCCTATAATCCCCAATGGAAGAACCACCCTAGATTTTCTCAGTTTAATACTTTATCACAATTCAATCCTTCAAGTAACCCCATGCCTAGATCACAAAACCCATATAGTTTTCCTATGAAGCCACCATTCGATCCCTCATGACCAAAATCTCATCTTGAATTTCTTATCGAATAATTTATTAGCCAACAAATTACCACCAATAAAAATAATGACGAGCAGTTCAAGCATATCAATGCAAGGCTTTAACAAATTGCTACCTATAATAGGATCTTAGAGACACAAATTACCTAACAAGCCTCTTCAAGTTCTCAATCCATGGAAAACCTGCCTAGTTAACCCGAGTTCCCACATAAGGAGACTTGTCAAGCAATTACACTAAGAAGTGGTTAGCAGGTTAACAATAATAAGGTAAGAGGTAAGAAAGTGCTAACTCAAGTTGATAAGTCTAGAGGTAAATCTAATGAGTCTTGATCAATGTCTAGCAAGTATACTAGATTGGCTAGTAATATAGAAAAATAAGATTAAGATCCTGAATATCGTATCCAAGGGAACATGGATTGCTAAGCAAAATATCTATGTTTGAATTAAATTAATCTGAGGTTATTTCCCAAGGTTTTGAATTGAAAATAAGAACTAAACTAAATTAACAGTAAAACATAACAAAAAAAACTATATTAACATAAATTAAACACAGAATAATAAATAAAATACTTCTACTAAAGGAACTATCCACCTAAACTAATATTGTAATGAATCAAAATCAAAAGTAACATAAGTGATTATGGAAAAACCAGTTAAATAAGGGCAGATAGCTTATTCAGATTATCATTTTAAGCATTAAACCTTCTTGTCAAGAATAATTCAACACATAGCATAAAGATCCATTTTTAAACTCCTAGACATACATTAAACTCTTTTTCAAGCAAACTTAACTTCAATTTATTCTTAGTTCAACTTTTTTTAGTATTAATCCACTCTTATCAACATACAATTACCTCAAATTTAGAAAATAATCATGCATCAATACTAATGATTTAATCCAAGAACATGCATATTATAGATTATTCTTAAAATTAATCATCAACCATAAATCAAATAAGTTAATAATCAATCCAATAACAATCAAAGATAAGAATTTGCTCAAAACTAAAAAATAATCAAATTTGCATTGAATTAAATCACAAACTAAGTCATTACAATAAAAGTATAAGGGTTCAAGTTTTCGTCAGTAAAAGAAGAAAACTACTTACCAAGCATGATTAAAATAAAATAAAACTAAATTTAAAAAGAAAACTAAGTTAAAAGCAAATAATCAAATTTTCTTTTGATGATTTGTCATAACAACAGTAGAAAGCTTGAATCTTTAAAAGAATTAAAAACTAAGAAAACAAAAAAAACTAAACTAAAAACTACTGTACAAATTAACTAAAGAAAACTAGATTAAAAAACTAAAGTAAAAATTTGTAATTATTACCCCCTACATCTAACTAGCTGCACCCAAATTCTGGTGCTTTATCTTGATTTTATAGCTGGATTATTGTGCTTTGTGACTTCCTAAACCATGTTGTAAAAGAGTTTCAACCAAAGAGGAAGTCTTTTAATCATTAAAAGTTAAAAACACTTAGGAAAGTGATTTTGGCACTTGATTGAGTGCTTTCTTCCTTGGGTGATTAGACTGTTCTTTGGGTGAGTGGTGGGTGAGTACTTTAAAATACTCAGGAGAGTGTTAGGTCACTCGGCTGAGTGGTTTTTGGCACTCTCCTGAGTGCTTCTTTGCTATCCCTCATGTTAATCTCTTGCCTTTAAAATATCAAATTACACAATTATCCCAAAACTCTTTCTTTCTCCAATTAATTCATTCTTTTATTCAATTAAGCCCTAAAAAACACCAAAACTTGCAATTAGACCTAAAAACACATAAATTCCCTAATTGATCATAAGATCAACCAAATTAAAATCAAATTACCTAATTTAAACATCTAAAAATATACTAAAAATATAGTATAATTCACAATTATATAGTCTACTGAGCATGATGTGATTGATAATAATAATGATGTTGTGAAGCTTAAAGGAGATGAAAAGAAAGATGACAAACCTAATAAAAAGAATGAACCTAATATAGATCTTAAGACTTTGCCTTTTCCCCAAAGATTCTTAAGACATAATCTGAATAAGCAATTTGGCAATTTTTTAAATTACCTAAAGGATTTAACCATAACTATTCCATTCATGGATGCTATAAGATATATGCCTTCATAGGGAAAGTTTTTAAAAGATATTACAACACATAAAAGTAAGATAGAAGAGTATGGTTTATTTTCATTAGTGGAAAAATCCAAAGCTATATACTCTAAGTCTTCACTTAAGCAAAAGGATCCGGGTTGTTTTATGGTTCCTTGTGTTATAGGTGGTGTACCCTTTAAAAAATATCTTTGTGATGTTGGAGCTAGTGTTAGTATTATACCTTATTCTATCTATAAACAATTGGATTTAGTTGAACTTAAGCCTACTATTATGTGTTTGTCTATGACTAATAAAACCATTACTCATCCCTTAGGAATTATTGAAAATATGCCTACAAAGGTAGGTAAGTTTGTCATACCAGCGGATTTTATTGTGTTAGACATGGAGGAGGACTTAGAAATCTATATATTATTTATGAGACCTTTCCTAGTTGCATTTGGTGCTATCATTGATATGAAAAGAGGTAAGATTTCCTTATAAGTGGATAATGAAAGGGTAGCATTTGATGTTTTTAAAATGATGAGATCTTCACCAATATAAAGTGTTAATAAAATTAATTTTTTAATATTAATGATGAATGTGTTAAGAAAGTTATGCATAATTAGTTGAGGCAAGAGCCTATTGAGCCTTATGCAAGTGAGGAGGATAATCAATTAGAGGCTCAATCATTTCCTTTTTGTAAGTCCTCAAGGTTTGAATCCTTGAATCACAATGATGACCAAAAAGGTGCCTCTCTAATGGAAGAAGCAAAGTTAGAGCTTAAGCCTCAACCATCAAATTTGAGACATGTTTTTCTTAACTCAAACTCCCAATTTCCTTTTATAATTAATTCATCGTTTCCTAATGTTCAAGTAAATGCATTAAGAGATGTTTTGCTTAAGCATAAGAATGCTATTGGCTATTTTGTAAATGATTTAAAACGGATTAGCCTTAAGATTTGTATGGATAGAATTCTTTAGAAGATAATGCTAAGCCTTTAATTAAGGGTCAAAGGCATTTGAATCCTACTTTTAAAGAGGTGGTTAGGAAGTAAGTGATCAAGCTTTTAGATAATGGTATTATATATGCCATTTATGATAGTAAATAGGTAAGCCCCATTTAAATGTTTCCTAAAAAGGAAAGCTTGATGGTGGTGAAGAATGAATCTAATGATTTAATTTCTACTAGAACTATCATAGAATGGCATATGTGTATTGATTATAGGAAATTAAGTAAGGGTACTAGAAAAGATCACTTTTCCTTACCCTTTTTAGATCAAATCTTAGAGAGGCTAGCTAAATTTTCACATTTTTGCTATTTAGATGGATTAAGTGGTTTTTACTAAATACCTATTCATCCTAAAGATCAAGCAAAAAATACATTCATATATCTTTATAGAACTTTTACATTTATGGGTATGCTTTTTGGTTTATGGAATGCCCTTACTACTTTTCAAAGATACATATTTTCCATTTTTAATAATTTGCTAGATGAATGTGTTGAAGTATTTATGGATGATTTTAGTGTCTATGGAGCTAACTTTGATCATTATTTAAAGAATATTTCTAAAGTTATTAATAGACGTATGGAGCATAGATTGGTGCTTAATTGGGAAAAATGTCATTTTATGGCTAAAAAAGGCACTGTTCTTGGTCATTCTATCTCAAGTAAAAGGATTGGAGTAGATAAAACAAAGATTAAAATGATAGCCAATTTGCCACCTCCAAAAAGTTTAAGGGATATTAGAAATTTCCTTTGCTATATAGGATTCTATAGGAGATTTATTGAGGATTTCTCAAAGATAGCAAAGCCATTATGCAATCTTTTAGCAAAGGATATGGATTTTGTATTTGATGAAGCTTGCTTTAATGTATTTGAGACATTAAAGAAAGCCTTAGTTTGAGCACCTATTTTGCAACCACTTAATTAGGATAAACCATTCAAGATTATGTATGATGCAAACAATTTTATTGTAGGAGCAGTTTTAGGGCAAAGAATGAAAGGTAAACCATATGTGATATATTATGCAAGTAAATTGTTTAATGGAGCTCAAATCAACTATAACATAACAAAAAAAGAGTTATTAGCTATTGTGTATGCATTCGACAAGTTTAGGGCTTATCTAGTAGGGCAAAAGGTTATAGTGTATTTGGATCATATTGCCCTTAAGTACCTTTTAAGTAAGAAGGATGCAAAGCTAAAGCTTTTGAGGTGGATTTTGATGCTTCAAGAATTTAATTAGGAAATTAGAGATAAGAAAGGGAATGAGAACCTTATGGTGGATCACTTATTAAGGTTGGATCAAGATGGATTGAAGATGTACAATGATGGTGTACCTATAGATGAAAGTTTTCATGGTGAAAACCTTTTGAGTGTAGTGTCTAAAGAGATACCTAGGTTTGTTGATATTGCTAACTACTTGGTAAGTGGTATCCTTCCATATGGTTTAGATTATAATCAAAGGAAAATTTTTTTTGCATGATTGCAAATTTATTATTTGGAAGAGCCATTGCTCTATAAGAGGTGTGCAGATGGATAATTAGAAGATTTATTCCCTAAGATGAGATTGAAGACATTTTGAAACATTGCCATTCCATGGAGGTTGGTGGTCATTTTGGTATATCAAAGATAGCTTTTAAGGTACTCCAATTTGGTTTTTAGTGGCCTACTTTATTTAAAGATATTAGAGAATATATGCTTAGATGCCAAAGGATGGGTGGTATAACAAGAAAGAATGAGATGCCATTGAAATTAGTATTAGAGGTTCAAATATTTGATGTTTAGAGGATAGATTTTATGGGCCCTTTCCCTAGTTCTTAAGGTAATAAGTATATCTTGGTTATTGTAGACTATGTATTTAAATGGGTAGAGGCAATGCTTACTCTCACTAATGATGCCAAAGTCATTAGGAAAATGCTCAATAAGGTTATATTTCCTAGGTTTGGCATTGCTAGAGAAATTATTAGTGATAGAGGTTCCCATTTTTGCAATAGTTTGATTAATGGTCTGTTAAAGAAGTATGGGGTGACACACAAGGTGGCTACTCCATATCATCCTCAAACTAGTGGCCAAGTGGAAGTAATAGAGAATTAAAGTGGATCTTAGAAAAAAGAGTTTCTTCATCTAGAAAGGATTGGGCATTAAAGTTAGATGATGCTTTTTAGGCTTATAGGACAACTTTTAAATCACCAATAGTTCTTACCCCCTATCAACTTATCTATGGTTAGTCCTATCACTTATCGGTTGAGCTTGAACATAAGGTCTATTGGGAAAAAAAGGCTTTGAATTTTGATACGAAGCAAGTAGGTAGAAATAGGTTACTTTAGTTAAATGAATTAGAGGAATTGAGGATGAATGGCTATGAGAATGCTAAGTTATATAAAGATTGTACCAAAATGTGGCATGACAAGAGAAGGAGTTTCATGAAGGTGATTTGGTGCTTCTTTATAACTTAAGATTGAGCTTATTCCATGGAAAGCTCAAGTCTCGATAGTTTGGTCCTTGTAAAGTGGTTAAAGTATATAAGGTTAGAGCAATCGTATTGAGAATGACAAAAGAGAGGTTTTAAAGTTAACGGTCATTGCCTCAAGCCATATTTGATTATTAAGTATATAGGCGAGGTGAATTTGCTTGCTCTCTCTACACCAAAAGAGGTCATTTCTCAAAATTTTTAATGTTTTTAATATTTTATGCAAGTTTGTTTTAATATTTTATTTACACAAGTTTCTTTATAACTAGTTTTAGTATGATTATAAGTAAGATTGTTCTTTATCTATTTTTGGTGTTTTTATTTCTTATGTACACATTATTTTTTATGGCTTAACATTTTTGCTTTGTGTTTTTGGTAGTTTGTGTTTTTGAGCATCGTGTGCCGATTCGTTAAAGAAAGTTAGTATGTTGACTTATGGTTTGTGCTGACTTATGTGCCAAGTTATGAAGGAGTGATTTGTGTTGAGTCATCAATCATCATGCTAATTCCTGAAGAAACACCTTTGTGTTGAGTTATCACTAGTGTGCTAACTCATTACAGAAACCATTCGTATCGAGTCATCAATGGTGTGCTAAATCATGATCAATCCCATCTATCCAATTTTTTTTCTCTTATTTATATATCTTAATTGTCCCATTTTAGTTTTTGTTTTTATTCTTCATTTATTGTAATTTTTTTTTAGTTTTTTTCCAATTTCTTTAAAAAGGTGTGAGAAGCCCTAAAGGGTTGTGCCTTTTCCCATAAAAAGTCATACCTTCCCTACTTTTTCTTATCCCTTTTTAGAAATTTCTTCCTCTATAAATACACGTCTTCATTTTTCTTTGTTGTTGCAGCCTTTTACATATTGCAATATAGTAATTTCTCTATAAATATAACTCTATTTCCTTCTTTTTCCTTACTTTTTCTTAGTTTTCTCTCACTTATTTCTCTCGAAACCTCTATTATCAAGTTTTTAGTTATTTTTGTTCTTTCTCCTTCATCTGTTCATCACCAATAGTATTTTTCATTTTCTTTTGAGTCTTTCTTTATTTTACCACTCAAGATGCCAAGAACAAGGGGATCTACTTCATCAAGGCCTTAAGAGGAGGATGATTTCACTTCTATATACAAGGCCTTATTTGCAATTTTTTCTCATGAGGAAAATGCTATATTTATTTCTCTTAATGCAAGAGAGATTGTGTCTTATAAGTATCTTTTTACTAGCCTCTTAAGGGATATTTGTATGCTTAAAACTCTTAATGCTCTTTTAAGAACAAGGGGATCTACTTCATCAAGGCCTTAAGAGGAAGCTTCTCAAGAGGATGATTTCACTTCTATATACAAGGCCCTATTTGCAATTTTTTCTCATGGGGAAAATGCTATATTTATTTCTCTTAATCCAAGAGAGATTGTGTCTTATAAGTATCTTTTTACTAGCCTCTTAAGGGATATTGGTATGCTTAAAACTCTTAATGCTCTTTTATCTTCATGTGGTATTGCTAGATTTTTTTCCATGCATGAACCCACTTATATTAATTTGATAATGGAGTTTTGCACTACTTTAGAAGTGAATGAAATGATTCTAGGGTGTTGACATTCTATTTGTTAAAAAAAAAAACATACTCTTAATTAGTCATTTATGTATAGAGTTTTTGGTTTTATGAAAGATGGTGTGTGAGAACCTGCTAAAGATTTTGATGTTAATGCCTTTTGGACATTTTTGACTGATTTAAGGACCCCATTCAAACTTAGAAAATGGAAAACCATGTTTATCAATGACTTAAGATTTTGGCTTTAAAATAAGGTCCTTGCTTGTGTGATTTTTTATAAAATTGAATTCAATAGGTTTTTTTTATCAAGAGTTATTCCTTATATGGTGCGTTCATAATAATAAGAAACATTGTTAGACTTATTGAATTTTTAACCGATTGCTTGCATGCACATCTTGGAAGGATAACCCTATTACTTATGGTCATATGATAACCATTATTGCTAAGGCTTTGAACATCAATTTGAATGAATTTACCTATATGGTTGAGTGTACATTTTTTTCACAAAGTAGGCTTTGATTAGAGGTGAAGTGTTTGATACCTCCTTGAGGTTCATTTTTGCCCGTTCTCGCTTATGTTGGAGGGGATTGACACCACTAGCACCTCAAGAGAGTGAGGAAGAGGAGGAAGCAAGTGAAGCAGAAGGGGGATAGGATTTTGATCTAGCTTAAGAGGGGAAACTCATGAAGCCTTGGCTATCATTCTAGCATAATCTTATGCTGGTGCAAGTAGGCTAGCTTATGGCCCTTCTCATGGTCAAGCTCATGGTGATTCACATATATCTTTAAGGATTTAGGAGCAGGTGTTGGAAAACCAATAAACCATACAGTGTCAATTAAGCTCAATGGAGACTATGGCTCGCAATCTTGATAAGAGGCAAAGGAGGATAGAGCACAAAGTGGATAATTTTATTGCTTAAGTGGGCTTTGTGGTTGGCTTTCCTCTACCTTTTCCTTCAGATGACTAAGGAAAGCTCTCTTTTCCTTCTTCTTTTTATTTTGAGTTCACATTGGGAACAATGTGAAGCTTAAGTGTGGAGAAGGGATATTTTTATTGCATGTGTTTAGAATTTTAGTTTTTGTTTTGCATATTTATAGCTATGCTAAGTTGATTTATGTTTTTTCATTTATCTTTTTCATCTTTATTTTGAGTTTTTCTTTTAAGTTGATCTTGGCATGATTAAGTGCATACTAATGCCATGTCATTAGCTTATTTTTGATGATCAATTGGTAGAATCTTCAGTTTCATGTAGTATAGTTTTAAGTTTTTCTTACTATCTTTTGTTGTTATTTTCAAAGTCCTATGATGTTTAATTACTTTTCTAGCTACACTTGAAATTAGGATGGCATGATTCAAATTTAGTGTTTAAGAGGCTTTATAGTCTTAGGGAAGCTATAGCCATAATACACATAGCTCACTCTTCAATAATGGATGAGAGCACACTAAAAAAAAGAATATTAAAGTTATCTTATGGGATGAAGCATAAAATGCACCCATTGAGATTGATTTAACAAAAAGAGTGGGATAGAGCATATAACGCACCCATAAATTTGCTAAGTTATTACAAAATTTATAAATGTCTAAAAATGCCATGAGAATTGTGAGTTGATGTGTGAGCTTCCTAATGGCTAAGTTTGTTATTAAATTTCTAAGTTTGAAGATTGTTCACTTAGTTAAATAGTTTGGTTAGACTATTAACTTTATGTTCTTAATTTTGATTTTAATAACTTGGGATAGTAAGTTAAATTTATTACCTATGCTATGCAACTTGTCTTCTCTATCATTGTTGAGCATTGGAAACTAGTTATTTGACTATTTTATTTTGAGCATTTCTCATATTAAAGAGGACTCTTAGGAAGACTCTTTTCTAACTTAGAAGATATATGTTTTTGTTAGTTCTTTCACTTAGATTCTTGTATTCTTTCTTAAGGCCAAACAAGGTTTAATTGTGGGGGAATTCGATGTCATGCAAGTTAACATAGTTATTTTGTTTGATATTGCATCATTTATTTAGTTTAATATATGTATTTTGTTTAGTTTTAGGTTACTTTTTATGTCTTATATGTTTTTTAGGTTAAATGTGTCTAATTGGATGAAATGAAGCATAAATGAGGGAATTTTATTGAAGTAATGAAGAAAAATAGTCTTAAAGAAATTTAAGAGCCTATACTGACTCATTATAGGGACTCAACATGCCAACTCGTGCTATGTAAAATTGAGTCATGAAGTAGTTTGAGATGTGCCAACTCATACTATTGGTCCTGAGTCATTGTAGAGCCTTAGTGTATTGACTCGTCTAAATCGGCACAGGTGTGCCGACTCATTACAAAGACTAACCATTGCAACTCTTCATTTACCTCTTCAAATTTCCAATCTTTTTCGAATTGTCACCACTTGGGACACCTTTAAGACTTCTTTAGGTTTATAAATACCTAAAGATAACCATATTTTAGATATAGAAAAAACTATAATTTCAACTTCAATATTGATTACCAAAGGATTATAAGGAAAAAAAACACCAAGGAAGAAGAGAGAACAAAAGAGGTCAATCAAGTATTTTTTTGAATGAGAATAAAGGAGTTTACTACCATTCTTCCCTCTTTTCTCTTTATATTTTACTTGATATAAGTTTCTCTTCCCTTGTGTATTTGTTTTGCCAATATGTATTTAGTCTAACTTTATTTTATTGGAATTGCAAGTATAAATTGATCTTTATTAATATAAATATATTGTTTGAGTATGGATGATTTAAGTTTTATTGGATGCTTAATTTATTATGTATGCTTAATCACCATATGTAATATGTTAATCAATTTGTTCATAATGAGATTTGGGACATTTTTGTGGAAAGGTAATTAAACTTACTTAAAGTTAGAAATCACTTAGAAGACAAGGGTTTCACTTTGAGGGGCTTAAGAATAGGCATAGAACTTCATGGTTATCATTTATCTCCATAATGACATGAGAGTGCTTATGGACTCTAGATGGGGATGTCTTTATTTGATAATGAGAGTTCCATCTAAGCCTTATTCTCCATTCATTTCATGCTTATATGTTTGTTTGCATTCTTATAAGATCAATTGATGTCTTGTAATTCTAATGCTTATATTGATTATTTGAAGTTATAATTTATATTGGATAATTAGATTAGAAAGTAAGAATTTAATATAACCAACCTCATTTTATTCATCATTGCCTATACATCTTAGTATCTAACTGATTAATATAAAACAACACTTATACATAAACTGATTCCCAGAGTTCGATGCCCTTCTCATCCTATATAAGTCCTAGAGACTATGGTATAAAGAAATACACCATAACAATAACATGTTATAAAATCACATGTAAGAATGATGGTACTTTGTTATATAGCCATTAAAGACTTAAAGCTAATATATTCATATGACTTTACAAGAATATATATAACTATTGATGTTTAATTGAAATAGTACAAGTGTGTATGAATGCTTATATCTGTTAGAGAGTATGCCCTAGAGCCCATGTAATAGGGATGTTTTTCATATGTATGAATTTATATTCTTAATAAAAGGCATCATTCATTTATTAATGCTATGTTTAAATACATGAGTTTGTAAATCTTAAATTAATAAATGAAGTCCTAGATATTATAAACACAGTGCAAAGGCAATCATGAAAGTGTTCATGATATGAGATGTCTATTGCATGCAAATGTGTTAATATCTGAATATCCCTAGTCATAGAATTAACAAGATAAGGATATTGTTAATTCGGATAGACTAGCACATGTTATGCTTCTTGAATGGTTCAAGTAGTGGTTCTCATAACTGTGATTATGGAAGATAATCAAAGCTAACATGTGGATGCTTGTTAGAAGAACAAGTTCATTGGAGACCTGCATAGAGAATCCTCACATGGATATTAAATCTATGTTAGTGAGGAATCTCTTCATAGCGGTTGTGCAAGTATCCTTAGACTTGAGATCACCAAAGTTATCTTAAGTAGCAAGTGGTATACTTTGACTCCATAACTGATTACTTCCAACTGGGAGTGAACATAGTTAGGAGATTGGGTATATCATGACCTACTTGAAGATAGTTAAGTAATTGACAAAGGATTCACCATCCCAAATTTAATAAGGGAAGTTATCTCGCATGATTCTATAATTGCCTTGTTCAGAGAATCTCTGGCCAGAGTAATATGCCAAGATGGATAGAGATCTATGAAGGGCATTTTGGGAACAATGGTTAAATTAATAGTACATAATTAGATTTATATTAGTTGACAGAAATTTATACTCAAAATCTAATTGAGATAAGAGTGGTGAAAGGAGTAATTGCACGGTAACTCTTTCTATGGAAGGGTATAGTCAAACCACTTGACTTTCCTGATATTTGGGTAGTCATGATGCCTAGCTAGAGGCCAATCATGACTTATATAATGATGTATCAAGAATATCAATAGGGATTGATAAAATGATTTAAAGGAGTTTAAGTCAAGTGAGTTTTGAATAAAATTCACAATTCCATATTATACTGCCAACATGGATAGGAACCCAATAGGTCACAAACATATAGAGAAAAGGATAAAATGGTAAAATGTCAAGGATAATAATATTTGATATTATTATGAGGATAGAGAAGTGAATAAGATAATAATTAATTAAAGAGTTTAATTAATTATGATCAAGTAAAATTGTTTGCGGAACTTTTGATAAATGTTTTGTAAAATTGGACCTAATTGAAATAATGTATTTCATGATTAATTATTATTGTCCTATAAGTGTTATAGGACTATTATAAGTGTTATATGACTGATATAATAATTAATAGGTTCATTAGAAGAATTATAAAAGGGGCCAGAGGAATGAAGCTGGTGTGGAAGCCCTCCAAAAGAGGGCCACACGTCAACTCCACACAGAAGGCCTTAATGGCCTATTTCTTAGACCAAATTAATTTATATATGTTACATAAGTGTTATGGAACCTACATATTTAATTTGGTTGGATTTGGAATCCATTTGGGTAGTTAAATCCGATTAGTTGCACAAAGGGCCTAGTTTGTGGGTTTTGTGCATAGTCTTTTATGAAAAGGTTTAATTAGGATTTAATTAAGCCCAAATGATTATAATTAATTCCAGAGGCCCAATTAATAATTCTCCAGCAATTTTAAAGAGTCCAATCTCATTAGAAGTTGGAATTTTAACCTGACTATAAAAGTCCAACTAAAAAGGAATTAGGGTTAAGTGATTAAACATATAAGAAAGTCTTTTATTCTAATTCTCTCTCCCTTTTTACGCCACTTCCCTTGCTAGCTCTTGGGAATTTCGGCCACTCTTTGTTCTACACCAATTTGTTGGTTCAATTTATCAATCTCTAGTGTGGATTACCCATTGGAGGTGTTCGATTTTGGACACTGTGGTTTGCGACAACACGATGTGAAGGAAAATCAACTGTACAAAAAAAATCAAAGGTGATTTTTCTTATTCTTATTAATATGAATATTGTACATTCATGGCAAGATCAATAATATTGGTTAAAAATTTTAAATTCCGCTTATGTATGAGATACATGTAACCGATAAATTCCAACAATATCTTCATGATCTCTTATGATTGAATATAGTTACAATATTGTAACAACTACTGATATTTGTATATTTACATGTGAATGTGTGTGTGTGTGTGTGTGTTTACATATGATGAAGGAAATATGTATGTGTGATGTGTACCGGAGCTGCTTACGACTTAGATGGATTCTCAGAGACCCATTTTTAGGGTCTGAAAATGGAGAAGACTTGCTTAACTCATAAATTGGCCACTTCACCATAAAGAAGGATCAATCCCAGTCTATGATTGATGGTTAACCTATGAAGATGTCTACTAGTGGGCCCAAAAAAGGTAGGTGTCATAGAGTCACCACCAGATAGAACATCGGGAAGTTTGTCTTGGCCTTTTGATGCCCAAATGGAAATTGATGTTTGAGATGTTACTCTTATTAGGCATTTTGATTAATTGTTATTATATATGTGGGTTTTAAATTTTATCCACTCTCCTCTCTCACACGATGCAAATGATAAAATTAAATAAACATCCCAATCAAACAAAGAAAGTGATAAATAAAATAAACATCCTACTTAAGATTATTACATAAGAAAATTATCCCAAAAAAATAATGTAAAAAAGAAAATAAATATCATACATAAAACGATCAATGGATTAGATTAGGACCATGGGTTCCCTCAAGCGTATTTACAAAAAGGATTTTGTATTTGTGTGAATTTTGGGTCAAAAATCGGACATCGGTCCATATTAAAAAGGAAAACCCAAATGATTGATAGAAAACATTTTAGCATCTTTTATTCTTATTGTGCACAAAAATTCTTTTTTACTAACTATTATAACTCGAAAAAAGTAATACATATAAAATGAATAATAAATAGTAAATAATGGTAAAAATAAATAAACAATCAATTAGAATCCATAATAAATGAGTAAAATAAAATAATTAGCATCATCGAAGAATAGAGATGGTGACCAGTGAAGGAAGCACGATTTCCCATGCAAAAATCATAAAGGCACCAATCACTTGAAAAATCACATAAGGCAAATAAATTAGTACAAAGAGAGAAAAAATCATAGAATTATTTACATAAGAAGAATTTGTTTGAACATAAATATATACTGTACAGGAGCAAAGAAATGTCAAATTCCACATGAGTATTATAATAGGTAGATAAGTGATGCAAAAATGCATAAATAGACCCATAATAGAGGAGATAATGCCTTACAAATCACATATAGACAACCAAAAGTTTGAAGGATGGCCACAGGAGGAGTGAGAGGTTGGATAAAGGGATAGGCTCAGGACGTCCCATCCATCGAATGATAGACGATCATTAGGCAGCCTGCCTTCCCGTCTATCACCTTTGGATATAACAAAAAACCAAAAAATGCAACAAAAATGCAAAAACAATTATATATAAATTATTCCTAAACTTTAACATGCATTTATACAACTTAAATTATGTCAAAACATGTTTTTGCAATGAAAGATACATAAAATACATAAAACCTATACATTTACATAATCAAAAGAGCTAAAAATCAATCTTTAAATACACAACTATAGAGGAATGCCAAAGGACCTATCATGCCTTTGTTATGTTAAATAGCCTATAAAATGAATCATATCTCATAAACACATGCATATTATTCAAGTATAATAATTAAAATATGCCAATATGCATCAAAGAATCATGTGACAATGTTAATCAAATTCTAGAGAGGGAAAATAGAAGAAGAGCCTAGAATATTATCCTTAGAAGATATTTTGACTCTATAAAAATGGTAGTCCAGATCTCAAACTTCAAATCGTACTTCTTATTCTCAAGAATCAAATTTGAAATTCGTTCCTCTTAGTGTGTTTTTAACAAAAGTTATTTAGAGCCCAATGTGTTAGAAAGAGAAAGAAACTTTTATCCCCCTCTAATGGTGGCTTTCAAAAAAATTAATTCCTCCCTTTTTCAAAAGCCCTAATTCTGCATGCCCTAGGTGTTAATCAGAGATTTTAAGCAACAAGTCAAATTCTAATAATCTTTCTTACTAAGGCTATGTCATTCATATACGTACCATGTCAGGACCTAATTTGGACCCTAGTAAAAGTCATGATGATTAGTGGAAATTTGGGTTAAATGTGCTAGTTAGTTAATTGGAGTAATTAAAAGACTAAAGTTTAGTAAGAGTAAAATGGTAATTCCACTAGTTTTGATGTATATAAGGGTTAATTGGTCGTTTGATTTTAGTATGAGTGAGTAATTGGATTAAATATTACATTATAAAGACTTGAGTATAATTAAAGGAAAATTTAAGCTTAGCTTATGAAATTAAGAATAAGGATTGAAATTGAATTTGTTTTGTGATGATGTCATCATCCACTTATTTAAGTGGAGTCACATGAGGTAAGCAAGGAGAAAGAGGGTCTCCCTTTTTAAGAGGGGGAGTCGGTCTCTTTGAAGGGAGATATTTTTCTTCTATTCTCTCTCTCTCTTCAACTGTGGAACATTCTAGATCTCTTGGGATATGCTTGGATCAGGAGTGAAGCAAGGGTGCTCCTGAGAAGAAAAGCCAATGATTAGGAGTGAAAGAGAACAAGTAGAAAGGAAGAGATCATGAAGAAGGATTTGGTTTACTACAGGTATAGGAACTAGGATTAGATCTTAAAATTTCATGCGTAGATTTTATACATGGTTCACTACAAAAAAACTATAAATTAGCGACTAAAATTAGCGATGGTATTATTTCCATTGCAAATTTACGACGGTTTCAAGACTGTTTTACAATTCCATCATGGGAAGATTATTTTTCATTTTTTACAACGAAGTAGTGACGAAATTAACAAACAGTCACTAATTATTGGCAGGAAATTTACGCGTTGTGTTTTATGACGGAATTAGCAACAAAAGTACCATCGCTAAATTTTTTAATTTTTTATTCATAAATTAGTACTACAAAATTTAGCGACGAAAGTTTTAGTTGCTAATTTTGGAGGAAAAATTTCTCGCCATTTGTTACGGCGGTTTAGCGACGAAAATTAATAGTATGAGATTTCAGTAAAAATATTAGCGACGAAATTATGTAGTCGCTAAGCTGTTGTAAATAAAATAAAAAGTAGTTTTTTCTATTTCATGTATTTTTGATATAGATCATATGAAATGCATATTTTATTTTTTTAAAAAAAATTGTAAATTATATTATAATTTGATAATAATGTTTTATCAATTATCTCAAAATTTAAAGTTATTTATTTCAAAAATTTACATTTTTGGTAATAATAATAAACTACTTATTATAATTATTATATAATCACATTATGAAAATTAATAAAAGTAAATATTTATAAAATAGTAATATAAAATTTATTATCTCATTTACAATAATTATAAAAAATTTTATAATTTATTTTTATTTTGTAAAATTTAGATCAAATATTAAATTATTAGAAATTTAATTATATATATTTATCAAACTATTTTTAAATATAAAGATAAAATAATGAAAATTGGCAGGAACATTATAATTTTTTACTTTTATTTTTTTGCTTGCAATCGTATTATATTATAATTGTATAATTATACCATATATTTAACTAAATATAATTTACTTCTAAAACTAGTTAACTAAATATAATTTACTTCTAAAACTAGTTAAATTGACCTTTTTTTTCATATATCTTAATAAATTATGTATTCATTATGTGTGATCAAATAATTATCTAAAATCAAATGAAAATTAGCATCCAAATAAATAGAATTGGTTGTTCATTAAATTTTAACTTATTTTAAAAAAATAAAAAAAATCTGAACTTATCATAATAAATATAAATCTATGTCCAGTTATATGTGTTGGTTATGTAATGCTCCAAACCTCGAGAGGTATTATTTTTAGACTTTTGGTGGTTCGATCCACCTTTCCAGATCCATCGATCATCCCCAATCGCTGGTAAGAGATAAATCGAAAAATAATTGATCTGTAAAACTCCAAAATTTGAGTTGCCTGACAATACTTTGTAATATGTGAATAGTACTTCTGATATCAGTTCACGAGGGTCAATTTATTGATGATACTATGCGAGTGAGTATAATTTGAAGGTTGATATATATATATAAAAACACACATTTATACAATAAAATACCTACTTTAAATCATTTCAAGATAACAATTTCCAATTATGTTTTCATAAGTAGTTTTCCTACAAAAATTTCATTCCATAGGAAAATTGGAAAAAATTAAAAACCCTATTTTTATTCTCTTCACTTCTCAAAATTGATCAATTTCATTCTCTTCCCTTCTCAAAATTATATATAAATGGCCATGTCTCATTTTTATTCAAATTTTCATTTATTAATTTCTTTAATTTCAAACTTAATTGATGTTAAAAACATTTTTTGCTTCTAATAGAATAAATTAAGATGGTATATGATATGTTCAAATTATAGTTATTAATATCAGTTAAACTAAAATATGAAGAGAGTATTTCATATTTATAAAAAATAATTTATTTGGAAAATTCAATCTTAAAATAAATTTAATAAATTAGACACGAAAATAAATTAGAAATAAAATAAGTGAGTGTTATAAGAATGAAATTGTGATGCCCAAAACTTAATGCTCTAAATCTCGAGATTTATAATTAAATTATGTATTGATAATGGGATTAGAAAATTAATTTTAATCTTTTGAATTAAATAAAATGTGCAAACAAATAGATATATATATATGTGTGTGTGTGTGTGAAGTAAGAAAATATAAAAACCAAGTGAGCATTTTTCTCTAGAAAGTTAAAGTGGCCACAAGTGTTAAAAAAAAAAAAGAACATACAACCGGAGAGAGAGAGGGAGAAAGAAAAAGAAAGAGAGAGGGAGATTGGGGAAAAAAGGCGAACCAACACCGGTGATGACCTAACTCCGATGCCCTGCTCTGGTGGTGGCTCCGATTGCAGAGGTTCCTACTCCCACGCCAGAGTGCAATGTGCTCCCAGATCTAACACTTGAGGACATAGATCATTTTCTTCATCATCATCTTCTTCTTCTTCTCTTAAATCCTCTCTGCCTCTTTTTAAATCTTGTTCTTTCTCTTTCAATTTCAAATCTACCAAAAATTTATCATCTCTTAAGCTTCATTTCAATTCTTCCAAACCCTAACTCCTTCCCTTCTCTTCCCCGCAATCTGCCGACACCGCCATGAAAAGAGCGAAGGTCGATGCCATGAGGCTTTTACTCAGAGAGAGGATTGTATTCTTAGGAAATAATATGGATGATGGGGATAATACTAGCATTAGAATAGTCTTGAATCGTCGTTTGGGAAACGATGGGGATAAGAGGGAGACACAGTGTGGTCGGTTGCTCCAGGTGAAAATTCTGCACCTTAAGACTATTTCTCACTCTTCATTTTACTATTTGTGTGTTTTTATGCACTGATTTGTTCATTTTCTTTTAATTAAGCGTAGATTGGACAGTTATGCTTTTGGAGTCCATGAATAAATGTTGCTATAGGATAGAGTTTAGGGCAGAATGATTCTTTTGTTAACTTTGATTTCTTGTTTCTTTTCAATTGCAGAAAAGTGGATTTATCATCCTGTAGTTTTTGGTTAACCCAATATGTTGTCTGTAGAATGAAGTTGCAAGATTTGACAAGAATACCAAGGCAAAATAAAATTTTTTCTTTATTAGGATTAAGCTTTCTCGTTGAAGTGATATTGTTACATCTTTTCCATGTACAGTTGAATCACATAGTCCATATGGACAGCGAACTGTTATTTTATGTGTGAAAGGTCACCCCACTCCAAGAAAGTATCCACATGATCCAGGTACCCCAGCAAAACTACCATTGTAGCTGTCCATTCTTTTCCTCACCATCTACTACTATACTATGATTCTTGCTTCCTTTTAGAATGTATATATTATCATTTGTCCTTTTAGTATCTCTTTTACAATTACTGTAGTTAGTAAGAGTATTATAGAAGCTTAATTTTTTTTTATTTAATTAATTAATTGTAATTTTTGTGTTTTTGTCAATGTTGATCTGCTAAGTTAATCATTTGCTTTTGTAAGAAGATACTGGCTTTAGTCAATTCTATTGTTTAATTTATGGAAATCATTGCTCACAAATTTAGGACTGAGTTTCTAAATTTTGTTCAAAGGTTGTGCAACTTAACAAGTATTTGATATAAAGTGAACATAATAGCGGGTACTTGAATTGAGAATTAATTAAGACCCATTTTCTTTTAGCATTATAGATTATAAACTATAGAAATTGAAAATATTCAAGGAAGAAATTTAGTAGGTGAATAAAAATGTGCTTTAGAGAAGATAGAAATAAAATATCATGAAAACCTAGTTATTAGGAATTTATATCCAAGCAAGCGACTAAGCACAAAATGATGCAAACTAATAACCTTTTCTGTTCTATTATGATATCAAATTATTGCTATTTTAAGCCATGAGTGATAGAAAAAAAATTATGAAGGCTTAATTAGAATACACATACTATGAATTATATGGAATTTTTTATGATTTCTATGATATTTGAACTTTACATTATAAGATGAGTAGTGTGATTGAGTAATACTAATATCTAGTTTATAATTGCCCATTGTTTGCTCTCAGAATGGTTCTGAGACACATTCAAATGTATTTTTCAGCACCAGACAATGTGTTTTTATTTTTTTATTCTTTACATGCACAACTTAACATCATGTTATGTGATCTTAGGCTATTTACTTGGTCACAATTATGTCAGGGTTAGGTTTACTTATGCAGTATGTGACTATATATGGATATAACTTAGCACGTTGTTGAGTGAGCTTAATTTGCTTGATAATTGGTGCGGAGGTGGTCAAAATTTTATACATAGATAATAATATAATTAATTAGTGGATGAGACCTGCCAATCCTTTCTTTGAGTAAATTGGTGCATTCTCTGATTACCAATAAAAAATATTATCTTTTAATTAATAGTGAAGATGATGAATATAATTAGTATGATATTGTAAAGTAGGATATTTGTTTCTTGCTTTAATATGAGTTAACTGCTAAGTGGGATGTCTTCTCTTTTGGTATTGTGCTTTTGATCATTGGGAAGAGAGCGGTCTTTTTGGAGGATCATATACACCAGAACATAGTTGTTGGGGTATAGCCATTCTTTTTTTTTTTTTTTCTTTTTTGTATAACCAAATAATCATAATTATAATTATTATAATGCTTGAAATTGGAGATTGATTATTTTGCTGAAAATTATAATTATAATAATCCTGTCTATAGCTAAGTTATTTTAGTGGAAAAAAAAATTAAAATATAATACTCCATACAACTAACTAAGGGAATCTAATTATACTATGAAAATTTCTGAAGTTAGTGTTCTGTACTTGACTCGGGAAGATGTCAAAAGCTTGAATATTACTCTAAAAAGCATCAATTACTATATGCAAATCAATGCTATTGAAGTGTATCAAATTGTTGAAATTCCATTAGAGGCTTCATCAACTTCAGGTAAGTGTCCTTTTGTTTGGTAAGTTCATTTCATTTGCTAGAATTCATTCCAATTTGCTGATGATGGTGGTTAAATTTATTTGCAGTATCAGCACTTCAGGTTATTCAATAGTCTACTGGGTTAGATCTGGAATGGAAAGATGACCTGTGCTCTCTGATTACATGGGCCCATACTAGATGTGAAGGAAGCCAAGTCACCTCACTGTATGTTAGTGTTAATTGCTTTCTTGGTTTATTATTTTCCTCTTGATAATCTATTAATAAGTTCTTATGCTTAATTTTTTATTGGGGAGCTTTCATATGTCAATCTGAGCATAATAGGTCCAAATTTTGGTGATTTGTTGGACCTCAAAATACTGTAAATTCTGATCTACCATACTTCTTGTAAATTCTGATCTGCAGTATCAGCACTTCAGGTTTTTCACACAATGCCATTGGATGAGAAATCGAGCATCGAAAAAGTTTCAATTTTTTATTCAAATAGTAAATTCAGTACATAGTGCCTTCTTTGCAAGTTTGACTATTAGTGCCTTCTTTGCAAATTTGATTATCTTTGTGGTAGTGTGAATGTTGAAATTGGATAAAAATATTATATTTTTCATCTTTATAATTCATTTGGTTACAAGCTATTCTGTTTTTATAAGTGTGAAAAACATTGCATTGCCTTTATGTCACTTATGCAAGTTTTAGGCACCTTAACGACTTGTGAGTTTAAGGCTAGCTTCATCAATTTCTTTTAATTGCAGCAAGAAAGGTTCCATTGTTTTGTCCCATCAAGTTTTTCATTAATTCAGCTCTTTAATTCTTATCTTTAAGGGCCAAACAGAAAAGGAGTTCAGAGTAAAAGTTGAGGCCATTGGTCATGTGCACCACAAAAATTTGAGAATGGTTTTAATATAATTGCTTTGAGATCTGTGTTGATCCAGATTCTGAAAAAAGACCTAAGATGGGCCAAATTTTTAGAATGCTTCAATCTGTGGAATATCCTATTGCAAGAGAGGTTAGATTCTTGCCAAATCTGTTGCACAAAGATTGCTCCGATCAACTCGAATTTATTTATGAATGAAAATCTATTAAGGAAACTCATATATGATTTTATTAATAAACTATATTGCCTTTATATCATTTGAGCTCTCTTATGCTACTTCTATGTTTTTTCATTCGTTGTTTTTGTGATCTGTGCTGGCTTGAATAGAATGGATAACGTGCTACACTTTCAATTTTAAATGCTATTTCATACTAAATTTTAGTGTAGGGATGGATAACTTGATAGCTTATGGTAATTTGGCATTCGCCTGTCTTGCTTACCAACTACAGCAATTGATTAACTCTTAGAAACTATATTTGAAATTAATATAATTAATTTTTTTCTATTTATTTATTTTTAGTCTTGGTGCCCATAAATGTTAATTTTAGCTTTTGTTATATATTTGACAGGTCTTCAGAATTCTGGGCAGCGAAGTTAAGAGGTTTATTTTTCATATTTTTCTCAAAAAATCTTTTGAATAGAAATTAGTATTGAGAGGAGTTGTTTTCTTAAACTTGTTATTGATAGTTTATATTTTGTTTAGAATTGTGAGACATGTGAAGTCTCTATACGATTTTGACTTTTGTCGGTTTTGATGTGTTGACAATTTCACATGACTATCAAGTTAAATTTTTACCCATCAGTTGATATCGAGTTAAATTTTAAGTAGTGAAGATGAAGGAGGGCAGTGTGCAAAGGAGATTGGATTGTGTTTCTCGTCATTTTTTGTTGCCGCTTGAAGTTAATACTGCTATTTACATGGTTGGATTATCTCATTCACATTCTTGTTTGATTTTATTGAATAGTATGTGCTCTGATTGATACTTAACTATGTGTTAATCTTAAATTGTTCTTGGCAGATAAGGCTTCTTGGGCAGATGCTTTATTATATGTTATTAACTAGTTCTGGGCAGCAAACACTTGGTGAAGAGTATAGTGACATTACTTAGGTACTTCTTCCTTGGAATATAACTTAATGGACTATGAATTTCCATCTGCTTTAAACTCAAAATTATCTTTTTATGTTTTGCTTTACCCAAAACAATTAGGGGATTAATGAATTTTCACTCCTTATAGATTACTTTTTGTTTTATTTGTTTGTTGATTTTGATGGTCGCTTTGTTAGGTTGCAGGGCCACATGGACTGCCTCCCACACCTGCAAGGCGTGCACTTTTCATTTTATACCAGACTGCAATTCCTTACATGGTAGAAAGAATTTGGTTCTACACTGGCTTGTTCTCTCTAATAGTCTCATTTTAAATTTTTATAATTTTGTATATGATATTACAACAATATTAGCTAGGAGCTAATTCTATATTTGGTAGAAAATTATAAAGATTTAATTTGTTAGTTATTAATTTTAGGGAAATGAATTGTATAAATAATATTTTATTTTATATATTATTTTTTTATGTTAACTCTATATTTATAATGAATTCATTACAAATTATATATATATATATATATATATATATATATATATGAAATATAAGATTATTATTTATATTTGTATCTATTATATATGAATTTTATAATATAAGATTATTATTTATATTGTGTATATGATGAAAATTTAAAAATATATCAAAATGAAAAATTAAATTATGCAATAATTTAGCGACGGATTCGTGACAACAACTGTCGCTACTGTGTAAAGATTAGAATTTAACAAATAATTAGTGATTAATTTTTCATCACTAAATTTTATAGTAAATTAATAATTCGCGATGGCAAATGTAATCGCTAAAAATTATTATTATAATACCACGATTAATTATGAAAATAAATTAGCGACGGAAAAAGCAAATTAATGATGAAATTTTTAGTTGCTAAATTAGCGACTGATTTGGGATTTGGTCGCTAATACATTAGCGACGGTTCGTCGTGCCGTCTAATTTTGATAATTAGCGACGAAAATTGCCGTCAGTAATTGGCAGATTTTTTTTTTATAGTGGTTAGGTTAATCTTGTTGAGAATGTAAGGGTAGTAAAGTATCCAACATTGCTTGTTAATTTCTATGGTTGGGTTATATATTGGTGAACCTAAGTTTGTAAAACTAAGGTTAAGGTTATCATGATTGATGTTTAATCCTAAGAATGCATGAGGTAATGTTTCATTCTCTCTAAGATCATTATTCTCTTCTTTCTTGGTTTCAATTTTTGGATGTAGAGAGTTAAGAGATCTTACTTTTTATCTATCTTGTGTAAGGAAAAGAAGGAACAACATTTAAGAGATGGATCACGGGCGGTCAAGGAAGATTTGAAGCTTTAATCTCAGGTTTGGGAATCATGAGCAGATCGTGATTTTTATGCCTATGATCTTTGTAAATTATTGATAGATTGAGGAATTTAGACTTTGTTAAGAGGAAAGGAAATCTGGAAGAAATGTGTAATGCATGTTAAGATTCTGGTAATTGTTGACGAAATCATATTTGTATAGAGGGGCTGAAACATGAATTTTGAACATGTTCAATTCAGATTTGATAGAATAGAACAACAAATTTTGTTAGTGAAGGTTAAAGGGTATATTTGAAAGTAATGGTTTTAAATTCTTATACAAAAATATGATTAAAGTTAGATGATGTTTAGAAGTAGATTAAAGCATAAAATTATAATGCAATTATTAATTGAAATAAGAACAAATTGTTGGAAATCTAAAATCCTTAAAGCTCGGCCATCTTGTAAGTGGATTTTAAGGTTTTGAGCTATGTGTGGCTAAGCCTTTAGTAGACTACTCGGTAGAGTGGGATCTTGCTCCACTGAGTGGTTTTTTCCTGCCTACTCACTCAATAGAGTGGAACCCTTGCTCCATCGAGTTGTTGGCCATGGTTTTGCTCAGTTAGATTTCTTCTCTTGCAATATGACTTAATTTTATAGTAGACATGTTAAATTATTTTTGAAATAGTTTATGATGTGTTATAATCAATATAGTTTTCTTAATTACTCAAGCTTAGTATACATATCGAATGGTATAAGAAGATAAGGATTTATAATGAGGAAATGGTAAGATAATTAAAATGGGTTGCAATATTATCTTGGCAGTTCGAAAGGCATGGTTACCATAAGTCTTGATATAGTATGGCCTCAATTCCTGTTTATATAGTCTTGGGTCATTTTGAATAATAAGAATTCACCTTGTTATTTTATTGAGAAATTTGTACTAAGTAATTATCATTCAAATGAATTGAAGATCGCCATGATCTAATAGACTATAGAAGAGAATGATGATGTTACAATATGAAGCAGTTGAAAGTGTAAGTTGTATAGTAGCAAGTCATTAGTATAAATCTGATACAAATATGAAAGGAATGGAAATGCCTTACAGTATCATGAATTGAGAAATATTGAGGACTAGTTGTTTGCTTATATGAACCTTTGTTTGATGCTTAAATAACTAGGTGAATACCATTATTAGGAGTGGATTGGATATAGTGACATGTTTATGCTCTTTTAGTAGCCTGGGTAATTGAAGGCGAAATGATATGAACTTACATGTACTTGCTGTAATATATATAACTATTACAAGACTTTTGCATCTAGAAGTGAGATCCCTTATTGAACCCGTATGCATGGGTAATCACCAAGGCAATGCGAAATAGCATAAGTAGATGCTATTCTCAGATTTGAACACTTTCACTAATTGTGATACACTAAATGCATGTATCTAATGTATTGGATGAGTTTGAAGTGTAATGATTAAATTGAGTATAATAACACAGGGAAGATAGTTATGAAGAACCATATAGATACGTTCTTCTGAAATGAATATTTGTTTATGTGCTATATCATGCACCATGGTTTATATGACTATATGCATGATTTCATTCTCATGAACTATTATGACTACTATAAGCAGTGTCAACCTATGGATTTAAAATAATATTGTTGTTTCATGACCATATGCTTAATGATGTGTATTGCATCAGGTTTATGAAATATTGATTATCAAACATTTGTTGCATGACACTCCATGTGTAGATATATAGTCATAAATATGTGATTAAATAACAAGTATGGATCTTTACTATAAAGGGGTTCTTGATTGCGTCTGTATCTAGGTTGTGGATAAATAGGCATGCCTATAAGGGTATTTGCAGATGCTATTGTATTGAGATGGTCCCTGATGGGTCTTCTGGTTTCATATTTTGAATATATTCTTGCACCTTCAGGTACGATTGTCATACCTTCTGGTGTGTTCTGGTACCTTCGGGTACATATTGATTAGCCTATTATCCACTTCTTTTAGAATAAGTAGGCTTAATGTAAGATGAAAAGAAGTCATTCTATGGAACTAAAAGAAACTGAACTTGATAGTTCAAAACTGATGTTCATGGTATTATTCTTTTACATATTGAAAGTGAATAATAAGTGGAGGTTACAATACTATTGAGTATATGAAACTTTGATATCACATAAACATTCTGGATCTATAAATTATGAGTATGTATTTGTACATTAAGGATTAATCTTCAATAATTATATTGTTTCTTCAAGTCGTAAGCTGATTTCTTAATCTAGTATATGTCCACATACATATGTGTATGTGTGTGTGTGTGTGTGTGTGTGTGTGTGTATAAGACTCTGTTATAGATTCATGTATAGTATATGGTTCAAGATGATGTTATGTGACATATAGTTTGCCATGATATGCTTGTATGTGCGACAACATGATTATGAACATGAGTGTGATTTTAGAATGCTTTATATATTGCAAACTGTGTGATATGTATGAAGAATCATGCTTAACTATGGCTGTGATGGTTTAATTATGGAAGGCTTGCTTAAAAAGTTACTCAGTCCTTATTTTCCTATGCTAATGGCATGTTCCCTCTATTATATTTATGATTAAATGTTAAATGCATAGTGTTGTAACTTGTGCAAAGGAAGGTATTTAACTAAGGTTATATGTTATTTAACTCTTAAGGCTTTTAATATCATAGTTCATGATGTATGAGGATTATAAATAGCTGGAAATGTAAGAAAAAGGCTTGTTAGAAAAATGATTCGTAAAGCTATAGAGGCTAGTTAAGTTCACTTAGAGTGTTAAATGATTTAAGCATTATGTCTAATTATTAAAAGTACACTATTATGTCATCATTAAATTTTATGTTTGTATAATTGATGATTCTTGTTAATTGGCTGCCTATAGATTATATTGTTCCCTGCTAAGCTTTATAGCTTAGCACATGTTTTATTATCCATGTAGGTTGCAGGATAAACCTCATTCCAGGATGGATAGTTGTGGTGACTTAGCCGACCCGCAGAAGAGGAGGACTAAAATGTGCAGTTACTTTAGTGGTTTCATAGATGTACAGAAAGGTGTATATGTAATGTTTTATTATTTTGAAATTTTATTTTGGCTAAGAAGATTATATGCATTTATGGCCTGTATTATTATTATTATTATTATTATTATTATTATTATTATTATTATTATTATTATTATTATTATTATTATTTATCTATTTATCATGGGATGAACATCAATTTTGGTGGTTTTGTATGTCTTGTTTATTAGGATGTTACACACCACACACTCTTGTATGTACTTCCTCCATTACCTTCCTTGCTTTCATTTCATCCAAACACCTCAATTGAACTCCATCAGGCTATCTTTTATAAAGAACCCCTTCTATAATAATGAACTGGGAGGATAACTTGTAAATCAATCTCTAGTCCTTTTCAGTAGCTTCTTCAGAGAATACTGACCTTTCTAGATAATTCTAGATATCAAAGTACCAAGGCTTCCCATTGTTAACCTCGACATCCATAACCTGCTCTTTTTTAAAACACAGCTTGTCAGAACTTGAAATTAACATAGGGTTTATGATGTCTCCCTTCGAGTTATCCCAAATGGACACTAAGGCAGCTAAAGCATCTGTTAACTAATTCTCTTCCCTATGTATAAATCCGAGCATACAATCCTCAAATTGATCACTCAAAACCTTCGGGTGCTTGAGATAAGGCAATAAATATTTTTATTTCATTGACCATTCTCCCTTTGCTTGGTAAATCACTAAGGATGAGCTGCTAAATATTTTTGCAAACCTTGCCCTTATAGCCAATGGAGCTTCTAATAAAAAAATGTAAGGTTCATACTCTACTTCAGTGTCTATGGCTTTGTACCTTAACTTCTTGGCTAATTGTAAATTTTTCTCCCTCCTGTTTAATAAAGATTACTCCTACTTTTGCTCCATCAAAATACATCTGCAATCCCTACACTTTTATAACTACTATATGTTTATCGAAAAACTCATAAGTCACCTCTTTCCCTTCTAAAGGTTGGTCAGCTAGTAACTCTACTACTGCTCTCCCTTTGATAGTTTTCCTAGTGATGTATTTTATATCGAATTCTTGTAGGAGGATCAACCATCTTCCCATCTTCCCTAACAATGAAGGAGCTTTTTATAGATACCTAAGGGGATTCTACTTAGCTATAGCTTGTATCCTGTAATAGTAGAAGTAGTGCCTCAGTTTCCTTAACACCCATATAACTGCCAAACATATTTTCTTAACTTCTATATACTTCACCTCATAGGGAAAAATTTTTTGCTAGGATAGTAAACTGCATACTCAATCCTAAAATCATCCTCTTTTACCATCATGGCTCCCACTGAACTATCCTTTATTTCTAAGTACAAAATCAAAAGTTTGCTTACTTGGGGTGGTCTCAACACTGGCGAATGTAGCAAATAATCCTAAATGGCATCAAAGGCTTTTTGACAATCCTTATTCCAAATCATGGGTTGGTGCTTTCTGAGCAACTTGAATATCAATTCGTAAATTGAAGTCACCTTGGCTATGAATCTACTTATGTTCTGGATCTTACCTAAGAACCCTCAAACTTTTTTCCTTCTAGGGTACTAGCATTTCTTGAATAGCTCTTACCTTGTCAGGATCAACTTTTATACCTCTCTAACTCACTACATGGCCCAAAAGCTTGCCTGAGGTAACCCAAAAACTACACTTCTTAGGATTGAGGTGAAGATTGTACTTGTTGATCCTCTGGAAAAACTTTTCTAATGCTTCAAAATGACCTTCCCTAGTGACCGACTTGATCATCATGTCATCTATATACACCTCTACTTCTTTGTGAAACAAGTCATCTAAAATCTTATTAGCCATTCTCTGGTAGGTAGCACCTGCATTCTTAAGATGAAAGGGTATGATCCGATAGGCATATGTTCCTCATTAAGTTATGAAAGCCATTTTGATCCAATCCACTATCTTATTTAGAATTCGGTTATACCCGACACACCCATCCATAAAATTGTACATGGCACAAGTAGCTGCATTATCGGCTAGAACATCTATATGCTGCAAAGGAAAGTCATCTTTGGGATAAGTTTTATTCAAATCCCTATAATCTACATAGATCCTAACTCTCCCATCCTTTTTCACTATAGGGAAGATATTTGCTAGCCATGTGGGATATTAAACTTCCACTAAGACCTTAGCCTTTCTTTGTTTTATGACTTCCTCTTTAACTTTCTTAACCAACTCTGGCCTAAGTTTTTGAAGTTTCTGCTTAATAGAATTGTACCCTGGGTATATTAGAATGGCATGTTCGATGATTTCTTGATCTGTCCTTAGCATGTCTTCATAGGTCTAGGAAATTTTTTTTTTATATTTTTTCAATATTCTATCAAATTTTTCTCTCTCCTTAGGAGTTATGTCTAATGCCAATAGAATTTCTTTTGGGTTTTCCTTAGTTTAGAGATTGAATAAACATGTGTTTGTTAAGTCAATGTAAAATATGAATACTTTATGATCATGATCATGCATATTGAAATCAGAAGAAACATTATACAAGTAAACAAAATTATTCATCTCATTAATGTAATCAAAAAAGCAAGCATTGTTCTCATAAAAAAGTTCAAGAATATAAATGACATTATTAAAAATGTCTTTGTCAATCTTGTCAGCATTAGGTATCTCCCTTATTTTTGGGTCAGGTTTAGGTGGTTCTTTAGCTTCCATATTTTTTTTGCCTTTTAACTAGGTAGCAAATGGGTTCTTTATCAAGACTTATTCTGGCACTTCTTTATCCGAGGCTGAGTGGTGTAACAAGATCTTTTCATCCTAGAAACCCTTATCATGCTTGATGATTCCTTTTTCCTAGATGAAAATATCATTGAACAGCTTAAACCCTGGCACTAGCTCATATTCTTTCATCTAAGGCTCATTTTCCCCATAATATAAATAAAGACCCAAAGTTGGTACAAAGCTCTAAGAGATATGAGTAATTCCCTTTACTGCCTTGTTCTCTTTCCCCTTCTTATTAGAACTCATAAAGTCTAATCCCTTCTTATCCTTCTGGCCTTTAGTAGCCATAGCGATTTGAGGCCTTTAAAAGTTCTTACTTAAACCAGCCTTTGGTAGAAAACTCATCTTTTTGAGAATATTAATCACTTAAGGACTGTCAGAGAAACTATCTTCACTCTTTTCATTGCTAATAACCACCACATGAAAGCCATTGAATAACTGCTTTGTTATTTCGAGTACAAACACCTAATTCTTCGTTGCTACTTTGATAGTAACCACCTGCCCATCATGAGGGATTTTAATCATCTGATGTAAGGTGGATGGCATACCTTCCAGTTTATGAAACCATGGCCTTCCAAGGAGTACAGAGAAGTTTGCTAGGATATGCAACACTATATACTCGGCTTTCATTTTGATAGGGCCCATCTTCACTATAACCTTAAATGTCCCAGTATCCTGCCTCTTGGAAATATCATAGGTCGAAATGGTCAGATTAGACTTACTAAGCATGCTTTTATTTAGTCCAAAGGTTGAATTGCCACCAAGGGGTGGATATTAATGGAAGATCCATTGTCGACCATCACATAAGCTATATGCTTATTGTTATCCTGAGCTTTGATATAGAGAGGATGATTGTGATTCCTTCCTTCTACAGGCAAGTTGGCATCAAAGTATACCACATTTTCCTTAGTTCCTCCTCTAACCAAGTCCAGCAATTTAGAGGATCAGATAGTGGTAGCAATAGTAGCTTCACTTAAACCTCCATCAATTTCTATTTGTGCAAAGGGGACCGTCTTAACAAATCCTAGATACCTATTTAAGCATGTGTCTTCTTCAACTGCTTGATTTTCTAATCATTCTCAACTTCTTTCTTTGTTGGCATCGCAATAGGAGCCGATTGTCTTTCGATCTTAAGGGCCACTCTCCCATTCCTTGTAATTTCCTTTACCTTTATTTTCTCTTCTACTTTTTCCTCTTATTCATTGCCTAAACTTCAGATGTCAACGAACACCAAGGTCCCCTTATCCTCACTCTCTGTGGGATTATCCGAATAGTCAATCATGGAAACTAGCTAGTTTTTCTCAACTGGCTCTGTTACTTTCAGGTTGGAGCGAGTAACAGCTGGGTACTTGTTCCTATGCAAATCCTGCATCATGTACTGTTCAGGAAAACTTGACCCTATCATGTACACTAGTGGAGGCACAACAGTATAATCACTATTTTTCTTTTTATCCCTCTTTTTGAATTTAAGATTTGCTTACTATTAATCAAATCTTAAATCTTATTACTCAAAGTATGACAATAATGGATTGAGTGCCCAGGGTGTTGATGGTGTGCACAATATTTGTCCTCCCTGTGATAAGGCATCCTCTGACTCTTCGTGGGCCTTGGTGGGAGAGGCTAGAACTTTCGTTCTTTAACTAAACTATTTAGAATCCAAGATAATGACTTTCTCAGGTCAGAATAATGCCTTTAACTAACCTCTATGGTAGAGACCTCTACAATCTTCCTGGCTTTATTTTGCCTATTACTATTCCCGATGGTCTTATTGCTGCTAAAGTTCTTACTTGCATTCTCACTATTTACCCTTCTGGCTAGATATTTTCCTTCAGCTTTAATGGCTATGTCCTTCAAAGACTTCTAATCTTTTAGACCCTTCATCTTTAATCCATCTTTAAGGTATGGGCTTGCATTCTGAATGAACAACCTAATTTGGTCAGCAATGTCAGGCTTTCTCTTCATCTCCATCACCCTATTTCTCCACCTGGTGAGGTACTTATTGAAAGACTCATTGTGCTTCTATTGAAGTAATTCAAGGATTTTTAAAGTGACTTCTATCCTTATACTACAATCATACTACTTAATGAATTCTTCGATCAAAAGGTCCCAATCTTTTTTAGCTTATCTATCCAATGCATGATACCAGTCTATGGTAGGCATAGTCAAATTCAAGTAGAAGTACTCCACCTTTTGTTTCTTAAATAGAGTAGTCCCTTTCATGATTAGAATGTATTGCTTGATATGTATTAAGGATCTAAAGTGCCATCAAACCTTGGCAGATCAGGCATCTTGAACCTTTGAGGTAGTGACCCATCCCTATCCAAATCTCTATCTTTAGGGTTTATCCCCCTATCAATAGATAATAACTTAGATATGACTTCAATCTTTTCCTCCATCTTCTTAAAAGTTGGATCCTCAACATTAGGTCCCCTTATCCTGATGTTCATCATCGGGGGAACATAATCCTCATCCCTTTCCTTTATAAAATCATCCTTAGGGTTGTCCCTTCTAGGTGGGTCTTAAAACATAGTAGTATTAGTTATGACAATGTTCCCAATATAAGTTGGCTCTGCAATCCCATGAGCGGGTGTTACAGGTTGAGCTCTAGCATTAGGTGCTATAAAAGCCACCATCCCACTGATCATAGCTGGCATTCATTCTTCAAACTCTTATAGATGTTTGTTCAGCCTTCAATCCCTGTCATCCCTTACTGTTGAAGGTCCAATAGGAGTATCATTCATCCTTTCCTTAGACATAAAAATCTCATGGTGGTGTCACAGTCACTCTCATAGTTTCATTCCCTCTTTTAGTCTTATTCACCCTCATATTTTCCATTTCCAAACTGATTCCCTATGTATTTTTCAATAGCTAGCTTAAATCCCACTTGAAACTAATCTCTGAATCTAAATCTAAACCCAAGTATGGTTTTGGCAATCTGGATATGGATCTTTGAACCGAGTGCCCGTTCGACCCTCTGGACCACTTAAATGAGTCTATGATGGTTGCAAAGGTCAAATGTTAGGAGTGATACAGGATCAATGATGTATGAACATGGTATATACATGATGCATGAATGCAATTAATTATTTGGTTAAGAATTAGTCACAACAACACATAAGTATAAATGTGGCCTTCTAACCTTATTGTATCCATATAGGAGGTCATACGGTCTCTTTCCTAGGTGGGCTTAGCCTATGGGTCAATAAGGTATCTAAAGGATACGTATGGTGCACGATGGAAAGCTAGCAACCTAACCTCTCTAATTGTAACCTTAAGCATATGGGTTTTGAACATTATGTATTTTGACTAACTTATACAGAGTGGGTTAGGCCCACTAGTGGCATGGCAGCCTTTGACTGGTACCCTCCTAATTTGGTTAAGTTTAGCCAATATATAAAGGTCCATATAACATGCAAATATTATTATGGTTATACAATCTAAGGGAAGTTGCTATTGTCATTACATACTCTTAAGTCAAGGGTGATGAAACTTTAGGCTACCCAAGCATGGTCCCTACTAATAGGTCTAGCTCATCAGGAGCATAACAACCATTGGATCACCATTTCATATACCATTTGGTATTAGACTTAGGCTAGTGGATCTCTTTGACACCTCTCGACATGAAGTGAATGTAGGGTATGCTCCAGGATAGCATTCGGGCTTAAAAAGATGCCTTGTTTAATTTTAAGGCTATAGAATGAATGCAATTTTAGAAAGAAGATAGGACCAATGAGAAAACCCAATTATAAAGAACTTAACCAAGATGCTTTTTAGGGCAAGGTCTCTTTAGGTCCCCAATGAAGTCACCACTTAACATGCACCAGAGTCACTTTCAATTTCGGTGGATTCTTGGAGGCCTATTTTTAGGGTCCGAAATTGGAAAAGGCTCACTTAAACTCATAAATTTTATAATTTACCATAAAGAAGGATCAAACCCAATCTATGGTTGATGGTCAAACTATGAAGGCATCTACTAGTGGGCCTAAAAAAGGTAGGTATCATGAAGTTGCCATTCGATAGAACATCAGAAAGTTTATCTCGGCCTTTTGATGCCTAAATAGATACTGGTGTTCGGAATGTCACTCTTATTAGGCATCTTAATTAGGATTTATTTTATAAGTGAGTTTTAAATTTTATCCGCTATCCTTTCTCACATGATGCAAGTGATAGAATTAAATAAACACTCTAATCAAACAGAGAAAGGGATAAATAAAGTAAAATTCCTACTTAAAGTTATTACATAAGAAAATTGTCCTAAAAGAATAATGTACTAAAAGAAAATAAATATCATACATAAAATGGGTAGTGGATTAGATTGGGACCATTAGTTCCCTGATGCATATTTAAAAAAAGGATTTTGTATTTGTGTGAATTTTGGCTCAAAAATCGGACATTATGCCATATTAAAAAAGAAAACCCAATTGATTTGATAAAAAACATTTTAGTATCTTTTTATCTTATCGTGTACAAATATCCTTTTTTACTAACTATTACAACTCAAAAAAAAGTAGTACATGCAAAATGAATAATAAATAGTATATAATGGAAAAAATAATTAAGCAATCAATAAGAAACCATAATATATGAGTAACATAAGATAATTAGCATCATCGAGGAATAAAGATGGTTACCAATGGGTGAAGCATGATTTTCCATGCAAAAACCATAAATCATTTGAAACCATAAATGCACCAATCACTTGAAAAGTCATATAAGGCAAATAAATTAATACAAAGAGAGAAAATAATCACAGAATTATTTACATAAGCAAAATTAGTTTGAACACAAATACATACTGCATAAGAGCAAAGACATGTCAAATTATGCATGAGTATTATAATAGGTAGATAAGTGATACAAAAATGCATAAAAAAACCTAAAATATAAGAGATAATGCCTTAAAAATCACTCAGAGATGACTAAAAGTGTGAGGGATGACCACAAAAGGAGTGAAAGATAGGATGTAAGGATAGGCTAAGGATATCCCATTCATCGAACGATAGATGGGGGTCCATTGTCCTATCTTCCTATCTGTCACCTTTAGACGAAACAAAAAACCAGAGAAAGGTAACAAAAATACAAAAAAAAAATTGTATATAAATTATTTCTAAACTTCAACATGCATTTATACAACTTAAATCATGTCAAAACATATTTTTTCAATGAAATGTACATAAATTACATAAAATCCATACATTTACAGGATCAAAAGAGCTAAAAATCAAGCTTTAAATACATAACAATGGAGGAATGCCAAAGGACCTATCATGCCTCTGTTATGTTACATAACCCATTAAATGAATTATATCTTATAAACACATGCATATTATTCAAGTATAACAATTAAAACATGCCAATAAGCATTAAATAATCATGTGATCATGTTAATCAAATTTTAGAGAGAGAAAATAGAAGAAGAGCCTAAATATTACCCTCAAGAGATATTCCAACTCTATGAAGATGGTAGTTTATATCTTAAACTCCGAATCATCCTTTTTTTTTGTCAAAAATCAAATATGAAATTAGTTCCCCTTGGTGTGTTTTTTTAAAAAAGTTATTTAGAGCTCAATGTGTTAGAAAGAAAACAAAACTTTTCTTCCCCTCTAATAGTTGCCATTTAGGTTTAATTACATAAAGAAGAGTTTTAGTCAGAATCCCCTTAAATCACTCAAAATTTGGAGGTAAACCCACCCTCCCCAAATTTAGAAAAAATCTTCAGAAGAAAACTACCATTTTTAAAAATCCAAAAAGAAGAAAAAAATGAACTTTAAGTAAGGGATGGGCATCCCTTAATGAGGGATGGCTATCCCTCACTACTAATCTAGGGGTTTGACAAAAAACCCTTTAGATAGGCCCCAAAAGAGAAGTATCTATAGACGAGCACCCTCCAGGTGACAGATGGCCGTCTGTCACTTATGAAGGCCCAAAATGAGATATTTTCATATATTTTGCTAAAATACTTGGAAATATTTAGAAAATCATGAAAAATCTTTAAGAAAAAGTGAAAAATTCATGATCAGAGCCTTGAAATCTAAACTTGTTTGACAAAAAACCCTTTAGATAGGCCCCAAAAGAGAAGTATCTATAGACGAGCACCCTCCAGGTGACAGATGGCCGTCTGTCACTTATGAAGGCCCAAAATGAGGTATTTTCATATATTTTGCTAAAATACTTGGAAATATTTAGAAAATCATGAAAAATCTTTAAGAAAAAGTGAAAAATTCATGATCAGAGCCTTGAAATCTAAACTTATTGTTAGTAATATGCTATTTCCTCATCATTTGGTAACCTTAATATTGGTGCCACGAGTCACAGTGTGTACAGTATTAAAATGATTCAATACCTGCTTTTAGAATTTGGTTTTGTATAGATTGGCATGCTTATAAGGTAAAGTTGTAGCTGTTATAGTCTGACCCTATTTAGGTTTACAGTCATCCCTATTTGGGATCATAATCTTGACCCCACTAGATCCATAGGTTTGATACCTTCGAGTATCCATAAAATTTAATAATTATGGATATTTATATGATTGATACCTACAAATATCCTCAACACCCGTTATCCATACCTATAGAACTTAGGTGGGTGAGTTACAAGAAATGTATCAAAAGCCAAACTACATAATTGTTATCAATGAACTATGTTTTTTTTATATTTGTGCTTTTAATATTAATATATATTTATTTTTCCTTCTTGCTTATGAAAATTGCTTTTATAATTATTGCAATAATATATTTTATGCATGTTGCATGATTGGTGACGACTGTTGTGAGTGGTCATTTAACATAATTTGTTCCTTACTAAACTTTATATCTTAGCATGGGTTATTTATCCATGTAGGTTCTTCAAAATCTACATCATGAAGGCCAACACAAGTCTTAAGAAAAGCTAAAAGTATAAAGGTTGAAGTTTGTCTTTTGGTTATGCAGTTAATATTTTTATAGTAAACATAATATTATAAAGATGTTAAAGAAATACAAGTTTTGTAATGTGTAAAGATTCACTTTTTGAAGCTAATTTCTAATGGTAATGTACATATGTTATGTTTTATATTTTTCATGAGACTTATGTATAGTAAAATAAATACAAAGGACAAATATCTTAGTTAAGCTTTTGCTAATGAGATATGTATGATGATAGAAATAGGTGATGGGAATAGGGTGTTACACAGAGAGTTTGATTTCTCAAAGAATGAGGATGAACATTATGTATTTAAGAAGGTAATAGTTAACTTTTTAAATAAACAATTATCTTTCCAAACAACAAAAATTTAAAAAGAAATAAAGTGGACAAAGTACAACCATTTGTATTAGATTTATAATCTTATCATTTTGTAATGTTTTATTAGGAGATAATGATATACCCAATAATCAATGGCTACAATAAATTACTTATATTAATTGAATTGCCTAAATTTAGAAATTAAATGTGAAATGTATAAATTGCCATGTTCATTAAATTAGTTATCAATAAATTGGTTAAATAAATAATTTATTATTTAAATTCATAGATATAATATATATACATATTGAATACATATTGATTAATTTAAATCTAGTTCAGTATATAATTGGATTAAGTAACCATGCTATTCAATTAATTTAAACTGGGTTGTGCTTAGGGTTGGGTTAAGTAACCATGCTATTCGATTAATTTAAATTCGGGGCATTATAAATAAGAAAAAAATATCATATAAAATATTTTTAAAAATAATTAGTGAGCATAAATATTCACTTAATCTTTTTTTTACTGAAATAAATTAATATTAGTGACACAAATATTTCCAAATTTCATTAACTTTTACCCTTATGTAACTATTACATAATTATATTCACTTTTACCCTTAGTGCGGGAGAATGCATCTGGGTCTGAAACATAGCAATGTACTAGTTCAACTATATAGTTTTGAACGTAATCACCAAAAATAATCTTCACCGTTCAAAATTAACAACAAGGAGTTTTGAATGTACTCACCAAAAATCAGGCCAATCTAACGGCAAATGATTTTTCGATCATCTTCGTATACAAAACTGGTCATTACGTAAAAAATCCAGAAAATAACCTCTTTTTTGCAATAAAAACCAAACTCACAGACCTTAAAAACTAATCTTCACCATTCAAAATCAACAACAAGGAGTTTCAAACGTACTCACCAAAAATTAGGCCGATCTAACGGTAAATGATTTTTCGATCGTCTTCAAATACAATATTGATCATTATGTAAAAAATCCAGAAAACAATCTTTTTTTTGCAAAAAAAAATGAACTTACAGATCTTAAAAACTAATCTTCACCATCTAAATTTAGTAACAAGGAGCTTCGAATGTACTCACCAAAAATCATGCCAATCTAACGGTAAATGATTTTTCGATCGTCTTTGTATACAAAATTGGTCATTACGTAAAAAATCCAGAAAATCATCCTTTTTTTTGCAATAAAAACTGAACTTACAGACCTTAAAAACTAATCTTCACCGTTCAAAATTAATAACAAGGAGTTTTGAATGTACTCACCAAAAATCAGGCCAATCTAATGGCAAATATTTTTTCGAACGTTTTCATATACAAAACTGGTCATTACGTAAAAAATCCAAAAAACAGCCTCTTTTTTGCAACAAAAATTAAACTTACAGACCTTAAAAACTAATCTTTACCGTTCAAAATTAACAACAAGGAGTTTAGTCACCAAAAATCAGGCCGATCTAACGACAAATACTTAACCGTTGAATCTTTACTTGCACTATTCCGTATAAAAGTTGTGCAATGTGTGTGTGTGTATCCTTATTTAATTTTATATTATTAATTGCGATTTAAATTTTCCATGATATATTATCAAATTTTTTTAAGAGTTTCAATAAAATTTAATTACTCATTTTATATTAATTTAAAATGAATATAATAAAAAATTTATATTAAAGTTTTGCCTCTTAATGATAATAATTACATTTTTTTAATCTATGTTAAAAATGGAAGTAAACAAAAATTATATATGGGATAGAGATATTATTAATTTTATGTTTAATGGCTCAAATAGAATGGCAGGTAACTGATAACCTTGATTTTAATGTTTGTTTTCTGGTTATTTTTATGTGTTTTTAGTATTTAATTTAGTGTTTTTAGTGTTAAAATGATTTTTATATGTATATTTTTAGTTATTGGGTGATTTATGGTTTTAAATGGCTTTTGTGCAGGAAATAACTCATTAACCCGCTGGTGGGATAAAGGTCGTAGACTTTAATTTATTTGCGACGGATTAGCGACTAAATACCTCCGTCGCTAATTGTATTATCGAAACAAAATACTTATTAGCAACAGATATTTTCGTCACTAAACCATCCCAAAAAAAGATGCCAAATTTTCCCTCCAAAATTACCGACTAAAATATTCGTTGCTAAATTTTCTGGAACTAAATTCTTGAATAAAAAATTATAAAATTTAGCGACGGCAATATTTTTCGCTATTTCCATCGCAAAACATGGTGCGTATACTTCCCGCCAATAATTAGCGACTGTTTATTGATTTCGTCGCAAAAATAGAAAATATCATTCTCATGACGGATTTATAAAACAGTCGCGAATCTGTCGCAAAATTAGCGATGAAAATAGTGTCGTCTCTAATTTTAGTCGCTAATTGACAGTTTTTTTGTAGTGAGTGCTATTATTTTCCTTGTCCTATATATGGATGACATACTGATCTTGGGAAATAATATTTTAGTCTTTTAGTCAATCAAGATTTGGTTATCTAAAAAATTCTCCATGAAAAATCTTGGATAAGCATCCTATATTATGTGAATTAGGATATATAAAGATAGATCCAATAGATTGTTAGGTCTTTCACAATCTACATGTATAGATAAAACATTGAAAATGTTCAATGTAGATCTCTATAACAAAAGGTTTACACCCATGATACATGGGAAACACCTTTCAAAGTCTATGTGTCCTAAGGCACGAATAAAATACCATATGTATCTATAATTTGTTTTATCATATATTTTATGTTATGTACACATATAGATGTAGCATTTGCATTGAGTGTAATAAGTAGATTCCAATCCAATTATAGAGAGGAACACTAGATTGCAATCAAGAATATCCTTAAATACTTAAGAACAACTAAGGATATATTCTTGGTCTATGGAGAAGGTGATTTACTTGTAAGTAGATATATAAATTCTGGCTTTTAGTCAGATAAGGATGACTGTAAATCATAGTTAGGTTTTATGTTTATATTAGGAGAAGGAATAGTCAGTTGGAAGCATTTTAAACAAGAAATGACTGCTGATTGAACCATAAAAATTGAGTACATTGCTACTCTAGATGCGACTAAGGAGATAGTATAGATCAAAAGGTTCATTATTGAATAAGGAGTGGTCCCTAGTATTATCGATCCGACACCTCTATATTGTGACAACAATGAAGCCATTACACAAGCAAAAGAATCAAGATCTCATTAGCAATCTAAGCATGTTCTTAGATGCTGCCACCTCATACGGGAGATCATAGCTATAAATTATGTGAAGATAGAAAGAGTCCCCACAGATTACAACATGGTAGATCCTCTCGCTAAGACATTATCCTACAACAATTTCAATCACCATTTATATAGAATGGGTTTGAGACATGTGAGTGATTAGATATAATGCAAATGGGATATTGTTAGATGTATGCCTTAGAACTTATGTAGATTAGTGAATTTTATGCATATGACTCATTTATTATTAAAGAAAAGGAATTATTCATCTATTACACTTTTTATTAATATCTTAATTTAATAAATGAAGTCCTTGGTTTTATAAACACAATGCAAAGACAATTATGAAAGAGTTCATAAAGTGAGATGCTTATTGCATGCAAATGTGTTAATACGGATAAACTAACACATGTTAAACTTCTTAGAAAGCTTAAGCAGTAGTTCTCAGAACTATGGTCATAAAGATGATCAAAGATGACATGTGGATGCTTGTTAGAAGAATAAGTACATTGGAGACCTGATAAGAGAATCCTCATATAGATATTAAATCTATGTCAATGAGGAATTTCTTTATAGCAGTGGTGCAAGTATCACAAGATTTGAGATCACCAAAGTTATCTTAAGTAGTGAGTGATATACTTTAAATCCATAACTACTTACTTTCATCGAAGGGTGAATAGAGTTAAGAGGTTAGGTATATCATGATATACATAAAGATAGTGAAGTGATCAATAAAAGATTCACTATCCAAAATTTTTTAAGAGAATTATCTTAAATGTACTAAAATATCTTTGTTCAGTAAATCTCTGGCCAGAGTGAAATGTCAAGGGGCATTTTTAGGAATAAAAATATTATTATTAGAACAACCATATTTAGGTTTATGTACTCAAAATCTAAATGAGATAAAGCAAGGTGAAAAGGAGTAATTGCACGGTAATTGTTCTATAGAAAGTCTCAGTCAAACCACTTGACTTTTCTGTCACTTGGGTAATCATGATACTTTGATAAAAGCCTCCTATAATTTGTACATGAACATTAATATAATGATTTAAAGAGTTGAAATCATTCAATTCATTAATTACAATTATGTTTGTATTACCAAGTCGAACAGAAAACCCAATAGGTCACACACCTATAGAGAAAATAAATTTTGGTAAAATAATAGAAATAATAATATTTGATATTATTATGGAATGAGTGGTTAGCTCTAGTGTAAGTGGGAGATTATTGTATATATACACTAGAGTCCTAATCCCTTCAGGAGAGTCCTAATCCCATTAGGAAAGGGAGAGTTTAACCTTGGTGTGAAGTCCTAATCCTATTAGGAAAGTGCATTTTTAACCTAGGTATAAAAGCCTTATTATGGAAAATTTAATTGATTTAATTTATTTTCTCCTCAGCCAAATTCTTTTGGTAGCACTAAGAGAATTTTGGGAGCCCCTTTATAACCAAAATATTGATTCTTTTACCTTTTTTCTATTGTGAATTGCACATTGGAGGTGGTCGTTATTAGACATTGTGGTTTGTGATAACCTGATGAGAAGTAATCAACTGTTCAACAAATCTTAAAGGTGATTTTTGAATTCCCTTAGTTAAGATTTGTATATTTTATAGCAAAATCGTCAAATTAAGGATTTAAATTTTTATTTTTTCTACCTTGTATATGATGCATGTACCTATTTATATCCAACACCAATTATCATTAAAATCTAAGAGAAGAAATTATTATAAAAAAATAAATTCACATGTATTTGATTTCAAAACTTGGATTTAAAGTTTAGAAAATGATAGAGAACTTAATTTTATGGTTCATATATTGTGTGGTTTCCTTAAAACTTCATACAAATAGTTTTGGGGAAGCATTTTACGATTATGTACACATACCATAGTTTGTAAAGTATTATCATGCTTAATCTCATGGCCAAGTTTAGGGGTTTAATACATATATTTCCAGGTTCACACATGATTGCATACTAATTCATTAGCATGTTTTGTATTTCTATATATATGGATAAATGCACATGTTAAATTTTTGTTTGCTATTTTTATAGTTTTGTCATTTTTCTTTTAGTCTTTTGAATTTGATTCAATAATGTTAGATGAATACAATGGGGTTAATGTTGTCATTTCTTGTTAATAGTAGGAGAGGTGGCAATGCTATGCAATTTGTTTTGAGACATCACTTTGCATCTCATTTAAAACAAATGGTAGTTATTGGCATTCAGGATTATTTTTTCACTTTTGTGAATTCAAATGTGCACTGTTAAAGCATTTTGCTATATGCATAAGGATTTAATTTGTTAGTTTATATATATAAGATTCAAGCTTACTTTGGTGTTGTTTCCATTAATTCATAATAGATGATTTTCATATAAAATTATAGGATTCATTTGGAATTCCAATAGAGGAGAAGTTTGAGCAGCAATTATCCATTATACGAACTAAGCTTTAAGTTAAGATTTATGCTGAGCTTAAACACGAAATGGATCGGCTAGTAGAGTAGAAGGTCAAATAGATCTAGCAATAAATTAAGATGCAACAACAACTTGTGAGTTCCAAATATACTTTAGAGGGAGGGGGGTGAATAGAGTATTTTAATTTTTAGTGAGCAAATAGAACAAATTAAAACAAATAAATATTTGAAGTTACACAAGTTATATATTAAGATCATAATAAATTTATTTCATAAATATTACTCAATATATTTTTGCTCAACATTTTTCATATTATATATATATATGGATGTGTTATGCATGCCGAACCTCAAAGGCATCCGGTTTGTTCTCGAAAGCCCACCTTTAGGGCTCGAGACCGGACAAAGATTCGTTTAACTCATAAAGGCTGGTCATTTTACAATAGATAATATTTTATTCCTATTTATTGTTGATGATCAACCTACGAGAGCATCTTTTAGGCACCATAAGGCAGGTTTCATGGAGTCTCTATCCAATAAAATATTAGGAAAGTGAGTTCTAACCTTATAGGCCAAAACTAGAGATAGTTGGGACCTCACTCTTATTTATACCTTTGGTTAGGGGTTAATTTCACTAATGACTTCTTAACTTAAGCCTAATAACACAATAGTAACTAAATAACTTTTCTTGACAAAATTGTCACTAAATTTAGCAGTATTTTATGCAAAAATCATTATGATTGATTTTTGGTAAAAACCATTGTTGGACTGCTAACATGGCATGCTATATCTTTAGCCCATGTCATCTACTTACACACATGTGGCATGCTAAATTAGCATTACGATGATGGACTTTATAGAAAAATCGATCATGATGACTTTTATGTAAAAACTGCTAAATTTAGTGATAATTTTATCATGGAAAAATATTTAGTTATTGTTGCATTATTTAGGTATAAGTTTAGTGACCATAAGTGAAATTAACTCCTTTGGTTAGTGTTATATAAATAAGTTTTAATGATTGGTTTATCTTATATGTTTTCTCACATGAGATATCATGCTAGAAAAATAAGGCACACTTAAGCATGTTAGAAAGCTATAAAGTATAAATATGGAAAGCATCAAAAGCATGGCATAAAAAGCAATAAATAATATAAGCATAAATGCAAACATAAAATCATACATAAATCGGAAAAATAATTTAGAATGTCCACCTTAATGAGGATGTTGGACCTTCCATGTATAATTATAAAGAGGTAGAGTTTTGCGTGTATTGTGAATAGAAAATAAGGACATCAATCCCATACAACTTTTGAAAAAATCGTGTTTGTTAAATTTAAAGGTAAACGAATAATTTGCATTTATAAAGAAAGATTCTTAATTTTACATATTATTTTGTGGATGAAAATCAGGACATTTGTCCCTTTATTATAGAAAAATCCCATTCAAACTTGTATAAAATCATTTGGCAAGTTTTTTGTTTTATGCTTGAAAAATCATTTATTTGCAATAAATAAATAAAGGCATGAAAGAATAATAATATCAGAAAAATGACATACATAAATCAGGATGTCCATTGGATTAGGAACATTGATTCCCTCATGCATATTTATTAGTTGTTTTAACTTTTGTAAAGAAGGAAAAATATAAAATTATTCTCTAAAAACTTATCTATCCATCCTCTAACTACCCTTACATTTATATAATTCTCTAAGCAATGTATCCTTTAAAACGTTCTTCTTAGAAGTACACAACCTTTGGTGGAAAGTTATGCATCTTGAAGTGTTTTTTTAACAATAACTGCCCCAATATCCCTCTCTATCATGCTCGTGAAGGATTTCACACTTACGATAGAGCATGCTCCTCAAATTTTGACTTTTTTCTTCCTTTGACTGCTACTTTTGCTGCCTTGTTAGGTTATGCTCAAGACCATCGATACACTTGCAATAGGGATTTTGATTTCTTGCTAAATTGCTACCTTCTTCTCCTTTATTTCTCCACTTTACTCTTAAACAACAACAAAACATACAAAAACCTAAAAGATACCACATTTCATACAAAAATAATTAAAACTAAACATTTACTCAACAAACTCAAACATAAAACACTAAATTAACATGCATTAAACTACTCACATCAATTTTCTGAACTTAAACCTTTGTTTATCCCTAAGCAAAAACTTAAAATGCAGAAACACCAACATAAAACATAACAAATCAACAAAAAACATCAATATAAAGCTCATTATACTTTACAAATATTCAATGACAACTCAAACAGCCTTCATCTAACAATCCATTGGTTTACACCAACAAATTCCAAGGCAATATCATAAATATTCAATCTTTAATAACCATGTACACTTAACTAAAGAATCATGAGAATGCAAAGTACAAAAACATAAGTACTTTAAAAATCAATTTTTTTACAACATGTACCAATCATGGCTAATGTCACATTACAAAAAGTAACTATCTCTCAAGCAAATACTTTTCCTTACATCTCTCAAATATATAATAGGATATTATTTCAGTCCATTTCCTAATATACCAATACCTACCATAAGTTTATAATGAGAAAAAACCTCCATTACTAGCACAAAGTCCATTCACAAAATCAAAGGGTCTTAACAAATGTTGTAACTTAGCTTAGGCAATAGGTAGGATAAGTTTGTATAAGTATCTTAAAATGTGAAGAAGAAAAGCAACTATCATATCACATGAGACTTACAAACCAAAACATAACATGATACGTAAAGATTCTAACTTAATTTTTCTCAAATCCCCTTATTCGTGTCCACAACTTTGTATTTTTTTCCTTTTATGCCCCAAATTTTCCTTTCTTTTTTTTACTTATATATAAAGGGGTCAAAACTAGTACTATTTATACAACTTAACCACATTTATCTGACATGATATAACAATAACTAATCATCCCACAAAAAGTTTGTTCAAAAGTGGATTAAGGCTAATAATGTGCTTATCAAATAAAAAAATGGTTATAAGCTCAAAATTGGCTACCTAAAGTCAAAAAGGTTGGTTTATTTAAGCAAGTTAAAATTGGTTAATTCTAATGCCTTTATCATTTTTCATGCATAACTCACACTAAATGTAGTCTTGAAATTTACTCACCATAAGTTCTAGAGTATATGACATAAAATGGTACCCTTTAAAGAAAAGTTTATCAACAAAAGCTCAAATGTGGCAAGGTTAAAGGTTACAATCACTCCAAGTAATGTTTCCTTAACTTAATTAAAAATACGTGTATAAAGAAATTTAACTTAAAAAGAACCTATACCAAAGTACTTTGCTAATCATAACCCTTCATAGGTGTATACAATATACTAAAACAAGTAATCAAACAACATTGCCTAATAATTTCATCAACTAGACAAAAAAGAATTGCAAAATATAAGAAGTTTCATAAACATATTCTTAAAGATCATCAAATATAAAGGTTCCACAAACACACAAACTAACACATAACCCAAAAACACAAATATTAACATCAAACCTAGCTTCCCCATAATTAAAAGTTACAATGTCCTCATTATGTGAAAAATAAACAATCCAAATACATGACACATCAACATAATCAACCAAATATAAATAAAATATAATATATGAAATAAAAACAAAAATAGAAAGGGGTAAAAAAATATTGCCCTTAAGAAGCACCATTTAGAGAACCAGGTGGAGAAGGGGTGAATTCCATAATCTACTTTTGAAGAAAACTCAGCAACTTTTGAGTCATACTCTTATGCCTTCAACTCAAAACTTGACCTCTATTGTGCTCACGATAGAGACTATTTTTTCTTTCTCCGTGCAGAGTTATACCTACGATTAAGGTCGCTCTCGCGATAGAGACTAATAAAAACTTACACAATACATAGTTATGCTCGTGATAAAGAATCGACTTTATTTTCTCCTTACATCGTCACACGCATGACATACATCACACTTACAATAGAATCAGAATAATGAAATTTTTTTTGAAAAGAAGCATAAAAATTAAGTAGACTAACACACTTAAACATAAATAACATCTATAGAACAAACACTAACTCAATTAGTAGTAGTAAAACAAAGTAAAAATATAAAATTAAACATCATAAGTAAATAAAAATTGAAATAAAAAGATTATGTAAGGAAAATTTACACAAAAAACATCAACTAGACCAAAAGATGCTATAGGTTCATTTATTCCCTTGGATTGTACTTCGTATTGCTTAGAAGACATCCTTGACTTCTTGAAGGTAAAGCATTTGCAATTTTCCCCAACTAAACTTTTAAATTATGAATGAAAGATGTATGATTCTTTGTTATTTTATCAACCTTTGATTCAAGATTTTTGTGATTTTTATCTTGAGAATTCATCTTTAAATTGATACACTCAGTGAATCTATCTATCTTTATTTCTAGTGCTTCAAAATGATCTTATGGTTGTTGAAATCCCAATGCTCCTTTATTTTGATTATTTTCCTATGAAAGATTTGGATGGTTTTGCCAACTTAGGTTATAAGTATTAGAATAGGGGTTACCAAACCCTTGACCTTGAACAAAACTCACTTACTTTTCTATACTAGCATATCCTAAGTCATGACCATCACTAGAACATCCTTGTTAACCACATATGGTACAAGTATTTGGTGGGGTTCCTACTATGCTTAAGTTATCAATTTTGTGAGCTAAGGCTGCAACTTATGCTTGTAAAGCAGCAACTGAATCAATGAAACAAAATCTTTTAATAAGGGAAGAAGATGATACCTTTGCTCTTTCTATCAGCCATATGCAATTATTGATAGAAATTTTCTCAAACAATTCAAATGCAGAATCTATAGTCTTCCTTGTAAGAGATCCACCACCAGCAGCATCAATAGTTCCTCTAGTTATAGGGTTCACACAATTATAAAATGTATATATTAATAACTCCCTGGGAAGATTGTGATTTGGATAACTCTGTTGTAATTTCTTAAATCTCTCTTAAGCTTCACACAAAGACTCATTATCATTTTGCACAAATGTAGAAATATCCTTAATTATCTTTACAGTTTTGGCTAAGGGAAAATTCCTAGATAGAAATGCTTGAGCCAATTGGTCCTAAGTAGTTATATAACCTCTAACAAAGGAATTTAACCAAGCTTTTGCCTTTTCCTTTAATGTGAAAGGAGAAAGCTGAAGCTTAATTATATCTACTGAAACTCCATTTATCTTAAAGGTGTCACATATCTCTAGACAACTCACAAAATGGGCATTGGGATCCTCAATTGGCAAGCTATAAAATTGGATACTATTTTTTACCATTTGTAATAAATAAGCCTTAATATTAAATAGATTAGCATTTATTGTTAGATGAACTACCCCTTGTTAATCCATACTTAATACTGGTGTAGCAAAATCCATCAATCTAGAAGGGTTTTCTTTTGCCATTATAGGTCTCTTATTCTTCTTTTTCTTTGGCTTTCGATTGCTGAAAAGAAATCATTTTATCTTTAGGTTTAATTGTTCAAGTTCTTCTCAAGAACTCCTTGGCCTAGGTATAAACAAGAACTATCAAATCCTGTAATAACAAAACAAACAAATAAAAATTAATTAAATATTGTAATCCAAAACCTTAAATCAAGTTTAATAATGCCAATAATACATAAATCATGAATCCCTGGTAGCGGAGCCAAAAACTTGTTGTGCTAAATCTATAAGCACACAATTTATCGATTAGTACTTAAGATATCATTCCCTGAAGGAATAGTTTGGTTATTACACACTTTCATTTGAACTTAATCTTGTTTACAATGTTCAATAATAGAATTGTAAAATTAAACTACTAATACCATGCTAATACTAAAATTTTAATTAAAACCTAATTTAATTATAGTTAAAGGAGACAATTAAGATTAATGATTATGAGTCAACAAATATGAAATTTGATATTACTCTTTTGATCAAATTGCAATCGTATAAAGCATGCCAAGTTGGATTATAGTTTTAATTCACTGTTTTGACATGAAATAGAATACCTAAAACATGTAATTATAATTCTAACCCTTTACTCTCAATAATGAAGTAGTTAATTATGAACACAATAGCAATTATCCTAACATTCCGATCTCTCCAGCAATGTTATGATAATGAACTTCTATTAGCTATAATGAAAAATATATCCCTCAACTATACTCTTACTTATAATGATCATGCATAATATACTAATAGAAAATTTTGTAATAAAAGACTACTTAAATTAATAAGAATGAAATAAATAGAAACATCATTGTTTAAGCTCCTAAGACATCATTCAAACATTTTTAAAGAAGAAGTAATAGATGAAAGATAATAAAAAGAAATCTCTCAACCCCTTTTTATCACTAAAAGGATTCTTCTTCTTCTTCTTCTTCTTCTTCTCAAAAGATTAATTAGTTATTCTAACTTTTTTACTGCAGTAAAAAAATTAATATTGTTCTTTAAAAACTTCTCTATCCATCTTCTAACTACCTTTGCATTTATATAATTCTCTAAGCAATGTGTCCCTCGAAATGCCCCTCTTAGAAGTATATAACATTTGGTGGAAAGTTATGTATTTTAAAGTGTCTTTTGAAAAATAACGACCCCAACATCCTTCTTTATCACGCTTGTAAAGGATGTCACACTCATGATAGAGTACACTTTTCAAATGTTAACTTTACTTCTTCTTTTGAATTCCACTTCTGCTGCCTTGCGTGACCGTCGATTTATCCACAATAGGGACTTTGATTTCTTGCTAAATTGTTACCTTCTTCATTTTCTTCTTCTTCTTCTTCTTCTTCTTCTTCTTCTTCTCCACTTTACTCTTAAATAACCACAAAACATACAAAAATATAAAATATATCACATTTCATACAAAAATAACTAAAACTAAACATTTACTCAACAAACTCAAACATAAAATACTAAATCAACATGCATTAAACTACTCACATCATAAAATCATAAACATGTTCATATAAACACATCCTATACTTGTCATCATATTAAAAGCATAAAATGTGCTCATACTATCATTTGCTTCACTATTGAGACAATATGCGCATATATAACTACATTCTTGCTTTTTCCTCAAAGCATAATATATGATTAAAACAATATCATCTATTGAGTATACATATATACTCATGTTTGCACATTTCCTATCCACGTTTATACATCATGTTTATAATCGCTATAACCATGTGGAAACAACTATGTATGTGTATATATATGTACATACATACATATACATACATATATAATTTATCATGTGCATATCCTATACATAAATACATTTGAGCACATTACTCCATGTCCAAATGAATTAACCCATTAAATACACTCAATCATCAATCATACACATTAATGTGTATATTTACATACATATACACCTTTAAACATATAGATTTGTGCTTTCTTTTATATTCTTATATTCTTATCACATTTATTTACATTCATAAGATTGATGAACATGTTCAAGTATATATGTCCTCATTCATACACTTATACTCTAGTTACATTAGTTTACATGCACAAAGTTACTATGTGGGCTTAGCAATAGCCTACGTTAGCTCATATGCCCATATTCACTTATGTTGGTTAGAGTTGAATTTCACTTGGAATTCATGAAATAAGTGAAACTTAATGGATTGTAAATTTAGTAGTTGGCTAATGGTGCTTGAAGATGAGTAAATCGATAGATTTATATGAGATTATTGTTAGGAATTAATGGTGATAATTTAAAGTTGGTTAAGGATTTAAGATTTGTGTTATGTAGGGGAAATGGCTATTTTGGGCATTGTAGATCGAGGGCCATCACTCGATCAAATGGTTTGGCTACTTAGCCAAGTGGACTAGCCACTTAGCCGAGTGGTTTGGACACTTTATCGAGTGGACTTACCACTCAGCCGAGTGGTTTGGTCACTTTGCTGAGTGGACTTGCCATTCAGTTGAGTGACACTTCCATGTTCTTACTCCTAACTGTCTTAAACACTCACCCATGGCATGACATATGGTTTGCTTTCTTCATGCTCTTTTTATAACTATCGACATAATTAAGTATTGAAGAATGATTAAATAAATGATATTGCAATCTTTTTGAGTTTTTATAAGTTTAAATTATTATTAATGCTTGCAAGTGTTACTTTGGTATATGATTTTATAAAGCACAATATTGTTTATTCATGAGTAAGTACAAATACTCAGTCTATGTCTAAAGCATACAAAGAAAAGAGCTATACAATAGAATTAGCAGTGTGTTACTCCATGGAAATGGGTTGTTTTTGCAATTGTTACATTCCCATATATTGCCTTATGGGAATCATGCAACTTACTAATCACGATAAGTTAAATTATTTGGCTTAAATGCTGTACCTTATTAATGTTATGATAAAGCATATAAGAGCAATGATATGAGTTTTTGAATATTGATGCAATTATATGAATATGTGATATGTATCCTTGTATATTATGTCTTTAAGCCAATATTACACTAAGTAAAAATAAACAAGGTAACTCAAAATTATTTATGGATACCATTAAGCCTACGGATGTTAGTTCAGTTATGGATTAGATATAGTTGTATGTTTATGCTCTTATGGTATCATAGAAAATCGATGGTTAAATGCTATACTTTTACATATGTTTGCTTAGTATATATGAGTGTTTTAAGATTATGTATCTAGATATGTGAATACTTTAATGAACTTATATGCATGTGTAAATGCTAAGACAATGTGAAATTGTATAAATAGATATTAATCTCAAATTTAAATCATATTCATTGATTGTAATACACTAGCAGAGAAGATGGATTGATGGATCCTAAAAGGTACATCTTGCTAAAGTGATTGTACGTTTGTATGTTATTTCATGCATTGATTGTTTAAATGATTTCATTCACATAAACCATCTTGATTAGTGTGAGCACTATAGGCATATGGCTTAAAATCACATTACTTATCCATGACAACATGCTGAATGGATGTGTATGCTTCCACTAACTGGAGTAAGAAACTTAAGGAACGTATCTAGTAAGTATGGCATATTATGACTTTGTGTGTGTATGTGTGTGTGTGTGTGTGTGTGTACATACACACCCTTAAGTTGATTGTAACTATAGATTGCTTATGCTTAATTATGTATATTGCATCTGGTACTTGGAATATTAATTATTGAACAAGTGTTACATGTCACTGTATGTATTGATATATAGTGATAAATATGTGATTAAATAACAATTAAAGTATGCATCATTATTGTAAAATATATCTTACCTACATCTGTGTCTAGGTTGTGAATAAATAGGCATGCCTATAAGGGTATTTTGCAGCAGCAGATATCGATATTTTATTTTACTGTGACTGGAAAATTTGATGATTTGCTATAAATGGTCAACCTATGGTTTTATCTATATTGGAGTAACTAGTAAAATTATGGTTCAACAATAGTGACATGGCTTTAAGGAGATTTCTAGCATCTCTCTCTTTCTAATATTGGAAGTGCTTAGGTGCATTTATCTTCTGTGATTGAAGTATGGTATAGTATAAGTCTGATTATAAGTATTTTCAGATTGCTTTATTAGGGTGCTTGAGGAAAAGTTTTATATGTTTAGAAGAGCCTTTTGATTTTGGCATTGTTTTGACGATATGTTGAGGTTGTTAAGATGCTCTATATATTTGTCAAAGTTTTCTTAATCAATATGGGCATTCGAACGTATTTCATTGTATCGGGATGGGACAAAACATATTCAATACATGAGAATAAACATTTGTATTATATTGCATACATGAAATCATTCATGCATTGCATAACATCCCACATCATATGATAATTTATGAATAGCATCATATCATATTTTTATCCCTAGTTGAAAAGAAAAACTGATAGAAAATATAACGAGCATAAGAGTAACTGGATACCAAGAAAGGTATTATTGTTATAGAGGGATGAGTTTATTTATGGTTATGGTCAGAAATGTTTTTAGTTAAAGTAGAGTTTTATAAAATCGATAGCAATGATTGTACATATCTCCACTTTGAATTTTGAGGATGAAATTCTTTAAGGGGGAGAGATTTGTGAGGCCCCAACTTTGTCCCTAATCGAATTATGGATAATTGATGAGGAATATGGTTAAATAATGTGAAATAACATTAATTCATAGTAATAAAGTCAAAGTTTCTTGAGGGGTATTTTGATAATTATGCATATGTGTAACATAGGTATAATTAAATTAAGTACATATAGTTATGGATGTAATTGAATTAAATTAGAAATATTGGGGTTAAAGTTTAATAAATTTAAGTTAATAGGGGTTTATGTGAATAAGGGTAAATTTGAAAATTCACCTAAAGAGATATTTACCCCACTAACTCCTTTAAAAGCTTATTGAGGAAGATATTTAAGGGAGATGAGAGGTGGAGATCGGCCCTTGGAAGAGAAGAAGGGAGATGCAACTTCATCTTCTATCTCTCTCTCTCTCTCTCTCTCTCTCTCTCTTTCTTAAAGATTTCAGATGGAAGATGGTGCATGGCTTAAGGTTTAATGTGTTAATCTTCTTGAGGTAATGATGTTTCCTCCACTTAAAGATCCTTTTTCTCTTCTTTCTTGGTTTCAATTTCTAGATATAGAGAGTAAGAGAATCAAGCTTGTTAAACCTATCGTGTGTAAGGAAAGGAGAAATCAACACTAAGGAACTAGATCAAGAGTGTTGAATGAGGAGTTAAGCCTCGATGCTAGGCATAGGAACTAGACTTATTAAATTGCTCATATGAGTTTGTTATGGAAACATTGTTCTTTTCTTCTAAGTGTGTCTTCTTGGATGAGGTCAAATATCTAGACTTGCCATTATAGGTGAGTAATTAGTAAATCCCGTGCAAGTGTTTGGTTTGAGTCTTATTGGTTTAAAGAGGATGAATTAAGGCTAATGGTTTGGTAGAATCAAAGACTCTAGAAATGAAGATAGACTAGATATTATAATTTCAAAAAATTTGGATTGGTCCTATAGAGTTATTGGCTTAGTTTTGTTACAAGGCTAGATTGAATTTATTTGTCAATAGTTATGAGAATCATTAGTAAATCTTTAATAACATGTAAGAGTTGTTATTAGCTTATGAAACTATTATTTTGATGGTGGACCTAATATGTTTCTTAGAGTTGAATTCCACTTGGAATTTATGAAATACGCGAAACTTAATGGATTGTAAATTTAATAGTTGGCAAATAGTGATTGAAGAAGAGTAAATTAATAGATTTATATGATATTATCGTTTGGAATTTATGGTAATGATTTAAAGTGTGATATGGATTTTAAATTTGTGTTGTATGGGGGAAATGGCTATTTTTTGCCACTCCAAGCCAAGGGCCATCACTCGACTGAGTGGCTTAGCCACTCAACCAAGTGCACTAGCCACTTAGTCGAGTGATTTGGCCATATTGCCAAGTGGACTTGCCACATAGTTAAGTGGTTTGGCCACTCTGCCAACTGGACTTAACACATAAAATGCGGAACCTGCTCTTGTGCTTGAGGGGTTAAAGGATAGTAACCATAAAGCATGCTTCACCCCTCTCTCGACTAAAAGAATTTAAGATGGTGAGGTCAATGTTGAACAAATTCAAGGTTTAGTCTCATTCAGAAATGACATTAAATAAAAGTATTATATATGAGAGAGAGAGAGACAAATAACATTATCAAATGACATTAAATTAAAAATATATATGCTTTTTTCAATGCCAATTTTATTCATTTATAGCTATTTTTGTTTCAAACAAAGGCATATAATCATCTCCATCTCCCATCTCTATGTTCTTCGTGTACAGAGACGATGGATTCTAGATGTGCTTCATGTCTTATCCTATCAGATTATATTGTATGTTAAGCTATAAGAGGATAAAAGGACAGATTCACAATACATAGGATCGATAGCCAAACGCACCACACGGTATGTCTTAAATATCTCCTATCATTATTTTTGTCATAACATCTCCCACCTCAAACTCTCTTTTAGTCGAGAGAGGGGTTAATTTAACTACCTTATCACTTGCCAACATAAATTTTCTATCAATTATATGCTAACACTTAATTTACAGCAACCTTAGATGATTAATTAGACAAATCTTCAATTTAACCAACAATAAATAAATTTCCCCCAATTTCATAAAATCCCTAAATCTAAATCCCTCAACTTTCTTTCAATTTCCCATCACAAAACAACCATTAAAGGAGGATATAAGGCTTACCTAGGGATTAAGAGGAGAGAAGCAACAAATAGAAGGGCAAATTTGAAAAGGGATCGAGCAAGAGAAGAGAGAACAACAGGGGAGATTGGGGTTGCCATCGTGTGAGAGGAAAAAAGGGAGAAACAGAGACTTCGATGGCTTCTCAGGCGTGAATTACGGTGGCAGTGCAGTTGGCTAACGAGGAACGGCGATGGTGGAAGCTTGATCAGATAAGAGAGGGTAAATAGAGAGGAAGGAAAGAGAGAGGTGGCAGTAAGGGAAGGGAAAGGAACCCGATCATTCCAGGAAAAAGAGAAAGAAATAGGTTAAGGCTAAAACTACTTAGTTTTGGAAAATCTCTCTTTTAGTAGTTTCTTTTTATATAATTAATCAATTGAGCCCAATTCTCTTTCTTTTGTGCATTTTAATCCCCAATTTAAGTAATTCAACCTATATATATATATATATATATTTATTTATTTACTTTAAATTTTAAGTATTCTTAATTATTTATGTCTATTAAAATTTTTAATTTAGAAAAAAAAGAGAAGTGGAGAAATTTTTTTATATAGGAAAGGTTTGCCTATAGAATTTCAATTCAGTGGATAATTTACCTACAAAAATATTTTTTGTAGGTAATTTACTCAAGACTCAATTGACAGGTCGAATTGATATTCGATCAGCTTCTAAAAAACATCGGTGTAGACTCTATTATATTTTATGCATGCTTAAATTCATTTCGTGTCATTTGTAATTGAAATCAACTTCAGTGTCTGTCCACCTATTAAGTACCCACCTTATAATTATAATAATAGTAAACATATTATTTTAGAAATTATTTCTTATCAACTGTAAGGATTAAAAGTGCAGATAGATTAGCTTACAAGTGGTGGTGAAACTTTTATGGGTATCAATTATACATGTTATTGTTAATTAACTACTTAATTCATTTATTCACGAATATTTTCTGATCCTTAATAACAAATTATAAAAGTATTCTAACTAAGAAGTTAACTTTTCTATAGTTGAGTTGGATAGAAACTCTCTGTTGCATTTTCATTAAAAAATAACTGAAAAATAAAACTTTGATTGGTCAACTTTAATATATTTATTCATTAATGACTTCGAAATACATCAAACTATTATACATAACATCATTCGTATCTATTTAAAAATTCTCATACATTTATACAAAAATATTTAACTGTTTATAAAAATTGGGTTTTTTTTTAACAAAATAGTTAAATAGAATTAGTAGAGTGATAAAAATTAAGTATTATCAATTTTTGCTTAATTATTTATGTAGCAAAATTACCTACAGAATTGAATTTCGTAGGAAAAATTACCTATGGAATGGCGATTTCGTAGGTAAATTACATATGAAAATTGAATTTTGTAGGTAATTTACCGACGGAAAAATGTTCCGTTGCTAATTTTCCTACCGAATTCAATTTTTATAGGGAATTTACCTAAGAAATTGCCATTTCGTAGGGAAATTACTGACGGAATAAATATTCCGTCGGTAAATTTTGTGTACAATTTTAATCGCATAATATTGGCGCTAATTTACCGATGGAATAAACATTCCGTTGGTTATTTTCCTACATAATTCAATTTCTGTGGGGAATTTACCTACAGAATGTCGATTCCATAGGGAAATTACCGACGGAATATTTATTCCGTCGGTAAATTTTGTGTATAATTTTAATCGTGTAATATTGGCACTAATTTACCTACGGAATAAACATTTCGTCGGTAATTTTCCTACGAAATTCAATTTTCATAGGTAATTTACCCTACGAAATGGCAATTTTGTAGGGAAATTTCTGATAAATGTTTATTCCGTCGGTAAATTGTGTATAATTTTAGCCGCGTAATATTGGTGCCAATTTAACGACAGTTTTTTTGATTCCGTCGCTAAATTTCGTCGATAAAGTTTGGCGGAAAAATTTTACTCCATTATTTACAATGGATTTGTTATTCTGTCGCAATAAATATTTTTTTCGACAATTTTTCCTACGAAAAATATTTTTTCGTTGGTAAGTTTCCATCGGGAATCAGGATTTTTCTTATAATGTTTCATCAACTTACATCCTCCAACAACTGATTGAAATTATATCAAAATAAATGAATATTCATCTAGAATATAACATACTTGACATAAAATAAAAAATTAAACTTTGATATCCACCATTTAAAGTTATAACATATCCTTTATGCATTATAGTGCTACATATTATTATCCTAAGTAAGATGTGAAAACATGTTTTTAATTTTTGAATTCCATGAAAAAATAAATTAAAATAATTGTTGAACATAATTTTTTTCATATTTTTTATAATTGAACACAATATATTTAGTGTGTGGTAATTGAATACACTATATTCAGTTTGGTTATAAGTTAATATAGTGTATTCAATTTTCTTACAATGAATACAATTTATTCAATTATGCTGAAATTCAATACAAAGTATTTATTGTTTTTTATAACTGGATATAGTGTATAAAGTTTTGATAAAATAGAAGACACTGTGTTATATTTTGTTAAAGTGAATACAACATATTCAATTTTCAAAAAATTGAATACATTAAATATCATGACTTTTTTTATTTTTGTAAATTACATGTAAATTGAAACTACAATATTTCTAATTATTTTTTGATTTTTACTTCAATGATTGCTCAGACACAATACCAAATGAAATGGAAGTATTGGAAAATGAGCGACTAGCATTTAGTACCTTAATTGATGACTATTTACAGTTTCATAATACTAATATAAGCCTGATGCAACATGTAAGCATTTTGAGCAAAAATATTATTCATCAAGTAAATTAGTGACAAAAAAAATATTTAAAGAATATAATGAAGAAACCAATTTTGGAATCATAAGTAATGAAATGCAATATGATATTACAATGGGATTGACTTATAAAGACAAAAAAAACTCTTAGAAAATCTATCAGTTTTTCACAATCAACCATGATTTCCAACTTAAAGTGCAAAAATTATATTCTAAAAGATACTTAATTCATTGTATAAATGATAATTGCTATTGGAATTTGAAAACATCAAAGATAGGGGACACAAAAACGTTTAAAATCAGAAAATCAGGTGATTGCTCACAAACAATACCAAATGAAATGGCAATAATTAAAAGCGAGTGAGTAGCATCCAGTACCTTAATTGATGACCATTTATAGTTTCATGATACTAATGCAAGCCTAATGGAATATGTAATCATTTTGAGCAAAAACATAGTTCATCAAATAATTAGTGACAACAAAAATATTTAAAAAATACAATAAAGAAACCAATTTTGGAATCATAACTAATTAAATGCAAGATGATATCTGAGTGGGATAGAATTATAAAAATAAAAAATCTCTTAGAAAATCTATTAGTTTTTTCACAATCAACCATGATTTTCAATTTAAGGTGAAAAATCATGTTCTAAAACATACTTCATTGGTTATATATATCAAAATTACAATTGGAAATTGAAAGCATAAAATAAAAGGGATACAAAAATGGTTAAAATCAGAAAGTTTATATCTAATCGTAGCTACAATATGGAAATGAGATTAAGTAGCAAAAGGCATACCACATCAACCTTGATTAGTGATATTGTGAAGAATAAATATATGAATATCAAGACAATTTATACTCTAAAAGACATAAATATGAGACATAAAAAATGATTCTAGAATTAACATAAATTATTTAAAGTCTTGGATATCAAAGGAAAAGGCTTTGGAAAACATTAGAGGTACTTATGCATGCTAAAAACTCAAGAAAATAAGTCATTTCTCTATGTTTTTATAACTCTAGGAGCATCTATTAAAGGTTGGAAATAATGTAGGCCATGGGTAGTTGTTAATGGTACTTTTTTTGAAATCAACATATAGGGGTAAAATGATCACAACATCAACACAAAATGCAACTGGTAAAATATTTCAATTGGCATTCTTTATTATTGATTTAGAAAATGATATATCTTAGGAATGGTTTCTCACAAAATTTAGACAAATATATGGATTAAGGCCTGCATCGTATCAAATAGGTATAAAAGCATAGATAATGCTATGATAAAAGGTATATTGAAAAGTTAGTCATTGCATACGCATCTACCATATGTTAAAAAACCTTAATGTAAGATTGAAGAAAAAAAATAAGGAGCTCTTATTTGGGGCAGCTACATCATATAGAAAAAAAGGATTTTTAATATAATGTTAGAGCTGGACAAGATTGATGCAATATTAGACTATATCTATAAGGAATTAGGTATGAAAAATGGTTGAGATTATATTGTTTTTGCAACAAATTTTCAAACATAACATCAAACATTATCGAGTCTATGAATGTAGCAACTAAAATAGCAAGAAATTTACCAATTATGTCATTATTAGAGTACTTATGTTCTTTAATTCAAGAACAGAGTTACGTAAAAAAGACCTAGCATTAGCAACTTTCACAAAACTACTCAAAGACCATAAGGATAAACTAAAAAAAGGGACTACATTTTTTCACTAAAAATGAAGGTATGATCCTTAAACTTGAAATGAATACATTTTGTTTGAATTCTAAGCATTATAAAAATTGAATACACTCTTTTCCATTTTATGAGATACACTATATTCAATTTTGTAGTAACCGAATAAAGTGTATTAAGTTAACTACTTATGTTTATAATAAAGTGCATTCACTTTTTCCAAAAGTTAATACATTATATTCACTTCAAATAAAACCTAATACAGTGTATTCTATTTTGCAAAACACTAATACACTATATTAAATTTTATACAAACCTAATACATTATTTAATTACATTGAATTCACTTTTGACAAACCTAATACACACTACAAGAAATTTCTCAAATACCGACGGAAAATTACAAACGAAAAATATTCTGTAGGAAATTACCGACGGAAAAATGTTTTTCGTAGGGAAAAATATATGAAAATATGTATTTTGTGACGAAATAAAAATTCATCATAAATAATGGAGGAAAATTTGCTACTCAAATTTATCGACGAAAATTAGAGACGATTTGTAAAACTCTGTCGTAAATTTGGCACCAATATTTTGCAGCTAAAATTTCACACAAATTTTACCGACGAAATTCCTATATGTAGGTAAATTACTAATGGAATCATCTTTTTGTAGGTAAATTACCGATGGAATAGTATTTTCATCGGGAAATCCCTACAGAATTATGATTCCATAAGGAAATTACCAACAAAATATTATTCCGTCGGTAATTTCCCTACAAAAAAATAATAATGTAGGTAAATTACCTACGAAATAAATTTCCGTCGGTAATTTACCTACGGAACCAAAATTTCGTAGGGAATTTCCCTACGAAAATACAATTCCGTAGGTAAATTACCTACAAAATTATGTTTTTGTATGTAAATTACTGACGGAATTATTTCGTCGATAATTTACCTACGGATACATTATTTCGTAGGTATTTTCCTTACGAAAATTTCATTCCGTAAGGAAATTAAAAAATTGAAAACCTATTTTTATTCTAGAAATAAGTACATAATAATAATAATAATAATAATAATAATAATAATAATAATAATAATAATAATAATAATAATTTATTTTTATTATTATTATTATTTAAAGTGACTAATTAATTATGTTAACATATTAATTTAAAATATGTTAATTAAAATTAATATTTATTAAAAAAACATATTAATTAAAGTGACTAATTAAGTGACCACCTATAGTTTAAAGATAATGGTAATTAACAAATAAATTAAGCAGTTAGGAATTCCTTAAACCACCATTAATTTTATGTTAATGGTAGATTAATTTCTAAGTCTACATACGTAGACATGCTTAATCACTATGGTTACTAATTTAACACTTGTTTTGAAATCTCTTCAAGCAATTCTTATAATTTTTATCACTAACTAATTAATAATTAGGTCATTGATATCTAAAATTAGGTTTATTTGCTAAAATTTTCTAAAATTAAATTTAATAGCTGTGTGCTCTCATCCATGGTATAGAATTTCAGAAATATCAACGAATTCAAATTTACCTTAATTAACCTAACTAATTAATTGTACAAATGGAGTGGTAGGCTGAGTTCTCAAATTTAATTTCTCTTCGTTTATTTCAATTTCGCTTCATGTTAGATGCAACTAATAACATATTCTAAATTTAAATTCTAGAAAAAAAAATAACAGAAGTTCTCGAGTTTAATTTTTTCTAGTAACATTTATAGTTGTAATTAGATATTATATCACATTAATAAAAAAATTAAATTTAAATTATTCAATCCGGTTACAACTCATCCTACATTCTAAAAGTTATTTATTACCAAACTTAACCCATCCTACATTCTAAAAGTTATTTATTACCAAACTTAACCAAAGGGTGCCAAATATTAATCACTGAAAACATTAAATAAATGTTTTTCATTTTCATTTTGATGTTGGGGAGCGAATCTATAAATGGCCTAAATAAACATCATTATTTCCCGCCTCTCCCTTTCTCATTTCCCGCTCTCAAAACCCTAACCCTAACTTACCCGAGTCAATGGGGCAGAAGTAACATCCCACCGCCGATCCACTCGCCGAGCCTAAGAAGCATCGGTGCGTCAGCTTCTTTAATATCGGTTAGTCAATTCTACTCAATATTAGCTTTTTCTTTCTTTCTTACCCTAAACCACTTTCATTTTCATTTCTTTTTCTGAAATCTATGCTTTCTTTTTATCTGCTTGTCACTAGTTTAACAATGGCCTTTTGCTGCTGATGCTGGAATCGAGGCAAATGAATGTATTAAAATTTACCTTGGTATGGCCATTTTTATGTGCTTTTGGTAACCTTTTTGATTTATCTGCCTTCCTTTTGTTGATATTTTTCCACAAGTGCAGAGTGGGCTATTTGTTCTTTGCTTTCACTTCTAGATTTTGGTCCATCCCTAGTTAATGTCTGTCTGTTTCTCTATTTTTGTTTGCTTGGAAAGTGCAGATAATAAAAAAAACTTGGAAAATAATTAGAATCAGAGAGATAAAAAAATGCATTTAAGAGTCTTTTCCGCAAATAACTTTTATCCTTCTTCACCTATAGTAATTTGTTACACATGGGCTTAAATAAAGTATAAGATGCTCCCTGTAGGCATAAACTTACTTCGGCACAAACATTACCAAACTAGTCTTGTGCTCTATACCAAAAAGATCCATGATGATATAGTAGTTCCCATGCAGCTTAGACTAATAGCATTTAAAGTTGCCATCTTCGGTACATGCATGCATATGGCATGCTTCTTTAATGAAACTCATTGCTATTTGAATTAAATTGTCATTAGGTACTCTGATTGCCAATTTGGTTGTTATTGTGTTTTCTTACTATTTGTGACCCACCTATTTTGTTTGTGTACTTTGTGATCTTGATTCTTGGTGTTATAGTTTCAAGCAAGGAAGAAGTGGCAGTTTCGGAAAGTTTTTGTATCGATCCATTTCACTTAAATGGCTTTTTTGACAATAATTGGAAAATATATGTTTACAGTGGCTTAAAGGTAATAAATGTATTTCTATCAATTCGTGCATCTATATTTTTCATAGTGAGGATATGATTGTTAACATTTACTATTTACCTCTAATATTCTATCTCTTCCCCGGTAAAGTGCTGTCCACATATACAGTTAATTCCCATTTTATGATCCATTACATTCCATGCAGATAACCATATGGGTTAGCAATATAACATTTCATGCATATGTTGATATTACATATAAGAGCACATCTGATGTAAGTAATAAAAATTCTTTTTCTTTGTGTATCTCTTTCCTTTTTCTTGGATTCAATTTGGGAGTGGTTCTGGTTTTGTTGTATCTTCTCCTTTATTATGATTGCTATTATATCTTGTGTAGGGGGGAAAGGGGATAACAGACCTAAAATCTGCTCTTGAGGTATACCATGAGTCCCATTTTAAACTTATTACTTTTATTTTGTATCATTGGGTTAGCTCAGTTATTTCTCATTTTCAGAGAATTTTTGCTGAGACTCTTGTAGAGAGCAAGGAGGACTTCCTTTAGTCATTTTCTGCTGAGTCATTTGATTAGGTACTATGTTATTAATGCACCGAGATCTAATCATCAAGATTTTATTTCTACATGTAAGGCTCGTCTTTGTCTCTCTGTATGATGTATAGTTTCTCGTTTTATTTTTATCTAATTGGTTTCTCGTTTTATTTTTTTTAAAGGAAAATGTAGCATGTGAACTGTCACCTTCATGTTTGATGCATAGGGTTCTCATTGTCTTCTTGTAAATTAATTATTAAATAAGGTGTAAGTCTTATTAGCTGGAAGTCTAGATGGATGACTTGTGTCATTGGCTTTTAAATTCGAGGAAGGACATTTAATTTTGGTCAATTGACATACCCAAGGTATGAAATAAATTGATTTATTTTCACTTAAATGCTTTTTCGTATGTGACATGAACATTGAAGGGATATAATGCTGGAATACATGTAATGACCAACTAATGCAAAAACTCTATTTATAATGAAGCATCTTTGAAGGTGTCATTCACAAAGGTGATTTTATAGTGAACATAAACTAGTGTGAAACTTGGGATATTCCTGGTTAATTTTTCTTTTTTTTAAATATTATTATTATTATTATTATTTATCTTTTTCATCATTATTTTTTGTTATTATTTACTCCTATTTCATTTAAAATATTTAATTCTCAAGATTCGTATTTCACTTTGGTTAATCTAACCGATTTAAGTATAATACTTTTTGAAAGAGTTGAAGAGTTTTTAATTAAGGATGTGATATGGTCTAAATCAATCTATGATATATTCTTTTATAATAGGTGTTTCGTATTTTCTAAGCAGTAAGTGAACCATAATCAGAACATTGCTAGGGAGCATGACACTCGAACTAGCTATTGTACATTATCCGAATTTAAACTTCAATAAGAAAAAGAAAAAAAATATTGACCTAAATAATTAAGAAATTTACTATTATGTGTTGCCTTCTTTTATGTGTGCACAACTATCTTTATTAGTAATACACAAATAAGTTGCCAATATTTAGTAATTTAGCTACCCATTATGGTGTGACATCTATGTTAGGAAGGTCGTGCTATGTTAAGAAGAAAATGAAACAAATAAATGAACATGTTGATTGATATGCATATTTATGTGTAGTATCATATATATTTTCTATTTTGAATTGTGAATCTTATGAACAGATCCCGCGTTATGAACTAGTCATTTTATATTTCTATGGAGAAATCCTTAGCATGTAACTTTTCAAGTGGTTCATCATCATCATTTCTTGAAAAACCAATGTTATGAATCGGTTTGTTTTGGACCTAACTTGAGTTTAGGTGATGTACATTTATGTATAGTCGAGCTTCGTACTTAGATGAAAGAAGTAAAGGGGGAAGGCAGCATATCGCAGCATCTAGATAATACACCTGCGCCGACAATATAGGGTTTTAGATTTTAATACTTTTTGGACTAATAACGATTTGACTGCAATGTTAAGGTAAATATTTATACTTTAATGACTTTTAAGAAAATGATATGTTACTAAATATTATAAATTTAATGTTCTTATTAGATTTCTATTAATTTATTATTGTAAATTATATATTTTATATTATATTGTTGATTACGATTTTCACTATATAGAGGAAATAAAGTAATAAAAAAATAAATTTTGAGATTTTAAGACGAAAAATAGAAAATCATAGGTAAAAATTAGCTGAAATATAACGATGGAAAACTTTTCCGTTGCTAAATTTTCCTATGGATTATCTATTTTCGTCGGTAAATTTTGCTACGAAAAATATCATACATTAGGAAAATATTACCGAAAGAAAAGTTTTTAGTTGCTAAATTTGCCTATGGAATACCTGTTTTTGTCGGTAAATTTGCTTATAGAATAGTTTTCTATCGGTAAAAAATGGAAAACAACGACAATAATTGGTCTTCTTTTAGCGATGAAATTAACGATGGACTGCTTTTTAATCGGTAAAATTGCCGATGGATTTATTTTTCGTCGGTAAAAGTGCCTACAACCGTATCTACTTCGCCAATTTTCGTCGCTAATTTCCATTGGCATTTTTGTTTCCCTACGGAATTTTACTTAATTTCATCAGGAATTTTCGTGGGGATATTGGATTTTTCTTGTAGTAATATTGTATTTAGAATATTCAAACTGAATATAGTTTATTCAATTATGCCAAAGTTAATACACTATATTTAATTAAATAAAACACAATACGCATTGTATTCCCTTTTTTCAAACCTAATACACATTGTATTCAGTTTTACTAAAAGTGTATACATGTATTTCAATTTTGCTATTGAATTAAATTTTTCTTAAATTGAATATGATGTATTCTTTTCTTCCTTAAACATGACATGCTGTATTCACTTTTGACAATCTAATGCACTATCTTCATTTTTCCTCAAACTGAATATAATGTTCTTACTATTGACAACTAATACACAGTCTATTCATCTTTGACAACATAATACATTGTATTAAGTTTTGAACAAGAATGAACACATTAATTGTGTTCTTTTTTCTGAATATGGTATATTCATTTTTTGTTAAAAAGTTGTATTCTATTTTATTTCATATGTCTAATGTAAAATTTTATATTCATTATTTTTTAATGTAGGTGAAGCCATCCAGTAATGCTTTGTTTACCATCTATCATTTTCAAAACACATATGTGGTAAATATTAAGGAAATAACATATACATGTAATAGGTTCTAACTAAATGAAATGTTTTATCCTTATGCATTAGCAATAATAAGAGAAAGGAACTTGGATCCTTATGCACATTGCTTACCATACTATAACAAAGATATAAAGTTAGCAACATATGGAAAATTTATTAATCCAATACCATATCAATGTACATGGAACACACTTACAAGTATTCAAGTAGAAGTTATCTTGGAATCAAGTAGAAGAGTGAAGTCTTGAAGACCAAAAAATAGGAGAATCCAAGCAAATTGGAAAACAAAAAAAAAGTGTGGCAAATATGGAAAATATGGCCATAATAGAAAAAGAAGTAGAGATGTTCCAAAAAATTAAGTAATACGAAATTTCCATTATTTATTTAAATTATATATGTAAATTTAGATTCAGTTTTTTGCAAACTTAACACACTGTATTCACTTTGCTTAAACTTAACATAATATTTCTAAAAATTTAATACAATACATTCACTTCAAATGAAACCTAATACAGTGTATTTTATTTTGCAAAACCATAACACACTATATTTATTTTTGGTAAAAGCTAAAAAAGTATAAATATATAAAAAATTTAATTATATTTTATTCACTTTTAACAAAACCTAATACACTATTTAATTACATTGTATTCACTTTTGACAATCCTAATACATTATATTAAGTTTTTCTCAAATCAAATATAATGTATTAAGTTTTTCTCAAATCGAATATAGTGTATTCAGTTTTAGCAACCTAATACACACTACATTCCTTTACTCAAATCTAATACACAATATATTCAATTTGCCTCAAATATGATAAATCTTTTTTTTTCTTGAATTGCATTCACTTTGCTAATATACATTTATTTAGAATATCAAAACTAAATATAGCGTATTCAATTAAGACAATCTAATAAACTATATTTGGTTTTACTCAAATTGAGTATAGTGCATTCACTTTTTCCAAAACATTAATACACTATATTCACTTCAAAAATAAAAATATAATATAGTGTATTCTATTTTGGAAAACCATAATATGTTGTATTCATGTTTTTCTTAAAACTAAAAAAAATATGAATATATAAAAAATACAATTACATTTTATTCATTTTTAAGAAAACTAATATATTATTTAATTAATTGTATTCATTTTTTATAAACTTAATAAATTCTATTCACTTTTAACAAATCTAATACACTGTATTAAACTTTACTCAAACATGATATTGTGTATTCAATTTTGTCAACCTAATACACATTTTACGTACTTTACTCAACCTTAATACATAATATATTCAATTTGTCTCAAATCTGATATATCTTTTGTTACTTTCCTGATATACATTTATTTAGAATATCCAAAATGAATTTAGTGTATTCAATTATGACAACCTAATAAACTTTATTCAGTTTTGCTCAGACTAAAATATAGTGCATTCATTTTTCTCAAAAAGTTAATGCATTATATTTATTTCAAATAAAATATAATACTATGTATATGGTTTTGCAAAACTGTAATACATTATATTCATTTGTTTAGCCCAAAACTAAAAAATTAAATCTATAAAACATTTAATTACATTTTATTCATGTTTGAAAAAAACTAATACACTAATTAATTACATTGTATTCATTTTTGTTAAACATAATACATTGTATTTTGAATATAAATTGTAAATAAATTATATAAGACAATAAAAACTTTAAAAAGATATATGTACATCCAATAAAATATGTATATATGAGAAAAATAGTTACACAATATTTGTCTATATAAAAATCTCAAAAAACTATCTAATTCTACTTTGTCCTTAACATTATTCTTGTTCAATTTCTTTTCACCTTTTATATTTTTTGAATTATCATTCCCACTATCACTTTCAATACTTCATTCTTGCTTTGCCAACCCATACAAAAAAAATAACAAAAATTTAATCGAAATATATTCCCTTCTATGAAATATTCAAAACATGCTACTATAAAATTCCACAATCACTGAACAAAGAAAAAAAAAATAAAAAACCATTATATTTTGGTGAAACTATCAATAGAACATATGAACTAAAAAGATATATAAAACATACCAGCTTTGTTATGTAGTAAGATTTTAAACATACTAAATCTCAATCAGATGATTTCCTTCTTTATTTTATATATCTTTTATATCATTTCTTTCTTTGTAAAAATCCATAAGATTAAAAAAAATCAAATCACCATATGCATTCACAGTGCATTCAATTTTGATGAAAGTATTCATTACTTATGCTTAAATATGCATGCTAATTAACAATACACGTACGCGCGCACGTTCATATGCACTTATATACCTAATTTGTAAGTTATTTTCTAGAATACACCAAATAATACCACCATGTCTTGTGGTCCAATTTTCAATACCAAAATTAAAATGTTCTAGCTGAACTCTATAGTTCACATTATAGACCTTGACTTTGTCCCTAAAATGAAACAAAATAAAATAAATTACAACTATAAAAATAAAAATTAAATTTTAATATCAAGATTGTTATTCAGTTTACCTGAAGTTCTTTTTAAGCAAACCTACATCAACCCAAGAAATAAATTTTGTTAACTTCAAAAAGTCTAGTTTTTCTTTAGTACTAATGTTAAATAGATGAATAACATCATTTTCAAAGTAGATTCTGACTTGAAATTATTTATAAATGGATACTTCATCATAATAAATGGTTTTATATTTTTTTATAATCAATAAAGGTGAAAAAGTCAAAAGGTTGCATTACTAGCACCAAATCATTACCTTGGATATGAAAATTGATAGATTTGAATTATGATCTATATTATTAGTATATTTTAGTGTGTGTTAGGATGATGTTTTAGTGTTAATTTAGTTAATTTTGTGTTTAATTTCCTAAGTCTTTTATTTAAGTTGGTTTAAAAAAACTGTTGGTCTTTTATAGGTGTTTAATTGAAGAAAGAGGAAATTTCATTAGTAAAGGAGAGAAGCACTTTAATTGAGGTCTTTAGAAGAAAAGTAACATTTTAGTCTAGTAGAAAATCACTCAATGGAGGAGGATTTCTCCTCTACTGAAGAGGACTTAAAGAGCCAGCATACAAAGAAACTTTCCACAGTAGAGGAGAATTATCCCTCTACCGAGGCAAGCCAAACATTGGCAGAGGAGAAAATCATCTTGATGGAGGGGAATTATCCCTCTATTGAGGTAAGTATTCCAACTACGATGAAACTCTAATTTTTTAGATTAGGAAGTTAAGTGGCAGCTAATTTCTTCACTCTAAGATATTTAAGCAAGATAAACACCAAAATTTAATGAGAGATGAATTTTTCTTAAGTTTAGACCTAGTTTAAGATAATCAATTGTATAGTAGAATTTAGAACTAGTTTTTCTTTTCATCTTACTTTTCAATTCTCATAGAGGTTCAAGCTTTCTACTACTATTTTATGAAACTGTTAAGAACAAGATTAAAGCTTCATGAGTATATTATTTATTTATTTTAATTTTCCATTCATTTTAATCGTGAATGGTGAGTAATTTTTTATTTTTTGTTGAGGGAAAATTTAACCTTCATAATTTTATTGTAATGACTCTAATTTGAGCTCAATTTTAATGCAAGTATGTTATTTCTTAATTCTTAGGTTGAATCTTATCTTTGGTTATGGTTGGATTGATTCTTGATCTATCGAATAGATGGTTAATTGTTAATTTAATCTTTGATCGATGATTTGTATGTTTTTAGCTTATTTTTCTCATGTCAATGTATGGCTATGTTCTGAGAATTAAGATAGTGATTTGTTATGTATGAATTGATGTAAATTTAAGAATGTTGAATTAAGAATAAGATGGAGTTAGATTGCTCGAAAGAGGATCTAGTGAAAGTTTAGAAGTTTATAAACTATATTGATATGCTAAGTATGAAAATGTTCTTAATCTAGGAGTTTAATACTTAGAATGATATTCTAAATAAGATATATGATTTAAAATTGGTGTTCCATAACCACTTATGTTATTTTTAATTGAGTCACTATAACAAAAGTTGAGGTGGATAGTTCCTTAGAAGAAGTGTCTTAGCCATATATGTTATTCATTATTTAAGTTTTGCTCTATATTTAATTTATGTAAGTTTAGCTTTAGTTTATGATTTGTTTAATTGTTAATCTAGTTTGGAACTCTTTTCAATTCAAATTTGGGAAACATCTAAAATGAATTTAACTCAAGTATAGATATTTTGTTTAGCAATCCATATTCCCTTGGATTTAATATTCTTAGGATCTTAATTATATTTTCCTATATTACTAGCCGATCTAGTACACTTGCTAGAATTCGATCAAGTTTTTTATACCATTGCCAGAGAACAACAGTGTTGTTAATTTGATATATTTGGTTGAGTTAGTCTGAGATTTTTATTTTATTTGTTTTTTTATCTGATGATTATCTTTGTAGGAAGTTTTTGAGACATTTTTCAAAATGATGTGATATGGTGTCCAAAATTATGAATTGTTCCTTTTGAGAGAGAAAATGAATGATTTAAAGAGAGAAATGTAGGAATTACAGCTTTTGCATACACATTCATTGATTTTTTATTTACCATCTTTTGATGATTTTTATTCTTCATAGGTGTCACAAGAGTTCATCACTTCTAAAGTTCAAGGTCTTCTGGATTCACTTGAAAGTCAGGAGAAACAATTTAAGGATAAAAAAGAATAGTGGAAGCCCATATTTAAAATTTAAAAGGAGAAGTTAAGAAATCAATAAGAGATAATCAAGAGTGAAAAGAGTTTATTGAAGGATCAAGAAAATGGAATTGAAAGGTTAGAATCCAAACTAGAACTCTTAAGTGTTTCAATGCAAATTCAAAGTGATGGTGGTAAGGAGGAGGAAGTAAATCATACATTAATTGTGGATAAAAAATTATCTAATTTTGGGGTGTATGAAGTAGAAAAGGGATGACTCATCTTTGAAGACAAATCATGTGTTTTTTTGGAAGGTATACTTCAGCCTTTTATGAAGAATTTATCACCAAAGGAGAAAGAAGTGTTAATTCTAAAATGGAAGCACTAAATTTAGTTAATTTAAAAAATTTTTTAAGGCTAAAAGAGCCAATAGAGTTTGTATTTAAAGAACCAAAGGTGAAGTCATACTTTATTGAAGATATGGAATTTTCAGCTTTGGTGAACTTTGGCAAGTTTCTCCTACCGATGGAAGAAAATGAGGAGCAAAGTTCGGAGAGACCATTATTTGGATCACAAGTTCAACCTCCAGAGAGTGACAAAAGTCTACCTTAAGAATTGATAAATTCAGAACTAAATTCTCTAACTTTGCTTTGTTTTGATTATGTGTTTTTTTAGTGTGTTTTTAATTTTTATTGTGTGATTTTTCATTATTTTGGTGTGTTTTATAGCTTATAAGCTTAAGGTAAAGTTATGCTTATTTATTGTATGGAGTGGACACTAAGTGACCAATATTAGGTATGCATATTTTCATTTAAATCTATCAGCTTTCTTTACTTAAAGTTGGTTAAGTGTTCAAGGTGGTGAGTAATTAGTGTTTTATTGTGCTTAATATTTGGGGACCCTAGGATTGATTTAATTTGTCATTGGGAAGTGAAGCGAGAGTAGGCATGAGGAAAGGGTAATAGTGGTTAAATCCAAAACTTAGGAGTTTAATGAAAGGGATGTGCACATATTGATGATAAGCTTTAGTTTGTTTAAACAATTGCCCTTCATATTCCCATATCCTTCTCCTCAGTAGAGGAAAATTTCTCCTCCATCGAAGGACCAATACCCCTTTGTCTTGTAGCCTTCACCTCAATAGAGGGGAATTTCTCCTCCATCGAGGTGGCCTTCCTTCCCATATTGATTATATCACCTTAGTAAAAGGGAATTCCTCCTCCATCAAGGAACCTTTGCCCTATATATCGCTCACCCTTTCCTTTACCAAGTCAAGCATCAAATTTTGGCTAATTTTTCTCTCCCTCACCTGAGATAAAAACCTTCCCAGCTGAGGCACTTAAGTCTAGGTTTAGTTTTTCATAAATTCTCATCTTTATCTCATCAAGTAAGTTCACTTTACCTTATTTAATCTTTCATTTTACATGGTTATATTGCTTGAATTGAATTGAATTGCCATTATTGTTAGGCCTTTTTCTTTTTACATTATCTTACTTCTAAAGGCATGTTTGAATTGTCCAATAATTTCCATTGGTCTCATGTCTCCTCTTGGCTTGACCATGGTTGTCTGCTTGTGATAGTATTGCCTTGAGTCAAGTGTGGTATTGCTTTAGTTTACATTTCTCTTAGGCACTTACTTGTTCATTAAAACTTATACAGTGAGCTAATATTTTTGCTACTTTGCTGAGAACAACAAGATTTTAGAGAAAGGGATAGAGTGTGGCTGAACTTGATTTTGAATATCAATTCAAGGGAATTTTTTCATCTTGCTTATGAATTGTTTTAATTGTTTTATTTTTGTTTTAGTTTAGTTTGTAATTTGCATGTTAATTGAGTAGGTTTAGTTTAAATATCACTTATTGTACATTTACCTTAGTTTGCCCTAGTTTATTCTCAAAATCAAACTTGTTAAATTTTAACTTAGAATGTGTAATGTTCAAAGTTTATGTTTAGCATTAAGGCAGGCATGTTGCTTGATAGAATTTTAGCTAGATGAGGATTTAACTTGAACTATATTTGTTAGTTTTCACTTTTTGAACACTAAGACCAGTTTTAAAATAAGAGAAAAAATCAATGCATTGAGATAGTTGAGCAAGAAATTTTAAGATACTAAAACCTTTCTTATCACCCTTCGAAGCATAAAAATAACTCAAACAATCTAGAAAGTGATCTAGGCATATTTTTCTTGTGTAGCCATAACTTAGCTTGTTTCCTACCTTATATGTATATTTTTTCTTTGATTAGCCATTTGAACCTAATAAGGCATGCTTAATGCCTACCGTTTTTATTTTTTTGTTACACTCATCTATTTACCATATAACTTAAAAAGCCTTAATATTCTATTCTAAGAATTAGCTACTTTAGGATTGGGATAGATTAATATTTGTTGGGTAATTGAATAGTGTAGTAAAGAGGGATCTTAGAATACTATCTCTAAGAGTATTATTGAAGTAAAAAAAGTAATGAAAGTTGAAATTGTAAATACCCATGTTATCATTGGTTGCCAACAATGAAGCTAGCAAACATCAAAAAAAGAAAAGAAAGAAAGTTTGACATAAAGCTAGCAATATATGGCAAAGTTTTAAGTGTTGGGTATTTACAAGGAAAAAGAATTATGACTTCTAAAATTTTTTGAAGTATGAAATTGAGAAGAATTTTAGTGATCCTTTCTCTCAAAAGTACTTTGCATATGAGGGGTTAAGTAAGCAAGTATGGTTAAGTGGTATGTTTTTGATTTAGTGGATTGAAAGTTTAAAAATATTGGTATATTCAATCAAAGAGTAGCTATTCTTTTTGTTATCTTTGTCCATTCTTTGTTAACCATTACCCTAAACACATTGCAATCTAATGAAGCTCTAGTGATTTGATGTTTGCTTTCGAGTTGTTTAGCGGAGATGACTTTAGGTTCTTGTGCTAAAAAAGGCTTATGGTACTTTTAAAGTTTCAAGTGCGAAACCATTTGTACATTTAGGTGTACAGTAATTCTAAAGCTTGACTATGAAATTATACTAGTGTTTTGATTTTAAAAAAGCTTAAAATATTTTGGTCTTGTACACACATAAGAAAACTAACTTATATTTTCTTGTTTGAATTTAATCTAGTTGAAATTTTGTTAAGTACTCTTGTTAATTGTTAAGCATGATTTTCAAGTGCATGATTCTTGGTTAAAGCTTTATTATTTTGAGAAGTTGGTTTGTTCAATTTTTCTTGAAGATGGACAAAGACTAAATATGGGATATTTGATAGATTTGAATTATGATCTATATTATTAGTATGTTTTAGTGTGTTTAGGATGGTGTTTTATTGTTAATTTAGTTAATTTTGTGTTTCATTTCCTAAGTCTCTAATTTATATGGGTTTAATGAAATTTTGGTGTTTTACAGGTGTTTAATTGAAAAAAGAAGAAATTTCAGTGGTAAAGGAGAGAAGAACTTCAATTAAGGTCTTTAAAAGAAAAGCCATATTTTAGTCCAATAGAAAGTGCCTCGATGGAGGAGGATTTCTCCTCTACTAATGGGGGGCATAAAAAGTAAGCATGCAGAGAAGCCTTCCTAGATGGAGGAGAATTTTCCCTCAATCGAGGCAAGCTAAACATAGGCAGAGGATAAAACCATCTCGATGGAGGAGAATTGTCTCTCTACCGAGGTAAGTATTCCAATTATGATGAAACTTATTTTTTCTGGATTAGGAAGTTAAGTGTTGGCTAATTTCTTCACTCCAAGGTATTTAAGCAAGATAAACACCAAAATTTAAGGAGAGATAAATTTTTATTAAGTTTAAACCTAGTTTAAGATAGTTAATTGTATAGTTGAATTTAGACCTAGTTTTTCTTTTTTTTTCTTAGTTTTCAATTCTCTTAGAGATTTAAACTTTCTACTGCTATTATGTGAAGACATCAAAAGTAAGATTGAAGCTTTATGGGTATAGTATTTGTTTAATTTAAGTTTTCATTGGTTTTAATTATAAACCACAACAAGAAAAATCTAAAATCCCAACAAAAAATTTACAACGAAATATATTTCGTCGGTAATTATTTTACATTGGAAAAAATGTGCATTACGACGGTATAACATTCCATCATAAATAATGGAGGGAAATTTTCCAGCCAAAAATTACCGACAGAAATTAGCGACAGATTCACAAAATTTGGTCATTAAATTGGCGCCAATATTATATGGCTAAATTGTACATGAAATTTACTAACGGAATGTTTAATCCATCGGTAATTTACCTACGAAATTCAATTACCAATGGTAATTCCCTACGGAATCATTTATCTATCGGTAAATTATCGATGAAAAAATAATTTCATAGGCAATTACCTTCAAAAATTAAATTTTTTAGGTAAATTATTGACAAACATTAAATTTTGTAGGTAAATTACCAACAAAAATAATTTTCATCGGTAATTTACCTATGGAAAATGAATTCTGTAGCTAAATTACCTACGAAAATGGAATTTCGTAGGGAATTTATCGATGGAAATTTTTTTTGTTGGTTACAGAATTCCATTTTCGTAGGTAATTTAGCGATGAAATTCATTTTCCATAGGTAAATTACCGATGGAAATAATTTCCATCGGTAATTTACCTATGGAAAATGAATTTCATCGATAAATTTAAACTTCGTAAAAATGGTGTCATTTTGGCATCATGCTAATGTCCATCTCCTGAATGCTCTTTAAGTTCAGATCCAAGTCTCTAGAGCTGATAAATAAAAAAAGAACTAGGAGAGAGGGCATTTCATAGAAAAGATGTGTAAAATAGATTGCGAGTAGCAAAGAGTTTTATGGCAAAGGGGTTATCAAGAGGATAATTAGGTGGTGAAGACTTTTTTCTTATGGCAGCAGTATAATGAGTCTTTGATAAGGCATAAGAGGGTAATCCCCAGTCAGGCTTGTTAGAGAGTATGCCCTAAAGCCCATGTAATAGGGATGTTTTTCATATGTATGAAATTTATAATCTTAATAAAAGCCATCATTCATTTATTAGTGTTATGTTTAAATACATGAGTTTGTAAATCTTAAATTAATAAATGAAGTCTTAGATATTATAAACACAGTGCAAAGGAAATCATGAAGGTGTTCATGATGTGAGATGTCTATTGCATGCAAATATGTTAATATCTAAATGTCTCTAGTCATAAAATTAACAAGATAGGACATTGTTAATTCGGATAGACTAGCACATATTATGCTTCTTGAATGGTTCGAGCAGTGGTTCTCATAACTGTGATTATGGAAGATAATCAAAGCTAACATGTGGATGCTTGTTAGAAGAACAAGTTCATTGGAGACCTGTAAAGTGAATCCTCACATGGATATTAAATCTATATCGGTGAGGAATCTATTCATAGCGGTTGTGCAAGTATCCTTAGACTTGAGATCACCAAAGTTATCTTAAGTAGCAAGTGGTATACTTTGACTCCATAACTGATTACTTCCAACTGGGAGTGAACATAGTTAGAAGATTGGGTATATCATGACCTACTTGAAGATAGTTGAGTTATTGACAAAGGATTTACCATCCCAAATTTAATAAGGGAAGTTATCTCTCATGATTCTATAATTGTCTTGTTTAGAGAATCTCTGGCCAGATTAATATGCCAAGATGGATAAAGATCCATAGAGGGCATTTTGGGAACAATGGTTAAATTAATAGAGCATACATAATTAGATTTATATGAGTTGATAGAATTCATACTCAAAATCTAATTGAGATAAGAGTGGTGAAAGGAGTAATTGCACGGTAACTGTTTCTATGGAAGGGTATAGTCAAACCACTTGACTTTACTGACATTTGGGTAGTCATGATGCCTAGCTAGAGGCCAATCATGACTTGTATAATGATGTATCAAGAATATCAATAGGGATTGATAAAATGATTTAAAGGAGTTTAAATCATGTGAGTTTTGAATAGAATTCAATATTACATATTATACTGCCAATATGGACAGGAACCCAATAGGTCACACACATATAAAGAAAAGGATAAAATGGTAAAATGACAAGGATAATAATATTTTATATTATTATGAGGGTAGAGAAGTGAATAAGATAATAATTAATTAAAGAGTTTAATTAATTATGATCAAGTAAATTGTTCGCGAAACTTTTGAGAAATGTTATTTAAAATTAGACCTAATTGAAATAATGTATTTCATGATTAATTATTATTGGAATATAAATGTTATAGGACTACTATAAGTTTTATAGGACTGATATAATAATTAATAGGTCCATTGGAGGAATTATAAAGGGGCCAGAGGAATGAAGTTGGTATAGAAGCCCTTCTGTAGAGGGCCACATGCCAACTCCCAGAAAAAAGGCCTTAATGGCCTATTTCTTGGACCATGTTAAATTATATATGTCACATAAGAGTTGTGGAACCTACATATTTAATTTGGTTGGATTTGGAATCCATTTGGGTAATTAAATCCAATTAGTTGCATAAAAGGCCTAGTTTGTGGGTTTTGTGCATAGTCTTTTATGAAAAGGTTTAAATTGGATTTAATTGAGCCCAAATAATTATAAAGAATTCCAGAATACCAATTAATAATTCTCCAGCAATTTTAAAGAGCCCAATCTCATTATGAAGTTGGATTTTTAACCTAACTATAAAAAGCCAACTAATGAGGAATTAGGGATAAGTGATATAACACTTAAGAAAGACTTCTTCTATTATTCTCTCTACCCTAGCCGCCCAAACCCTTGCTAGCTCTAGGTTTTTTTCGGCCAGCACTTGTCCTCTACCAATTTTTTGGTTCATTCTATCAATCTCTAGTGTGGATTACTCATTGGAAGTGCTCGATTTTGGATACTGTGGTTTGCGACAACCCAGTGCGAAGTAAAATCAACTGTTCAACAAAAATCAAAGGTGATTTTTCTTATTCTCATAAATATGAATATTTTAAATTCATGGCAAGATCAGTAACATTGGTTAAAAATTTTAAGTTATGCTTATGTATGAGATGCATGTAACCGATAAATTCTAACATAGTATCAAAGCCTCAGTTTTGCCATGAATATACAATTCTATATTTTTTCTGCAGAGTAAGTTTTTTTTTTGAGTTATGTATTTCATGAACTTTAAAATATCAGATTTAATTGTTCATGAATGAGAAATATTGATTTCTGGATATATGTGTGATCAAATAAATAAATAAAGCAGAGAAAAAACAATTTTTTTGAGAAAAGAATTATGTGTTTTTGCGTGTAAAGCTTTTAGAGTTAGGGGCTGTTCTAAATTATTTTTTTATCCATTATAAGATCATTTAGATGATATTTCATGTGCTTAATATGTAATATTAAGCCATAGGATCAAACGAAATTAAAATCGAACATGTTTTGCATGAAAACTAGTTTGGTTGAAAAGTTTGATAAATTGGTGTTCTTCGTGTGTTCTTGATATGTTATTGGTGTGTTCTTATTTAGAATGATTTTTAATCTTCGAAATATAATATATCTGATATATTAAAGTGTTTTTAATTAATTGGATTAATTAAAATGAGCCTTAAATTAATTTGATTAATTTTAATTCATTAAAACCACTCAATGGGCTTAATTATGTTTACGGACTTGGTTTAAATTAGTGAATGACTTGGTGGGCCCAAGCAGCTGATTTAAATTAAATATTTTAAACAATAATTAAGTTTATTAATGGGTTTTAAGGGCTGGAGTGGGCTTGCCTTATTCCAAAAGGCCCAAATGATCCAATAGACACAAAACTAGTTTGTGTATGAACACAATTAGGGTTTCATTTGGTGGGTTTCGGCCTACCCTTAATCCTAAGCCCAAAATTGATTCTTTTAATTATTTAATATGATTAATTAATTAAATAATCAATTAATAATTAATTAATAATCAATTAGATTGATTATTAAGGCAAGAACACATGCATGCGAAAAGGTTTCCTAAAATGAAAGTTTCCAAAATGGAAAAAGTTTCCTAATTTGATCACATCATTAAATAACTCAAAAGTTTGTTTCAAGAGTTGAAAAAAAGTTAGTAATCCATTTTTTTTGTCCATTAGAAATGCATATAAGGGTGTATGATTGGCATGATGAATAGTTATGGACAAGGCCCAATGTGATTGAACATTATGCATGTTTTGGCCCAATGAGGACTTTCATGTCCCGACCACTTGTTTTTGGTTTGTATTTCTTTTCAAGTTGTAATATGTAATTAGATTACTTAGATTAGAATTAGAAATAGAGATGGAGACCACTATCAAGAAGCAAGATGGGTTGGATGGAGATCCAACAAGCTTGAAGATAATGTAATTATTTTTCTTGTTTGAATCATGCATACTACCTTGGTGTGACCTTTTGATTTTCCTCTTGGCTCGGGGAAATCAATGTAGTAAAGTTAATAACTATACCATATTTGTATGTTTATATTTATGTGATAGATATAGGATGCATACCAATGTATTCCAACCATGTATGATGAGACTTAATTAACTAAAACCCTCAAAACAAATACTAAGGTATATAAGCCTTCCATTAATTTGAGGAGAACCAGAGTTCTTTATAGCGTGGGTTGTTGACCACAGTCAAGCTCACATTATATCGAATATGTTCAAATATAATTAAATAGGTCCTCTTAGCTAGCCCATTAGCTTGTTGACCACACTAAAGGCTAATGGTTCTAGAGGCAAGATTAGGAAATGCATATACGATATGCATGCATCAAGAGTTGATAAGCTAATGATCCAATAGTTGTGTAGAGACACAATTGGTATATAGATACCTACCTTTCAAGGATATGGAGTTTGGCTTGTTGACCACAGTCAAGGTCAAATTACATATCAAGGATTGGATATTGGCCCACTAGGAAAACCATCGGGTTTTCTCGGATTATATAGTGAGGGCTATTAATTCGCAATAAAATAGTGGGAGTACATGGATTAATTAAAGACCTTATTAATGCATACATATATATGAACATACTCTCATATCCTTTCTTTTTCACATCTAGGTCATCATCATGAGCACATCAAAGATTAATATACGATCGATCTTGGATAATAAACTGATTGGCAGCAACTATTCTGACTGGATCAGGCAAGTGAGAATTGTTCTTAGAGCTAAAAATATCCATTATGTCTTGGATAAAAATCCACCACCACTTCCATCAGATGATGCCATTGATGAGATCAAAGGCATTTATCGAAAATACATGGAGGATAGTGAAGTGACAGCATGTCTGATGCTGGGTGCTATGTCCTCGGAGCTTCAGAAGCAGCATAAGATGATAGATGCTAGAACCATCGTTTTGCATCTAGAGGAGATTTATTCTTCTCAGGCTAAAACTGAGTAATATGAGATTGCTCGAGCTCTATTTAGCTGCAAAATGGTGGAAGGCACTTCAGCTGCTACTCATGCATTGAAGATGTATGGGTATATTGAGCATTTGAGTAGACTTAGCTATGTTATGGATAATGATCTATACATAAATTTAATCTTGTACTCGTTGGCTCCAAGTTATGCACCTTTCATGCTTAACTTTAACATGAACAAGATCCAAGTATCCATTCCTGAGTTAATCAATATGTTCAAGACAGCTGATGGATCATTTAAAAAGGATCCAAAAAGTGTCATGGTTGTCACTTCTGCTAAAGGCAAGAAGCAGAAGAAGAAGAAGATAACCAAGGCACAGCCAAAGAATGGTGGGATCTCCAAGAAGAAGGTTGCCAAGAAAGAGAATCCCAAAGGAACTTGCTTCCATTGTGGAAAGGATGGTCATTGGAAGCGTAACTGCAAGGCCTATCTAGATTCTCTCAAGGAGAAGAAGCAAGGTGATGCTTCTACTTCAGGTATTCATATGATTGAAATTAATACTTATTCTATTGCTTTAAAACAATCTTGGGTATTAGATACCAGATGTGGATCTCACTTATGTAATGATCTACAGGGGCTTAAAAGCTTTAGAAGAGTTGGAAAGGCAGAGATATGTTTGCAATCAGCTACTGGATAGAGCATCTCTACAATAGTTGTGGGGACTTACTATTTGCCTCTTCCTAGTGGATTAGTACTAGAATTAAATAATTGTTATTATATTCTATCTTTGTCCAAAAGTATTATTTCTTTTAGTTGTTTGATGAACGATTATGATATTTCTTTAAAGGATAAATGTTGTTACATTTTTAAGAACAATATGTTTTATGCAAAAGCTATCATTGAGAATGGTATATTTGTTCTTGATTTAATTAAAGAAGTACATAATGTGGATACCAAGAGAATAAAACATGATAATCTAAATACCTCATACTTATGGCATTGTCACTTAGGCCATATAAATGAGAAATGCATGACCAAATTGCTCAAGTCAGGTGATTTGGGATCATTTGATTATGAATCATTTGATACATGCGAATCTTGTTTATTAGGAAAAATGACAAAAGCTCCCTTTATTGGTGAAGGAGAACGAGCTAAAATTGTTTTAGACTTAATACATTCAGATGTATGTGGTCCAATGACTACACATGCCAGAGGAGGTTACTCTTACTTCATTATTTTCATAGATGATTATTCCAAGTTTGGATACATCTATCTAATGAAATATAAATCAAAAGCATTTGAAAAGTTTAAAGAATTCAGAAATGAAGTAGAGAAACAACTTGGCAAAAGTATTAAAACACTTAGATCAGATCGAGGTGGAGAATACTTAAGCCAAGAGTTTCAGGATTATCATAAAGATAATGGGATTTTATCTCAATGGACTGCACCATATACACCACAACACAATGGTGTATCTAAAAGGAGAAATCGAACACTATTAGATATGGTTCGATCAATGATAAGCCGAGCGGACTTGCTTAAGTCCTTTTGGGGATATGCACTAGAAACTGCTGTTTATGTGTTAAACAGAGTTCCTAGTAAATCGGTTTATATTACTCCATATGAGATGTGGAATAACAAGAAACCCACGCTTTCTCATATGAAAGTATGGGGTTGTCCTGCTTATGTGAAGAGAACAATGTCGGAAAAACTGGATGTTAAGTTTGACAAATGTTTATTTGTGGGATATCCAAAAGAAATGTTTGGATATTATTTCTATCATCCCTTAGAACAAAAGGTGTTTGTTTCAAGGCATACTATCTTCTTGCAAAGAGAATTTCTCCTACGAGAGGATAGTGGGAGTAAAATTGAACTTGGTGAAGTTTAAGACCCACAAATAGAAGATGATCAACCAATTGAACCCGAAACTGAATTTCATAATGATGAGATTGCAGTTGAACCTAATTATACACAAAATCCTAGAAGATCTACTAGGATGCATTCTATCCTTATGAGATATGGATTTCACATTGATTCGAATAGAGGTATAACTGTAGTAGAGGACAATGATCCTACAAGCTATTAAGAAGTTTTGAATAGTTCAGAATGTGATTTATGGCTTAAGGCTATGCAGTCTGAAATGGACTCCATGTATGAGAATAAAGTATGGACTTTAACTCAACCACCTGAAGGGATAAAACCCATAAGGTGCAAATGGGTCTTCAAAAAAAAGACCGACATGGAAGGTAATATAGTTACCTAAAAAAGATATAACCTCATCTAGGGAAGATGGACCTCAAGTTAATTTAAATGTTTTGCCATTTCCTCAAAGACTCATTAGAAGAAATCTTGATACGCAATTTGGAAAGTTTTTGAATTATTTGAAGGAACTTACTATAACTATACCCTTTGTGGATGCCATTAAGGATATGCCTTCATGGGCAAAATTTTTAAACGAAATTGTGAGTCACAAGGGTAAGCTTGAAGATTATGGTTATGTTTCTTTGGTAGAAGAGTCTAAGGCTATGTATTCTAAATACCCACCTAAGCTAAAGGATCCGGGTTGTTTTACGGTACCTTGTGTTATAGGTGGTACATATTTTGATAAGGCCCTATGTGATATGGGTGCTAGTGTTAGTCTTATGCCTTACTCAATTTATAAAAAGCTTGATTTAGGTGAGTTAAAGCCTACTAATATGTGCTTATCAATGGCAAATAAATCTATTTCACACCCTATAGGCATATTAGAAAATATTCCAACCAAAGTGGGTAAATTTGTGATTCTTGTTGATTTTGTTGTATTAGAAATGGATGAAGATCCTAAAATTCCTATTTTGTTTGGCAGGCCTTTCTTAATTATTGCTGGGGCTATTTTTGATATGAAAAATGGTAAAATATCTCTTCAGGTTAATGGTGAAAAAATTGAGTTTAATGTTTTTGGCATGATTAAATCTTCACCAATAGAGGTGGTAAATAAAATTGATTCTTATGATATTCTTGATAAGTGTATTGATAGTGTTGTGCATGATTGTGTGAGTCCAAACCCTATTGCACCTTATTGTTTGAATGAAAGTTGTGATGAAGTTTTGCAAGTTGCCTCATATCCTTTCCAAGGAAGATTCACAAAAATTGAGTCTTTGAGAAAGGATGAGGATATGTCATCAAAGATATCTAAGGAGGAAATCAAGCTTGACCTCAAGCCACTACTAACAAGCTTAAGGTACGAATTTCTAGATGCAAATTCTCAATTACCATTCATTGTTAACTCATCAATTGCTAAGCATAATGTGGATGCTTTACGTGGTATTTTACTTGCTCATCGAAATGCTATGGGATATTTAATTAATGATTTAAAAGGGATTGCACCTAAGGTTTACATGCATAGAATTTTGTTAGAGGAGGATTCTAAGCCGTCTATTGAGGGTCAAAGAAGGCTTAATCCAACTCTTAAAGAGGTTGTGAGGAAGGAAATAATTAAATTGCTTGATAATGGCATAATTTATTCTATAAGTGATAGTAAGTGGGTGAGCCCAATTCAAGTTGTCCCTAAGAAGGGTGGTTTAACTGTAATTCATAATGATAGCAATGATTTAATTCCTACTAGGAATATCACGGGCTGGCGTATGTGTGTGGACTATAGGAAGTTAAATAAGGCTACAAGAAAGGACCATTTTCCTTTACCCTTTATTGATCAAGTTATTGAAAGATTGGCTAATTTTTCTTACTTTTGCTACTTAGATGGGTTGAGTGGTTTCTATCAAATACCAATTCATCCACATGACCAATCTAAGACAACTTTTACATGCCCATATGGAACTTTTGCATTTAGGCGAATGCCTTTTGGTTTGTGTAATGCACCAGCTACATTTCAAAGATGCCTATTTTCTATCTTTAGTGATCTTATTGATCAATGTGTAGAAGGTTTCATGGATGACTTTAGTGTGTATGGCACTAATTATGAGGATTGTTTATCTAATCTTTCTAAGGTGCTTGATAGATGTATGGAGCATGGTTTGGTTTTAAATTGGGAGAAGTGTCATTTTATGGCTTAAGAGGGCATTGTTTTAGGACATTTAGTTTCTAATAGGGGGATTGAAGTTGATAGAGCTAAAATTGAAATAATTGCTAATTTGCCTCCTCCTAAAAATGTTAGAGATGTTAGAAGCTTTCTAGGCCATGCTGGTTTTTATAGGAGGTTTATCAAAGATTTTTCTAAGGTAGCTAAACCCTTATGCACGTTGCTAGGTAAAGATGTTGATTTTCATTTTGATGAGGCATGTCTTAAATCTTTTGAAACTCTTAAACATGCTCTTGTCACTTCACCAGTGTTGCAACCACCAAATTGGGATCAACCTTTTGAATTGATGTGTGATGCTAGTAATTATGTGGTAGGGGCTGTTTTAGGCCAAAGAATTGATGGAAAGCCTTCTGTTATTTATTATGCTAGCAAGTTACTAGATAATGCCTAAATTAACTACTCCACAACTGAAAAAGAACTCTTGGCTATTGTGTATGCTTTTGATAAATTTAGGGCTTATCTTGTAGGGCAAAAAGTCATTGTCTATTTTGATCATGCTGCCTTAAGTACCTTTTAAGTAAAAAAGATGCTAGGCCTAGGTTGTTAAGATGGATTTTAATGTTACAAGAGTTTGATTGGGAAATAAGAGATAAAAAGGGGAAGGAGAATTTAGTTGCGGACCATTTATCTAGGTTAACCCAATGTTTTTGCAAGATAATGATGATGGGGTACCTATTGATGAAGCTTTTCATGGAGAACATCTTTTTAGTGTGGTTTCTAAGGAAGTTCCTTGGTTTGCTGATATAGCAAACTACCTAGTAAGTGGTATGCTTCCTTATGGTTTAGATTATAGGCAAAGGAAGAAATTCCTTCATGATGTGAAGTTTTACTATTGGGAAGAACCTTTATTATATAGGAGATGTGCTGATGGATTGATTAGGAGGTGTCTTCCTCATGAAGAAGTTGGTGAAGTATTAGCTCATTGTCATTCTTATGCTGTAGGTGGTCACTTTGGGGTTTCTAAGACAGCTTCTAAGGTTTTACAAGCTGGTTTTTGGTGGCCTACATTGTTTAAGGATGTTAAGGACTTTGTATTAAGTTGTGATAAGTGTCAAAGAATGGGAAATTTGTCTAGGAGGAATGAAATGCCTTTACATGGTATTTTGGAAGTTGAATTGTTTGATGTTTGGGGTATGGACTTTATGGGACCATTTCCTAGTTCTTTAGGGAATAGGTATATTTTAGTTATGGTGGATTATGTATCTAAGTGGGTGGAAGCAATTCCAACCATTGCTAATGATGCCAAGGTGGTTAAGAAGATGCTTAAGAAGGTTATATTTCCTAGATTTGGAACACCTAGGGCCATTATTAGTGATGGTGGGTCTCATTTTTGCAATAAAGTTATAGAGCAATTATTGAAAAAATATAATGTAACTCATAAAGTTGCTACACCTTATCATCCCCAAACTAGTAGACAAGTTGAGATTAGCAATAGATAGCTTAAGTGGATTTTAGAGAAAACTGTCTCTAGGTCAAAAAAAGATTGGGCACTTAAGTTAGATGATGCTCTTTGGGCATATAGAACAGCTTTCAAAACTCCTATAGGTCTTACACCTTATCAATTGGTTTATGGTAAGTCTTGTCATTTGCCGGTTGAGATTGAACATAAAGCTTATTGGGCAACTAGGGTGTTAAATTTTGATATGCAACAAGTTGGTAGGAAGCGATTGCTTCAATTACAAGAGTTAGAGGAACTTCGTATGAATGCTTATGAAAATGCCAAGTTGTATAATGAACGAACTAAATCATGGCATGATAAACATGTACTAAAGAAAGAATTTCAAGTTGGTGACATGGTTTTGTTGTATAATTCTTGATTGAAGTTTTTTCCTGGAAAATTAAAGTCCAGATGGTCGGGACCTTTCAAGGTTGTTCAAGTTTTTTCTTATGGGGCTGTTGATATTGCTAATGATAAAGGAGAGATTTTTAAGGTGAATGGACATAGATTAAAGCCTTATTTCATTGGTGATGAATTGGTTCCTACTCATAAAGTTTCTTTGATGAATTCTTCTTTTGCATACTCCTAATATGATTATTATTTTTCCTTAGTTCTTTTAGTTTGAATTTATTTATTTTCTGGTTTGATTGTAGACTATATTATATGTTTTATATAGTTTTTATGTTCCTTAGCTTATTCTTCTTTGTTACTTTAACTTTTGGCTCAAGTTTGGTCAGATTTTGCAGAAAATTATAGAATTGCATCATGTTCATGAGTGTTCCAGAGACTTCATTCATTCAATCGTGAGCAGACTCACTAGTCGTGACCATGTTCACGAGTATTCCAGAGACTTCATCCATTCAGTCGTGAATAGAATCACTAGTCGTGAAGGGTATCACGTGTAATACAGAGGCACAGGGCATCACGAGTCGTTAAGTACATACCGACTCGTGATGATTTCCATTTTTGTCTATCCCTATTTTTTTCACGAGTCGTGAGATTCTTGCTGAGTCGTGACCATTGCTTTCTCCCCACACAATGCCTTATCTTCACGAGTCGTGAGGTACATGCCGACTCGTGAAGCTTTATTCCACAAGTGACGAGTCGCAATTTTTACTTTCATGTTTTTATTTAAATTCATTTTAATTTCTTTATTTCACTTTTATTTCTTCTAATTAGGAGTATTAATGGTTTTTAATTTGCTTAACTACACTTAATTAACTTCCATTACGTGGGGGGGAACGGTTATAAATTCAAATCCTAGGGTTTGCGACTCAACACACCGTTTCATTTTTTTCCTCATTCTTCTATATAAGTATTGTAGTTATTTCTTTCTTCCTTTACACATTTCTTTTCTCTTATTTCACTTGTGCATTTCCCTCTTTACAAACTCTATTCCTCCTCTCTTTTCCTTTTCGTGTTTTTCTCTTCTATTCATCTATCTCTGTGTGTTTCTCTTACCTTTCTTTTCCTCCATTACTATTTCTGCAACATCTTCTTCTCTTTTCCTTCCCTTGCATTCACGTTACACATTGCTTTTCTATTTCCTTTTCTCATCAACAACCATGGTAAGGACAAAGAACGTTTCAGCATCAAGGGGTCAGCAAGGAGGAGATGAATCACCACTTCAGAGCTTACAGACAGACTTTGGTTCACCATTCCCTCTTTCCTCCATTCATGAAGGTAACAGGTTCCTGGTTTTAAAAGATAGAGCACAATATCAATGTAAGTATCTTCCTAACTCTTTGCTTGAAAGTGTGGGTGTTCTTGATGAAGTGAATGAAATGTTGTCTGAATATGGTCTCTTGAGGTTTGTTAATATGCATGAGCAGTTATACACTGACTTAGTCTTGGAGTTTTACTCAAATTTCAAAGAAAATGCTGATAATCCTAGGCTTGTAGACTTTCGCTTGAATGGTGTTGATCATACTCTTACCTATTTCATGATGCATCGAATCCCAAATGGATTATGTACTCCTCCTAAGAGTTATAGGCCAAATGATTTTTGGAACTTTCTTACTGGTTTGACTACACCTTATAGGGCTAGAGTGGCCAAATCCATGTTTATATCGGACTTGAAATACTGGATTTTACATAAGATTCTTGCCTCCATTGTTTTCAACAAGCATGAATTTAATCGTGTTTCAAGTCATGAACTTTTCTTGATGTGGTGTGTGCATAATGGTAAGTCTATATGTTGGTCTTATTGGATTTTCAAGCAATTGTTGAATTGTGTTAATCATCCGGAGTCCCCTATTACACATGGTCATGTTATTACTGCTATTGCTAGGGGCATTGATATTGATTTGCGTCTTTATGATGGTGTCCTTCCTTGCTTGTATTTTTCAAAGCATTTATTTGTAAGAGGAGAAGTCACTAACAATTCCTTTCAATACATACCACCTATATATCGATCTTGTTGGAAGGAACTTCCTGGTACTTCTAATCTGCAGGTGGCTGCTATGGAAAGTACTTCAGACGAGTCAAGACCAATGGAGCAAGCGCCTAGTGATGATCCTATGGCGGGTACACTAAGTCATTCACCTATTTTCACACCAACTGTTGGATCTTATTCGAATATCACCACTTCTATGTTCAATTAATTGCTACACAATCAATCCGCCATCCAACGTCAATTGGCTTCTTTGGAGCAAACCACAAGTCAATTGGTTCATAATCAACGCCGCCTTGAGAACAAGGTGGACGTTTTCATTGCCCAATAGGCCTATGTGGTTGTTTCGCCTCCAACTTCACCATAATTTGGGGGGAGTTTTTCTTTCCTCTATGCTTTTGTTTATTTTTTATTTTCTTTTTGTTTGTGTGTTTGTATTGTTTCTCCACATTGAGGACAATGTGTGTTCTAAGTGTGGGGGAGCACTAATGTGTGTTGTTGTTTGTTTATCTTTTTCTGTACGTAGACTAACTTTTATAGTAAGTTTTATTATAAGTATTGCTCATATTATATGTAATATAGGTTGTTATGAAGATTCATTTACCTTTTACACTCATTTGATTAGTTTTTCAAGATTTTTGGTATGTGTTTTTTGTTTTTGAGTTATCTCTTTTTACTTCTCTTAACATTTTAGGTTATTTAGTCTCTTCATTAACTATGCTTTAAGGTTAGAATATGCTCATTTAGCTTAAGATTTTAGGATTTTAGTTGCTTCATGGAAACTATAGCCATAATACTTACCTTTAGGCCTTTCAATAATGGATGAGGACTAGTAAAAAAAAAGAAGAAAAAAAGTAAGAAAAACAATGAAAACAAATACAATTAAGCAAGATGCATACTCAAAAGTTTAATCAAGTATGGGATGGAGCGTAAAACGCACCCATTACTACATTCTCTTGCTATTCATGGGATAAAGTTTAAAAGTATACCCATGCAAAAGAAAGGAAAAGATGAAAAAAAAATACATAGTCTAAAAATGCCATGAGATGGGTTTAAAGGTATGTGTGCTTTTTAATTGTCCAAAAAGGCAACTATAGTCTTAGGATCTTAGGCTTTATGATCACTATTCTCTCTTGAGCATGGTTAGTCTTGAGACTTTATATTCTTGATGTTGAATTTAGTAAATTTAGATGACTTGATGATTTAAGATGCATGTTTTAAGTCTTGATGTACTAATATTTTGAGTGTTAAGGTGTTTGAATTCATATCAATCTTATCTTAAGTGACAATTGAGCAATGCGTTATAATGTAACTTACTTAGTTTGACTTGAGATTAAATTTTTCTCACTTTTCTCTTGCTTGGGGACAAGCAAGGTTTAAGTGTGGGGGAATTTGATGTCATGTAAAATATCTATCTTTTTATGTGTGTTTTTCTCTTATTTATGTAGTTAAGTATGTAATATTATATGTGTTTTTATGTGTTTATGTCCAATTTATGTGTTTATGTTTGTTTTTAGGTTAAAATTGGTGAAGTGTGAAGGAAAGGAAGAAGATGGTGAAATTTCGAAGTAAAAGATCACGAGTAGTGTGTGACCAGTGAAGAGCCTCACGAGTAGAGAAGGAGTGAAGAAGAAAGAGCAAGCCATTCACGAGTCCCAGCAAAAGTTCACGAGTCGTGAAGGTAGTCACGACTCGGTAAGGAGAGCAGCACAAAATCACGACTAGAGCAACAAATCACGAGTCCAGAAGAATAGCTGAAGATCACGACTCGTGAGGGTGTTCACGAGTCGAACAAGGCGCTGTTTCCCAAACGGTGTATTTTCTGCACTTGAGTTTTCAGCCATATATTGTGTCCTTTCAAAAGCAATCTTTCGTGGACTTATTAAGAGACATACCTGTAGAGTCAAGCTATATATATAGAAGGGAGAAAAGCATTGAAGAGGATGGAGAAAAATTAAGGATTTCTTTTACTGTTTTCTTAAGAACATTTTTAGTTGTTTTGGATTTTTTGTTTACTTAGTTTTCAAAGGATGACCAAAGAACAAAGCCAAAGGAATAAGAGATATATCAGAAGGTTTAAATAGAAAGTAAACCCTGGGGAGTGATGTTTTCTTGTCTCTTATTTCATTTTTATTGTAATTTCGTTTATGGCTAAGTTCTTTTGATACATTATAACTATTTAATTTAAGTTGTTATTCATCTACTTATCTTTGTCTATTGAATGTTTATTTTATTTATGTATGAAGTATGATTTAAGTTTGTTTAAGTGCTTTGATTTGCTTAGTATGCTTGATCACCATATTAAGTATGTTAGTCATTTAATTCACAATGAGAGTTGGAATTCTTTGATGGAAAGTTAAATGAATTTACTTAAAGCATTGAATTCACTTAGAGATAAGGGATTCACTTTAAGGGGTTAAAGAATTGGCATAGAATTTCATGGTTTTTATTTATCTCTATAATGACATGAGAATGCTTATAGACTCTAAGTAAGAACATTCTTTATTGACAATGAGAATTGCTTTAAAGAATCTTGGCTAAATTCTCCATTCATATCATTCATACAATTGTTAATTAATTCAAAGATGAACTTGTTTTATTTGGTTATAATGTATGTCCATCCCATCTTTTAAGTAATCTATTATCCAAAATTAACTTAATATATTTTAAGTAGTTTAATATTTACATTAATTGCATGATTTTAATTGAAATTGTTACCTATCCATTTACTTGTTGTTATGTCAATATAAAATTTACCCCGTTCCCTTTGGAACGATACCCTACTCATACTATACACAGTCTAGTGAGACTAAGGGTTCAATTAAATCCCCATCACTTAATAATGGAAGGAGGAGCAGTTAGTTGGAAAAGTTCCAAACAAGAAACAACTGCTGATTCTACGACAGAAGCTGAGTACATTGCTGCTTCTGAAGCAGCCAAAAAAGCAGTCTGGATCAAAAAGTTCATAACTGAACTAGGAGTGGTGCCTAGCATTATTGATCTGATTCCTTTATATTGTGACAACGGTCTCATCAGCGATCCAAGCATGTTATCAGACGCTACCATCTCATAAGGAAAATAGTAGCTAGAAATGATGTGAAAATAGAAAGAGTTCCCATAGATGACAATGTGGCAGATCCCCTCACTAAAGCACTTTTCCAGATTAAGCATGATCACCAAATAAATAGCATGGGTCTAAGACATATGAGTGATTGGATCTAGTGCAAGTGGGAGATTGTTAGAGAGTATGCCCTAAAGTCCATGTAATAGGGATGTTTTTCATATGTATGAAATTTATATTCTTAATAAAAGGCATCATTCATTTATTAGTGCTATGTTTAAATACATGAGTTTGTAAATCTTAAATTAATAAATAAAGTACTAGATATTATAAACACAGTGCAAAGGCAATCATGAAGGTGTTCATGATGTGAGATGTCTATTGCATGCAAATGTGTTAATATCTAAATGTCCTTTGTCATAGAATTAACAAGATAGGACATTGTTAATTCGGACAGACTAGCACATGTTATGCTTCTTAAATGGTTCAAAGAGTGGTTCTCATAACTATGATTATGGAAGATAATCAAAGTTAACATGTGGATGCTTGTTAGAAGAACATGTGGATGCTTGTTAGAAGAACAAGTTCATTGGAGACCTGCAAAGAGAATCCTCACATGGATATTAAATCTATGTCAGTAAGGAATTTCTTCATAGCGGTTGTGCAAGTATCCTTAGACTTGAGATCACCAAAGTTATCTTAAGTAGCAAGTGATATACTTTGACTCTATAACTGATTACTTCCAACTGGGAGTGAACATAGTTAGGAGATTGGGTATATCATGACCTACTTGAAGATAGTTGAGTGATTGACAAAGGATTCACCATCCCAAATTTAATAAGGGAAGTTATCTCGCATGATTCTATAATTGCCTTGTTCAGAGAATCTCTGGCCGGAGTAATATGCCAAGATGGATAGAGATCCATAGAGGGCATTTTGGGAACAATGGTTAAATTAATAGAGCATATATAATTAGATTTATATGAGTTGACATAAATCCATACTCAGAATCTAATTGAGATAAAAGTGGTGAAAGGAGTAATTGCACGGTAACTGTTTCTATAGAAATGTATAGTCCAACCACTTGACTTTCCTGACATTTGGGTAGTCATAATGCCTAGCTAGAGGCCAATCATGACTTGTATAATAATGTATCAAGAATATCAATAGGGATTGATAAAATGATTTAAAGGAGTTTAAATCATGTGAGTTTTGAATAGAATTCACAATTACATATTATACTGCCAACATGGATATGAACCCAATAGGTCACACACATATAGAGAAAAGGATAAAATGGTAAAATGATAAGGATAATAATATTTGATATTATTATGAGGGTAGAGAAGTGAATAAGCTAATAATTAATTAAAGAGTTTAATTAATTATGATCAAGTAAAATGTTTTGCGGAACTTGTGAGAAATGTTCTGTAAAATTAGACCTAATTGAAATAATGTATTTCATGATTAATTATTATTAGACTATAAATGTTATAGGACTACTATAAGTGTTATAGGACTGATATAATAATTAATAGGTCCATTGGAGAAATTATAAAGGGGCTAGAGGAATGAAGTTGGTGCAGAAGCCCTTCTATAGAGGGCCACATGCCAACTCGCAGACAAAAGGCCTTAATGGCCTATTTCTTGGACCAAGTTAAATTATATATGTTACATAAGTGTTGTGGAACCTACATATTTAATTTGGTTGGATTTGGAATCCATTTGGGTAATTAAATCCAATTAGTTGCACAAAGGGCCTAGTTTGTGAGTTTTGTGCATAGTCTTTTATGAAAAGGTTTAAATTGGATTTAATTGAGCCCAAATAATTATAAAGAATTCTAGAAGCCCAATTAATAATTCTCCAGCAATTTTAAAGAGCCCAATCTCATTATGAAGTTGGATTTTTAACCTAACTATAAAAAGCCAACTAATGAGGAATTAGGGTTAAGTGATATAACACTTGAGAAAGACTTCTTCTATTATTCTCTCTACCCTAGCCGCCTAAACCCTTGCTAGATCTAGGGTTTTTCGGCAAGCACTTGTCCTCTACCAATTTGTTTTTTCATTCTATCAATCTCTAGTGTTGATTACTCATTGGAGATGTTCGATTTTGGATACTGTGGTTTGCGACAACCCGGTGTGAAGTAAAATCAACTGTTCAACAAAAATCAAAGGTGATTTTTCTTATTCTCATCAATATGAATATTGTACATTCATGGCAAGATCAGTAACATTGGTTAAAAATTTTAAATTTCGCTTATGTATGAGATGCATGTAGCCGATAAATTCCAACAAGGCCAAGAGAAGTGCCATTATTGGATAGTCATAGCTTACTTATTTGCAAATTTGTATCAAATTAATAGTCCCCTACCTATGGAAAATTGAAGATCTTGAGTTAGGAGAAATAGATCTAGGGATTTTGGTAAAATTGGGATTTTAACATTTAGATCTAGGTATTTTGAAATTAATTAATTAAGGAATTAGTTTGTGATTTTCAGCTGGATTTTGCTATGCTTTTGGTCAAAACCTTCATCTGACAAAAATGGCTAGGATTTGGGATTCTTATAGAATAACTTAGTCGCCTAACGTTTAAATTGGCAATTAGATTTGAATGTTGATGCAGCTTTGGAAATTTATATTTAATGTACCTATGTTTAATAATGAAAACAAGAATTAAATTTTAAGATTATTATTGTCATGTTGGAAATATCTTATTACAGATGCTTATAAGAATTATTTTGTTGAAAGCAATTAAAAGAAAAGAAAGAAACTACAATCTATATGCAGTATATAAAAATATGTTAAAACCACAAGTTTTGTTACGCTTAAGACCTTGAATCATTAAACATAACATAGTACAACTATTACAAAGAGAGGCCTTCCATCTAATGGGCAATGATGACTCATTGACAACTTGAAAAGAAAAAATATCAGTGAATTTATAAATGAATGATTCCAAAAGTCAAAGTTAATAGCTGGGGAGGTTAGAAACTTGACATTTTAAAGCTAAGAGGCCTTACATAATATATTATCATTCTACATCAAATGAGCTAGACAGTAATGACCCATTATCAATGCAGTCATGCTTGACCGTTAAAATTGAATTTTCAATGATGGTAGCATTCAAACGGAAGTCTGAATATGTATGTTGGGTTATCAAGGAAAAACATAGGTTGGTTCATTAATGCTTCACATATCTATTGATATGATAATATGCATCTTACAATTTCATGATAAGTATAGAGAATAAGGGAAGGTTTCATGGTAGATAACCTAATATTCTTTCCTGGCTTGTGTTTTACCAACTTTGGATGGTTGTTTCTATACACAGCGATGGAGACGAATAAGAAGTTGTGCTAAGACTCTTATATGAATTTCCTTAATTAATTATAGATTTTTCAATCTGTGAAGGGGCAATATAATTGGCGAGAGTTTTATTAATGATAATGCAGTGTTATTCTAATGAGGCATTCAGCTGAATAAGTAGGATTAAAATACTATTTAGCAATTTGTATATGCAAAAGTGAATCATATAATACTAAGATTCTTAAGGCTATTTCATTTGTTCGAAAACTCCATTGTCACTACCAGCTTAGAGTTTTCTTTTTCAATAATTATATATGCTTCTTGTTATAATTCAAAATTTAGAAATAGAAGGTTGATTGATCATTTTTATTTCTTTACTATCTCCAACTTCACTGAGAGGCCATGTCCTTTACTTCTTTTTGACTCTTACATCCAAACCTATCATTTTTTTAATAATAATTGAATTAAATAAAAATTAAATTTATTGACATTTTTTATATTGTTAAATTTAATCTAAATTGATTATTAATATTTGGGGTGAGTTGTTCCCTGAAATTGGGGTTAGGTTTGAATTTAATTAAGCAAATTTTCAGAAACCATGCTATCTTCCACTCGTAGGCACAAACATTTTACAGATTATTATTATTTTAATATGGACCAACTCTTTAGACTTAGATATCCACTTCTTTCAACACTTAACACCTGTAATTTGTTAATTATAATATAAAGGACATGCGTCACCATCTACCCTATAGTATTAAAATAGTATAATTAACTAAGGAAAAACAAAATACTTAATATCATTAATAGAGTAATGCCCTAATGGTTACAATGAACTCTTGACATTATATTTATTTCGTGGTAAATTATGGTTTTATATTATATGATATAGTTAATATTCGATATTGTTTTGTCTAGATGAGAGAATACCTTAGTTTTAAGTTTCAATTATCATATCATTAACTCCATTTGAATTAACTACCCAAATTCTTTGTCACCTTTTTATTTTCATTATTTTTTTTGCTTTTCTTTTGAGAAAGATTCTTGCTTTACAGATTTTTGCTCTAACTAGAAATGGGATTCTCGAGTCTGCAGTGATTATTTTCTCAAATTATAGGTCATAAATCACTTGTTCAGCTATAAAGTACCAAAAAATTGCCGTACAATGTTGGTTAATGTTGCTTTTATTTTTAATATGTATTAGACAATCCATCTCAGCTACCAATAATTTGACAAAATTAGAGGTACATGAAGGTTGAGCACATATTGGGGACACAAACATTAACTTGAACGTCATAAGGTAGAAATTAAAGGGTAGGGTGGCTGGTGTTAAAGTGAAACTTGTTGACACAATCGGTTCATGTGATGCCTAGCAACTGATTTGAGTTTTTTTAAAGTATCTTTATTTATTTTATATTTTCCTCTCATTTATTTTCTTGGGGTATGCATCGTATATGTAAACATGGAATTTATTTATTTTAAATGCCTAAAATATGCATAAAATGTTAAATCTTAAATCTAATTATGATATTGCCTTTGCTAAATAACAGCTACAAAAAAATGAGTAATGTTGATAGATCTTAGATGTATCGACGATTAACACCAGATGGTTTCATCAATCTTGAGTTTGTTGATGGAGTTGATTCCTTTATTAACTATGCATGTTCGCAACATGTATATACGGATGGTCCTAAAATCAGATGTCTATGTAAAAAATGCAAACATAATTATTTTCTTCCTGCTGATGAAGCCAATCTCCATTTGTTAAAAAAAAGGCTTTGTTCAAAATTATTTTCAGTGGACACGACATGGAGAGCCATTAATTTGTAACACCTCTAGGGGTAATACTGTAAATTCATCAGTAAATATAGATGGATTTGAAGAGGGCATGGGAAGGAGGCCAAATAATATGGAGGCACTGGAAAATCCTTACACCCAAATGGTTTATGACGTAGTTGGTTATTCTTTCCAAGAAAATATGCAAAATCTTGAAAAGGAACCAAACTTAAATGCAAAATTTTTTTTCACTTATTAAAGTCAGCTAATGAAGCATTATGGCCAAACTATAAGACCATCACTCAGCTCTCTTCAATTACCAAAATATTGAACATAAAGTCTAAAGGACATATTTCTAAATTAAGTTTGGATAGAATTCTTGGTTGGTATAATGAATCATTGCCTCCTAATCATAAAATGGTTGGAAATTTTTATGAAATGAAAAAATTTATTAGTGGTCTTGGTTTTCTTATGGAGAAAATATATTGTTACAGGTTGGAATGTATGTTGTTTTAGGGAGATGATGGTGAATTACAAGAGTGCAAATTTTGTACACAACCTAGGTTTTAACCAAGAAAGCAAAATAGGAAGCAAAAACTAGTTCCTTGGAAGTGGGTTTATTATTTCTCGCTAACTCTAAGACTTTAATGACTATATGCTTTAGATGTTACTGCATCTCACATGAGATAGCATAATGATTATGAACAAGTTGATGCGAGTATGAGCCATCCATCGGATGCACTCGCATGGAAACATTTCAATGACATCCATACTGAGTTTGCAGCATAAAGTCAAAATGTCAGGTTAGGATTATCCACAGATGGATTCCAACCTTTTGGTCAATCCAGCCAACAATATTCATCATGGCCAATCATAATTACTCCATATAATTTACCCTTATGGGTGTGTATGGACTAGGCATGCATGTTTTTGACAGTGATTGTGCCAGGCCCTACAAATCCAAAGCATAAAATTGATATATTCTTGCAATCATTGATATCTAAATTGAATTATCTATGGAAATATAGTGTGGAAACATATGTTGTATCCCTTAAACAAAATTTTCAGATGAAAACAGCTTTGATATGGACTATTAGTGATTTTTTTACCTATGCTAAGTTTATCTAGATGGAGTACAGTAGGGAAATTGGCTTGCCCTTACGATGGCAATGATTCTAATTCATTTTATCTTTCTAATGAGGGCAAAACATCTTGGTTTGACAACCACAGGAAATTTCTTACTACAGATCACCCATTTAGGTGTAATAAACACAAGTTCATTAAGAATAAGATGGTACAAAAACTTGCTCCCTCTAATAAAACTGGTAAAGATATATTTTAGAAGATTGGTCAATTAAAGTTATAGAACTTGAATCTAATGAAATTAATAGGAGCATAAGTAAAAACTTCGGTTGGAGAAAATGGAGCATCTTTTGGGATTTTCCATATTGGAAATCTAATTTGATATGTCATAATCTTGATGTGATGCATATTGAGAAAAATATTTTTGACAATCTATTAAACACCATCATGAACATTGAAGGGAGAACAAAGGACAATGTAAAATTAAGGGCTAATTTAAAACTTTTTTTTGTAGAAGTAATGAATTAGACAAAGATACTCACATGGGTAAATATCTAAAAGCATGTTACACTTTGGACAAAAAAACAAAAGAAAGTATTGTGTGAATGGTTAAAAAAGTCTAAAATTTTCGGATGGTTATGTTTCAAACTTGGCAAGGTGTGTAGACATTAGGAGGTACAAACTATTTGACATGAAAAGTCATGATTGTCATGTGTTTATACAAAGGCTAATCCTAATTGCATTTCAAAAGTTGTTACCGACAAAGGTTTAGGAAGCAATAACAGAATTAAGTTTGTTTTTCAAAACTTTAACATCATTTGAAATACAGTTGGCTGACATTGAAAGAATAAAACAAGAAATACCAGTTATCTCATGCAAATTAGAAGGGATTTGCCCTCCAAGCTTCTTTGACTATATGGAGCATATACCTGTACACTTAGTGCATGAGGTTAAACTTGCTGGTCCAGTTCAATATTAATGGATGTATCCATTTGAGAGGTAATTACATATGAAATTTAGATAATACTTATAGTATTTTTTATTAGTGTAAGCCCTAGCCCCAATGCATTGTTATAAAACACTTTAGTTAACAAATGAGTCATTTGTTTTATCTATTGTATTCTTGTGCATATCAATTGATAAAACTATCCAAGAATGTTATTTCAGTTTAAGTTATCTTGTGTGAGGCACATGATTGTAAGACCTTGAAACAATAGAGACTTCATTCTAAATATCCCTAGTCAGTCATTGTTATGGGAATAACAATTGAATTAAGGCTAGTATGCTCTCTCTAATAAATTGATTTCTGTCTTACGGATCATAAGGATAAGAGTGTCAATTAGAGATCATAGATACATGTTTAGAACATGGTATCTCGATTCGATCCGTTCATGAGAACACTATATGCTACAAGTCATAAGTGTTTCTCATGTGCAAGTTTTGCATCGAAGTTCTTAGGCCTAGAATCTCTATAAAACTCTTTATGAATTACTATGTACTTTGGCATACACCTAACGTGCTCATAATAGGGTGACAAGTATGGGTATGCTTGGGTATGCACTAATCCATGTTAGAGAGCATGAGACAAGTGAAGGGATTATCCCTCTCGATAAGATAGAAAATATCATCGGCCTCTTGATCAGTGAACTAAGAAGTGTACGACCATACCGAGATGAAATAATGAGTAATCATTATTTATCTAAGAGTTTAGTGTTACTAAAATATCAAGAAAGGAATTAGTATATATAAGGATGACTTGTTCCAGGCCTTATATTAATTCTAATATTTAAGGGTAAGGGACCATGCAAAATTGCATTAGGTCACTAAATGTCATTTGTATTTTCATTTAATTCAGAATGCTATAATATCTTGCTGGAGAGTATATATAGCCTTTGGATTAATTTATTAATTTATTGCCAATATTAAATGGACCTATAGGATCGTACATAAAGCATTGGGTTTAAAATATTTAAATAAAGTATTGGGCATTAATTTGGGCTTTTAATTAAAGTCAAATTAATGTATGTAATGGGTATTAAAATTGCTAAATAGACCTTGGTCCACGAGAGATAGAGAGAGATTCGGCCTAATAGGATTAATTTCAATTAATTAATTATCTTGAATTAATTAAGTTAATTGAGTATTAAATTCTAATGGCATTTAAATCAAAAATAAATTAATTAAATAGAGATAAGGTGACCGAAAATCCAAAGATAAATTCAATGGGAATTTTGGCAACTATATCCCTAATTAAGTGATTTGTTTTGATTAAATATCTTATGTTTATTTCAAATTAATTTGAATTTAAAATTTAAAAGAGTTTGAATTAATGTTTGTCATTTGATTTTAGGAAGTGATGGAGGCTGATTTTACTATCTTTAGGTAGTAAATTTCGGAATTAACACTTGCAAAAAATAAATGATATATATTTGTGAACAAAAGAAAAAACCCTAGGCGTGAATTACTCTCTCACACACTCTTGGCCAAAGTACTTAAGGGAAAAGGATTCTTCCTTGTTCTTTTGTTTTCTTGGGCAGCAATAGCAACCTAAAGGAAGAACAAGATTAGATCTTATTGCTTCAATCCATTACCATTGCAAAATATTTAAACATAGAGCTAGCACTCTTGATTTTAAGCCTTCTTTGCAATTGTGTGTGTTAAATAGAGAGGAGTGGTGTAAAGGCAGCTCTTTTGGCATTGGTGATCAAGATCTAAGGTGAATAAGCCCTTCTTAGTTGCTGGTCATCATCAAAATCAAGTTTTGAAAGGAATCTAAGGTTGTAAGTTTTTCAAAAATCCTAAAATTGCATGTTTTCGATTCTTCTTTATGGATTGTGTGGTATGTATGATTGATTTTATTATTTTTTGCTGCGTGATCATCATATATATGCCCTATCATATTCCATCAGTGGTATCAGAGTCTAAACATGCTTATTTTAGTGCTTTAGATGCATGAAATAATTATTCAAAAATCGTTCATTTAATAACATGCAATGCTGAAATTTTTTATTTTGAGTTTTCTGCATTGTTTTGGTGTAAAAATGATTTTAAATGATTAGATAGGTATTATAATTATTATGACATATTAATATATTGTCCTAAGATGTTCTTAGAGCTGCTCATGGTCGGATTTAATTATAAATACCTGATGTTACATGTTAATCTTGAAACTAGGTGCTAGTTGACATGATAAGTGTTTGTTAAACAACTAGTTTTCAAAATTAAATGTAAAAATGATTTTGGCATGTTTGTAAGCGATTTTTAAAGATTAAAAATCAGGTCTGGACATATTTTAAATTTGGTTTTAATTCTGGTCCATGACAATTTAATTGATTAATTTTAAAATCACTTAAAACTATGACTTGTTTGTGTTTTTTGCATGTTTAATCGACATTGTTTGTTTTGTTTTGATTAAAATGGCAAAAACACATTTAGATCAGATCGGTACAGAACATTAACTAAATATTTATGACCTTATTTAAATTATTAAATGACTCATAAAATTGTTTTAAGTGTTTGTGCATTTTTGTGGCATTATATGAGCAGTAAATAACTAGTTTCATTGTTGTTTGTTTGTTTTAGTATGAATGCCATGTATGATATATGTTCTTCATGATTTTAATGTTTTAATTCATGATTGTACATATTATATGTATTTTTAATGTTTATGGGCTGTATGACATAAAATTAAAAATGGCAAAAATTGAAAATTATACTAGAGTTGATTTATGACACAAATCTAACTAGTTTGTGTTTTGTGCTTTTAAGAGAACTTATTCAATAAGAGGATTTAGTCCATTGGGCTTCAACCCAGGCCCATCATGGGGTCTCCTCTTAAAAGTTTAAGTATACAATTTCCATTACTGGGCTTGGCTAAATTAATTAAAATTGGACTTTGTTTGATCCATGAATGTTATGTATATTTATTTGCTTGTTTGGTGTGATGAATGGATATGTATGGTGCATTCATGGGCCCTGGGTTTTTGTAATTAAATATGGCTTATGAGCCATTATGTATTATTGTAAAAGTTTTATTTATTTCTTAGAATATAATTTATTTGAAGACTTTGTAAATCAAGATGAAGCCCACCGGAGTGGAGAAGCCCAACTCGAAGATTCTTTTGTAATAGTATAGAATCTTAGTTGTAGGTTTTTAGGCCCATGTTTGTCACGCTTTACTTAATGCAATTATATATATATATATATATGCATGCTATGAATGGATGACAAAGCGTATGCCATGTAAGCCGTAATAAAATGAATCCGTAAAATAGTAAGTCACAAAGTTGCCTTCCTAATTCGAAACATGTCAAGGCATCGATCATTGGTCACGTAGACTAGAAGTCCTATATGCACCCGGTTATTTTTGTGAGGCATGGGTTGTGAATGTAGGTTGGACTTAACATGGAAAGGGATGCCCAGACCTAGGCAACTAATAAATGGGTTTGTGCAATAACATCTTAAGATGTTAGCCCATTTGATCCAAGAGTCATGTACGAGACATGATTGGAGTTTTCCTACCTAAGTAACTTAACTTGTTAGGTGTACAAGCACAGCTTGACCAATAAGTTGTTGTGAAATGTGGATCTTGGCCTACATTAAATCACTAATGCGAATTATTTAAAGGGATATTAATACAGTTTGTGGGATTATAAATAAGACCTCATTTAATCTTGCTAAGTTTTATTATAGATTGAAAATGGCTTCTTCAAACAACAACTTTTTATTGCGATCGGTCCTGGAAAAGGACAAACTGAATGGCACCAATTTCATAGATTGGTCTCGAAACTTAAGAATAGTTCTTAAGCAAGAGAAAAATTCATATATTTTGGATGCACCCTTGCCTGAAGAACCTGGTAGGAATGCCTCTGTGGTTCAAAAGAAAACTTTTGAGACCAAGAAAAGTGACTACAATGATGTGACCTATTTGATGTTGGCCACTATGGTACCTGACTTGCAAAAGCAATTCATGGACCAAGAGGCTTATGTGATCATGGTGCACCACAAGGAGATGTTCCAAGAGCAAGCTCGTCACGAGAGGTTCGTGACATCAAATGCCTTAATTTCTTGTAAGATGGTTGCGGATACTCCCGTTAGTACCCATGTACTCAAGATGAAAGGGTATATTGATACTCTTGAGAAGCTTGAGGTACAAGTCCCGAAGGAATTGGCCACTGACTTGATCTTAGGTTTATTGACTGATGATTATGATCCAATTGTTATGAATTATAACATGCATGCAATGAACAAGATAGTCACTGAGCTTCATGGGATGCTTAAGAATGCTGAAGAGAACATTTGAAAGACCAATCCCGTACTTATGGTTCAAGTGGGCATTAAGAAAGGACCCATTAAGGGAAAGGGAAAGGGAAAGACAAAACCCAAGAATGACCTGGCTGGTTCAAGTCAAATGGGAGTGCACCTTAGGTCCAATCCAAGCCAAAGGCATAAAAGCTTAAGGAGAGCGAGAGCACATGCTTCCATTGCAACAAGATAGGGCATTGGAGGAAGAATTGCGCTCTCTTCAAGGAAGAACAAAAGAAGAATAGGGCCAAGGCATCCAGTTCTGGTATTTTTGTTGTTGAAATTAACCTTTCTATTTCTACCATTTGGGTATTGGATACCAGTTGTGATTCTCACATTTGTTCAAATATGTAAGGGCTAAGAAATAGGCAGTTACTTGGAAAGAATGAAGTGGACCTCCGTGTGGGGAATGGAGCACGAGTTACTGCCATGGAGATAGGCGACTATCAACTCACTTTACCTTTCGGACTTTGTTTAGTATTGAAAAATTGTTATTATGTGCCTGCTATGAGCAGAAACATTATTTCAATTTCTTGTTTGGATTTAGATGGATTTGATTTCGTTATTAATAATGGCAATGCTCATATTCGTCACCAAGGCATTTCATATGGCAATGCCATGTTACAAAATGGCCTTTATATCCTTAATCTACAAAACAAAGAGTCCATATACAACATTAATACAAAGAGGGTTAAATCAAATGAATTGAACCCTACTTACTTCTGGCATTATCGTTTAGGGCATGCAAATGAAAAATGCATTTCAAGACTCCACAAATTTAGAGTGCTTGGGTCATTCAACTTAGAATCTTATGACACATACGAGCCATGTTTGCATGGAAAAAATGACAAAGAGTCCTTTTAACAAGAAAGGTGAGAGGACTAATAACTTATTGGAGCTAATACATACCGATGTATGTGGACCATTAAGTAAACAAGCTAGAGGTGGTTTTAGCTACTTCATGACGTTTACAGATGACTTCAGTAGATATGGCTACATCTATTTAATGAATTACAAGTCTGAAACTTTTGAGAAATTCAAAGAGTTTAAGAACGAAGTAGAGAAACAACTTGGAAAAAGCATAAAAGCCATTCGATCAGATCGAGGTTTTGAATACTTAAGCCAAGAGTTTGACAGTCATCTGAAGGAGTGTGGAATCATTTCACAACTCACTCCTTCTGGAATGCCATAATGGAATGGTGTATCCAAAAAGAGAAATCGAACTCTATTGGACATGGTTCGATCAACGATGAGTCAAGCAAATCTTTCTGTCTCTTTTTGGGGTTATGCATTAGAAACTGCTGCATTTCTACTAAACTGTAATCTAACTAAAGCAGTTGAGAAAACACCATATGAAGTATGGCCTGGGAAAGAACCCAATATGTCATTTCTCAGGATTTGGGGCTATAAAGCACATGTTAAGAAATTAACATCTGATAAACTAGAGTTTAAATCCACTGTCTGCTTATTTGTGGGGTATCCCAAAGAAACAAAGGGATACAATTTTTACTCACAAGCCGAGAACAAAGTGTTTGTTGCTCGCAAGGCTGTTTTCTTGGAAAAGGAATTCCTTCTTAAGAAATAAAGTGAGATTAAAGTAGAACTTGGAGAAATTCAAGTGCCACAAACTCCTATAGAGGATGAGTTGGAAATGGGATCAAGTTCACAACCAGTTGTGGAACAAAAACCCATTACACAAGAACCTAGAAGGTCCTGTAGGGTACATTGGGAGATTGAGAGATATGGATTTCTAATCACCGATAGTGACACTATTGAGTCAGTAGATCGTGAAGATCCTAATACCTATCGAGAAGCTATTGAGAGCCCAAACTCAAAAAATTGGCTTGAAGCCATGAAATTTGATTAAAGCCATACAAGGTTTTCAAGCTTCAAAAATCCATTTATGGATTAAAGCAAGCATCCCGAAGTTGGAATCTTTGTTTTGATAAGGCAGTCAAAGAATTTGACTTCATCAAGAATGAAGATGAGCCTTGTGTGTACAAGAAGGTTAGTGGGAGCATAATAGTATTTCTTGTCCTATATGTGGACGACATCCTTCTCATTGGGAATGACATTCCAACATTACAAAATGTTAAGTAATGGTTAGGGAAGTGTTTCTCAATGAAAGACTTAGGTGAAGCCTAGACAATACTTGGTATTCGGATCTATAGAGATAGATCGAATCGGATTTTGGGACTAAGTCAAGAAAAGTACATAGATAAAGTACTAAAACATTTTAGTATGGGAGACTCAAAGAAAGGGTACATATCTTTGGCTTTGGGAGTTCCTTTAACTAAAGAACAGTGCCCAAAAACCAAAAAAGAAAAGGACAACATGAGTAGAATCCCATATGCATTTGCTATTAGATTTATCATGTATGCTATGTTATGTACTAGGTTAGATGTTGCTCATGCACCAAGTATAACCAGTAGGTTTCAGCAAGACCCTGGTGAGAAGCACTAGTCTGCTGTAAAGGGGATCCTAAAGTACCTGTGAAGGACTACGGATCACTTCTTGGTTTATAGTGGTCAAGAAGAGCTCGTCATACAAGGTTATGCCAGTGCTAATTTCCAGACCAGAACTCAGGATTCAAGATCGCAATCTGGGTTTGTTTTTGTTTTGACCGGTGGTGTTGTCAGCTAGAGAAGCTCAAAGCAAGAGATTGTTGCTGACTCAATTACAAAATCTGAGTATATTGCAGCAAGTGGGGCTGCAAAAGAGGCTGTTTGGATTAGAAATTTCATTTCTAGATTAGGAGTAGTTCCCAACATCCTAGATCTATTAGAAATTTTTTGTGACAACAACGGGGCCATCGCACAGACCAAGGAGCCCCGTTCACACCAGAAATCCAAACACATACTCAGGAGGTACCACCTGATCAGAGAAATCATTGATCATGGGGACGTCAAGGTTAGCAAGATAGCAAGTTAAGACAATGTAGCAGATCCTTTGATGAAATAGTTGCATCCAAATCTGCACGAAGCTCATTTGAGAGCATTCAATCTTAGGGCAATGCCCAATTGGGACTAGTGCTAGTGGGAGATTGTTAGAGTAAGCTCTAACCCCAATGCATTGTTATAAAACACTTTAGTTAACAAATGAGGCATTTGTTTTATCTATTATATTCTTGTGCATATCAATTGATAGAACTATCCAAGAATGTTGTTTCAGTTTAAGTTATCATGTGTGAGGCACATGCTTGTAAGACCTTGAAACAATAGAGACATTGTTATGGGAATAACAAATGAATTAAGGCTAGTATGCTCTCTCTGATAAATTGAGTTCAATCTTATGGATCATAAGGACAAGAGTGTCAATCAGAGATCATAGATACATGTTTAGAACACGGTATCTGGATTCAATCCATTCATGAGAACACTATATGGTACAAGTCATAAGTGTTTCTCATGTGCAAGTTTTGCATTGGAGTTCTTAGACCTAAAATCTCTATGAAACTCTTTATGAATTACTGTGTACTTTGACATACACCTAACATGTTTGTAACAGGGTGACAAGTATGGGTATGCTTGGGTATGCACTAATCCATGTTAGAGAGCATGAGAGAAGTGAAGGGATTACCCCTCTCGATAAGAGAGAAAATATCATCGACCACTTGATCAATGAACTAAGAAGTGTATGGCCATACCGAGATGAAATAATGAGTAATCATTATTTATTTGAGAGTTCAGTGTCACTAAAATATTAAGAAAGGAATTAGTATATATAAGGATGACTGATTTCATGCCTTGTATTAATTTTGATATTTAAGGGTAAGGGACTATGCAAAATTGCATTAGGTCACTAAATGCCATTTGCATTTTTATTTAATTTGAAATGCTATAATATCTTGCTAGAGAGTATATATAGCCTTTGGATTAATTTAATAATTCATTGCCAATATTAAATGGACCTATAGGATCGCACATAAAGCATTGGGCTTAAAATATTTAAATAAAGTGTTGGACATTAATTTGGGCTTTTAATTAAAGTCAAATTAATGTATGTAACGAGTATTAAAATTGCTAAATGGACCTTGGTCCATGAGAGAGAGAGATTCGGCCTAATATGATTAATTTCAATTAATTAATTATCTTGGATTAATTAAGTTAATTGAGTATTAAATTCTAATGTCATTTAAATCAAAAATAAATTAATTAAATAAAGATAAGGTGATGGAAAATCCAAAGATAAATTCAATGGGAATTTCGAAAACTATATCCCTAATTAAGTGATTTGTTTTGATTAAATGTCTTATGTTTATTTCAAATTAATTTGAATTTAAAATTTAAAAGAGTTTGAATTAATATATGTCAATTAATTTTAGGAAGTGATGGAGGCTGATTTTACTATCTTTAGGTAGTAAATTGTAAGGCTCCTAACATGACCCTAATTTAATTTTGCATATTTGTATGATTAAGTTAAAGGGATAAATTAGCATGCTATTATGTTAATTGCATGAAAATAAAATATAAGAATATGGTTTAATAGTAATTGAGGATGTAATTGAAGTAAATAGGTGTTAATTTGTAATTGTGGCATTTTGGTGGCCAATTGTGAATAAAAGCATTTAATTCAAGGTTAATTTGGAAGATTGAATTAATTGATAGGTTGAATTAAGAAAAAGAGTTAGTGGAGGGGTTAAAGTCATTCATGCAAAGATTTGCAAGGTATTTATGTGACATGCAAGATGTTGAGGGAGTAAAGGGAAATTTTACTACTCATATAAATAGAAGGAATTAGTGGAATGTAGAGGTGGCTGTGTGTGTGTGAAGGAGTCGGCAGTGAAGAGTGAAAAACCAGAAAAATAGATCTTCTTCTTCTTCCTTTTGATTTCCAATGTTTTATCTCAAATGCATTGAGGATGATGTTTGTTGTTTAAGCAAGAGTAAAATGCAGTAAATTAAGGTAATTAAACTCTAAATTTAACCCTCCATCATCTTCATCTTCTTATTCTTTTCAAGTTAACTTAGAACAATGTAATTGCTGGAAATTTAAATGATGATGGTGACGGTACTTGTGAAGGAGAAGAGGAAGGAAGAAGGAACAGAGGAAAAGGAATTGATAGAGGTTGAAGACTTTGGGTTTATCAGCTAAGTTATGGGAATTTAGGCTGTTCATATTACATGTAAGGATGATTATTGGAATTGTGTGGGATTTACAGAACTCAATTTACATTTTTCTAAAATTTTATAGATGTGAGGATGAAGAAGAAAACTGTTCTTGCCGAGTCGTGAATGACTTCACGAGTCATGAACATTAGTCCGACTCGTGAAGCTCTTCACGAGTCCTGAAGTGCAGTTTTTCTTCTCCACTCGTGAGCTTCTTCACTAGTCGTGATGTATAGCCTTTCTTCTCCACTCGTGAACTCCTTCACGAGTCGTGAGATTTGCCTTATTTGCTTCACTCGTGAAGCCCTTCACTAGTCGAACTCCCCTTCATGACTGAATGACCTGTCTGGAATGTTTTGCTCATAAGTTGAGCTATAGAACAGAAAATTGAATGATTCTTTTTGCATTGAAAATTAGACTTCCATACCTATATTTCATGTGAAGAAACCTAAGTTTAAATCTATCTCTAAGTACATGTAATCTAGGGTTGAATCCAGACTTGTTTTAGACTGCTCAATATAACAGAAATTGCAATATTGTGCAAATCATTGCTACACTTGATTATATGATCTTTAAATTGATTGAGACAGATAGTTGCTTATGTGATAGTAAAGTTAATTGAATAAGACATGTAGTATGACTATCAATGAAGGATTTATATGAATACAGATGCATTCAATTGTGTATATGAATAAAGACTAGTGATGAAATATCTAACCTATACATGTGATTAGTCTTGTGCATGATGGTCATATGCTAAATTGATATATATACACATGTAAATCTTATGACATGGAAGTGCACATATTGACATGTACCTATGCTATAAAATAGGAACTATAATAGTATGACTTTGGCATGTGTATATGCCCATAAGGAAACATGTTGATATGTTGTATAGCACATGAATTGAATAATGATAAAGGTATATATATATATGTGTTGGAAACATGCTCATAAGAATAAATCAACTATATGCGAATGTACCCACAGGTATGTACATTTATGATTATGTATATGAGTATATAAGCATGTAATTGCCCTATGAGATAGAGGATGAATTAGCATGACTATGAGCATGTGAAATGCTTAATGAAAACATGATCGAGTATATGATATGATGATTATATGTCATGCCTATATGTTATGATACAAATTATATAGTCATACAGATTTGAATAAGCCAGATGTATAACTTGGCATGTGAACTGTGCATATATCTGATTATGCACCATAGAATTCATAGTTATATAAGACTATGTATATGTGCACAACATTATACTATGAATATAGTATTAATATGTGAATTGAACACGAATATAGTTCTGCCTGCGATACAGTTTTAGATGTGGATATATAGGCACCTATAGGGAAATTACAGCTGCCATAGTTTGGCCCGTTTGGGTCCATAGTATATGTATGATCCCGTTTGGATCATGATCAGCCCCGTTTGGGTTGATAGGCTACCCCGTTTGGGTATGCTTGACCGGTCCATAGTATAATTTGGCCCCGTTTGGGTCTATAGATTTGATATCTTCGGATATCCTTCTTTGATACCGATGTGTATCCATAGTTCCCGTTATCCACCGATAAAGCTAAGGCAGGCTAAACGTTATTCATAGTAATGATAAAGAAATTAAACAGTTAAAGTGATTTGACTAAAGATTAATATTGTGGATCATAATGTTGTTTTACCATAGGAATTATGTTTTATTTGAATATGTTTACATAGGAAATTGTTGTCTCTATGAATTATGAATATGAGAATAATTGTTACTCTTCTGGGTATAATGATTAGGAACATGGAAGAATATGTTATGCTTTAAAGTATTTGGTATTAAAGACATGATATGTTGCATATGTTATTAATTGTATACATTGTATATGTATGTTTGATGACCTGTGTGTGTGGTCATCTATTTGTAGATATTCCCCACTAAGCTTTATAGCTTAGCACGGGTTATTTTATCCGTGTAGGTTTAAATAGCAAGACTTTTGTTGAGGGACGTTCTCTGCATCAGGAAGGGCCAACCATCGACTTATAACCTTGATGTAGGATATTTTGTAATACAATTATCATATGTTTTGTATTAAGGCCAGTTATTTTATGTTATGTTAAAAACCTATGCGGAATATTGTAACTCACTAGTAGTAAAGCTAAGACAGAATATGTGTGCATGTGATTTACATAAAGTAATATTCATATAGTCTAGTATGCATGTTAATAGGTATGAAATGGAAAACAGGAATAGACTTGTAGCACGCATATAGGCATATGAAACCATGTGGTATGTTTAATAGCTAAATGATGATTAAATGAATATGTAGAATAAGCATGATTAATAGTATTCATGATACATGTGTAATAGGGTATTTGCATAAAGGGTGCTACAATTTGTGGTATCAGAGCCCTAGGTTTAGCCTTTTCTGGGTAAAAATGAACCTAGGATTCTATAGTATGATATAGTGTTTTAATGGCCTGATGCAGAAGTCCCTATTTTTCTTATAGATTAAAGATGGAGAGCTCTAGAGATGCATTTGAGGAATCGGCTAAAAGTAACAGGCCGGTTAGAACTAATCCTTCCAATATTGGACCTTCATCCTCCAATCCAAATAAGGTCCCAACAGCCGTCCCTACAGAAGCATTGTTAAAAATATCACAGGATATGGCTCAAGTTCTTCAAAGAATGACAGCACCCAAAGCTCTAATTTCTGAAATTAGAAAGCATGGTGCTGAAGAATTTTTAGGCACTAATCTGGAACAGTTTGAAGAAGTTTAATTTTGGCTGGAAAGGCTAGAGAGAATTTTAATGAAATCGGTTATCCAGTGAGTCATAAAGCATCTTGTGCTGTGTCTCTGTTACAGGGTGCAGCTTATGACTGGTGGAAGTTGGTATTGAAGCAACCTCAGTTACCAGATCCCCTTACATGGGAATTTTTCACAGCTGAATTCAAGAAAAAGTATGTTACTAAGGAGTATAAGCAAGAGAAGTTAAAGTAATTCCTCCACTTGAAACAGAGAGTTATGTCTGTGGCTGAGTATGAGAAAGAATTCAGTCACCTGTGCAAATATGCTCCTGATGAGATGTTAACTGATGCTTTTAAATGTAGACAGTTTGAAGATGGATTGAATGATCGTATCCGAGAAAAGTTGATTGGGTCTACATCTTTGCAAGTGGTTAACTTCACTCAACTGGTTACAGCAGCCTTACGAGTTGAAAAGAATGAAATGGCAAAAAGGGAGAGAGAACAGAGAAGAGGTGGGTCCAAGGGTGGATCTTTTACAGGAAAGAGAGCTAGAGGAGCACAAGGAAATCAGCCAGCTGAATCTGGCTATAGTTCTGCAAAAAGGGATAGGAGACAAGAATCTTCTGCAATGTCTAAACAGGGAAAGCAAGCTTCAGGGAATCAGAGTGGGAGGCAACCTCCAGTGTGTCCCCATTGTTTTAGGAAACATTGGGGTAGTTGCTGGAAATTATCTGGGGCATGTTTCAAATGTGGTGGTACCGATCACTTCATGGCTAGTTGTCCATCGAAGAGGGAACAGGATGTGGGACAGCAGGGCAGTAGAGAAACTTTTAAAGCACCATCTTCAGGTAGAGGCAGGGGAAGAGGACGTGGGGGATCGAGTTATCAGGGATCCCAGTCCAGGAACATTTCTCAATCAGTTGACAGGCCCACAGCTCCAGTTGTTCCTATTCGGGCTTATGCAATGAAAGCTAGAGGATCAGAGTGCTCCAGAAGTCATAGCTGGTACATTCTCTCTTTTTGATTCTGATATGCATGCACTTATTGATCCTGGTTCCACTCATTCTTATATTTGCACTGGGGATATGGGTAGAAATGAGTCTACTGTTCATGAACTAGAATATGATATTTATGTAACCAACCCTTTGGGTCACAGTGTTGTTGTTAATAGAGTGCATAAACAGTGTCCTATTGTAATTCAAGGGAAAGAATTCCTTGCTGATCTTATTGAGTTACCATTCCGGGAGTTTGATATTATACTTGGTATGGATTGGCTGTCTAGAAATCATGCAGTGGTTAATTATGAAGCTAAAACTGTAACTCTCATTGGTATTGATGGTGAAGAAACTTTAGTACAGGGCATTCGATCTGAACCCATAGCTAATGTAATATCAGCTATGCAAGCTAAGCGATTTTTGAGAAAAGGGTGTGAAGCTTTCTTAGCACTTGTGCTTGATTCAAGAATAGAAAATGTGAATCTTCAAGAGATTCCAGTGGTGAAAGAATTTCCTGATGTGTTCCCTGAAGACTTACCTAGTCTTCCACCTGAAAGGGAAGTTGAATTGTCTATAGACATTCTACCTGGTACAGCTCCTATTTCGAAGGCACCATACAGGATGGCTCCTTTGGAATTGAAAGAACTAAAAGCTCAACTACAGGAGTTGCTTGACAAAGGCTTCATTAGGCCTAGTACATCACCTTGGGGTGCACCGGTTTTATTTATGAAGAAAAAGGATGGGTCTATGAGGATGTGCATAGACTACAGACAGTTAAACAGGGTAACAATCAAAAATAAGTATCCTTTACCAAGAATTGAAGATTTATTTGATCAGTTGAAGGGTGCTGGAGTGTTTTCCAAGATTGATTTGCACTCAGGTTATTACCAACTTCGGGTTAAGGATGTGGATGTTTCCAAAACAGCCTTTAGAACCCGATATGGGCATTATGAGTTTCTGGTGATGTCTTTTGGGTTAACAAATGCACCGGCTGCATTTATGGATCTTATGAATAGGGTGTTTAGACCCTACCTGGATCAGTTTGTTGTTATGTTCATAGATGACATTTTGGTGTATTCGAGGAATGAAACGGAACATGCTGAGCATTTGAGAATTGTTTTACAGATTCTGAGGGAGAATCAGCTGTATGCTAAGCTGAGCAAATGTGATTTTTGGCTTAAGGAAATTTCTTTTCTTGATCATGTAGTATCTTCTGAAGGCATTAGGGTGGATCCAGCTAAAATAGAGGCTATAGTGAATTGGAAGCCGCCTCGAAATGTGACAGAAGTGAGAAGTTTTCTGGGCTTAGCAGGTTATTACCATCGCTTTGTGAAAGGCTTTTTAGTTATAGCCACACCACTCACTAAACTTCTGAGAAAGGGTATAAAGTTTGAGTGGACTGACCGATGTCAAGCAAGTTTTGATCAGTTGAAGAAATTTTTGATAGAGGCTCCAGTTTTGACACAGCTAGTTACAGGAAAGGAGTATGCTATGTATAGTGATGCTTCTAGAGTTGGCTTGGGTTGTGTGTTAATGCAAGATGGCAAAGTAATTGCCTATGCATCTAGACAGTTGAAGCCACATGAACAAAACTATCCAACCCATGACCTAGAGTTAGCAGCAGTAGTGTTTGCCTTGAAATTTTGGTGATATTATTTGTATGGGGAAAAGTGTAGAATCTATACAGATCACAAGAGTCTCAAATATTTGCTCACTCAAAAGGAACTTAACTTGAGACAGCGAAGATGGTTAGAACTGTTTAAAGATTATGATTGTACCATCCAGGCAAAGCTAATGTTGTAGCTGATGCCTTGAGCCGTAAGATGATGGCTGCTATGATTGCACATCACTGTAGATGGAAAATTGCTTATGATGGCGCTTTAATAGCACAGTTGAAAGCTAGACCTTGTTTGAGGCAAACAGTGATTGATGCACAGAAACATGATGAAAAGTTGCAACAGATTTTGAAGTCTTTACATGAAGGGACCCAGTCTGAGTACTCAGTGAAAGAAGATGGGGGTGTGTATTATCAGAATCGATTGTATGTTCCTGATGACAAAGAATTAAAGAGAACAGTATTGAAAGAGGCTCACAATACAGTATTTACTATGCACCCTGGTGGGAACAAGATGTACCAGGATTTGAAACAAAGTTATTGGTGGTCTGGCATGAAGAAAGGTGTGGTAGCCTATGTTTCCAAATTTTTGACTTGTCAGCAGGTAAAAGCAGAGCACCAACTACCCTCTGGTTTGTTGAACCCCATTCCAATTCCACAATGGAAATGGGAGGATATCACTATGGATTTTGTAACAGGATTGCCCTTTACACAGAAAAAGCATGATGCTATTTGGGTTATAGTTGACAAGCTGACTAAATCAGCTCATTTTATACCAGTTCGGATGGACTACCCTATGGATAAGTTGGCAGAACTTTATGTAAATGAGATTGTTAGACTGCATGGCATTCCGGTGTCAATAATCTCTTATCGAGATCCGAGATTCACATCAAGATTTTGGCAGAGTTTGCAACAAGCTTTGGGAACTCAGCTTCGTTACAGTACAGTATTCCACCCTCAGACGGATGGGCAATCTGAACGGGTTATTCAGATTCTAGAGGATATGATGAGAGGATCTGTTTTGGAGTTTGCAGGGAGTTGGGATAGGTATCTACCATTAATGGAGTTCGCCTACAATAACAGTTATCAAATGAGCATCGAGATGGCACCTTATGAGGCCTTGTATGGCCGGAAATGTAGAACTCCTGTTTACTGGACTGAATTGTCTGAGCGCAAAGTTATTGGTCCTGATATTGTCAAAGACACAGATGAAAAGGTGTAAGTTATCAGGCAGAGATTGAAGGAAGCTAGTGATAGACAAAAGTCTTATGCTGATTTGAAGAGAAGAGATATTGAATATCAAGTGGGTGACAAAGTGTTTCTGAAAGTGTCCCCTTGGAGAAAAGTATTGAGATTTGGGAAAAAGGGTAAGCTAAGTCCGAGGTTTATAGGCCCATATGAAATTCTTCAAAGAGTTGGGCCAGTGGCATATAGATTGGCTCTCCCTATAGAACTAGCTAAACTTCATGATGTGTTTCATGTTTCTATACTTCGAAGATACCGATAAGATGAATCCTATGTGATACCAGTTCAAGATGTGCAAGTACAGCCAAATTTCACTTATGATGAAGAACCTATAGCAATTCTGGCTAGAGAAGTTAGACAGCTTAGAAATAAGCAAATTCCACTTGTTAAAGTACTCTGGCAACATCATGATATACAAGAAGTTACTTGGGAGCTAGAAGCAGCTATGAAGGAACAACAACCTCACTTATTCCAAACAGGTATGAATTTCGGGGACGAAATTCTTAAGGGGGAGAGAATTGTAAGGCCCCTAACATGACCCTAATTTAATTTTGCATATTTGTATGATTAAGTTAAGGGGATAAATTAGCATGCTATTATGTTAATTGCATGAAAATAAAATATAAGAATATGGTTTAATAGTAATTGAGGATGTAATTGAAGTAAATATGTGTTAATTTGTAATTGTGGCATTTTGGTGGCCAATTGTGAATAAAAGCATTTAATTCAAGGTTAATTTGGAAGATTGAATTAATTGATAGGTTGAATTAAGAAAAAGAAGTAGTGGAGGGGTTAAAGTCATTCATGCAAAGATTTGCAAGGTATTTATGTGACATGCAAGATGTTGAGGGAGTAAAGGGAAATTTTACTACTCATATAAATAGAAGGAATTAGTGGAATATAGATGTGGTTGTGTGTGTGTGAAGGAGTCGGCAGTGAAGAGTGAAAAACCAGAAAAATAGATCTTCTTCTTCTTCCTTTTGATTTCCAATGTTTTATCTCAAATGCATTGAGGATGATGTTTGTTGTTTAAGCAAGAGTAAAATGCAGTAAATTAAGGTAATCAAACTCTTAATTTAACCCTCCATCATCTTCATCTTCTTCTTCTTTTCAAGTTAACTTAGAACAATGTAATTGCTGGAAATTTAAATGATGATGGTGACGGTACTTGTGAAGGAGAAGAGGAAGGAAGAAGGAACAAAGAAAAAGGAATTGATAGAGGTTGAAGACTTTGGGTTTATCAGCTAAGGTATGGGAATTTAGGCTGTTCATATTGCATGTGAGGATGATTATTGGAATTGTGTGGGATTTACAGAACTCAATTTACGTTTTTCTGAAATTTTATAGATGTGAGGATGAAGAAGAAAACTGTTCTTGCCGAGTCATGAATGACTTCACGAGTCGTGAACATTAGTCCGACTTGTGAAGCTCTTTACGAGTCGTGAAGTGCAGTTTTTCTTCTCCACTCGTGAGCTTCTTCACTAGTCGTGATGTATAGCCTTTCTTCTCCACTCATGAACTCCTTCAGGAGTCGTGAGATTTGCCTTATTTGCTTCACTCGTGAAGCCCTTCACTAGTCGAACTCCCCTTCACGATTGAATGACCTATCTGGAATGTTTTGCTCATAAGTAGAGCTATAGAACAGCAAATTGAATGATTCTTTTTGCATTGAAAATTAGACTTCCATACCTATATTTCATATGAAGAAACCTAAGTTTAAATCTATCTCTAAGTACATGTAATCTAGGGTTGAATCCAGACTTGTTTTAGACTGCTCAATATAACAGAAATTGCAATATTATGCAAATCATTGCTACACTTGATTATATGATCTTTAAATTGATTGAGACAGATAGTTGCTTATGTGATAGTAAAGTTAATTGAATAAGACATGTAGTATGACTATGAATGAAGGATTTATATGAATACAGATGCATTCAATTGTGTATATGAATAAAGACTAGTAATGAAATATCTAACCTATACATGTGATTAGTCTTGTGCATGATGGTCATATACTAAATTGATATATATACACATGTAAATCTTATGACATGGAAGTGCACATATTGACATGTACCTATGCTATAAAATAAGAACTATAATAGTATGACTTTGGCATGTGTATATGCCCATAAGGAAACATGTTGATATGTTGTATAGCACATGACTTGAATAATGATAAAGGTATATATATATGTGTTGGAAACATGCTCATAAGAATAAATCAACTATATACGAATGTACCCACAGGTATGTACATTTATGATTATGTATATGAGTATATAAGAATGTAATTGCCCTATGAGATAGAGGATGAATTAGCATGACTATGAGCATGTGAAATGCTTAATGAAAACATGATCGAGTATATGATATGATGATTATATGTCATGCCTATATGTTATGATGCAAATTATATAGTCATACAGATTTGAATAAGCCAGATGTATAACTTGGCATGTGAACTGTGCATATTTCTTATTATGCACCATAGAATTCATAGTTATATAAGACTATGTATATGTGCACTGTGTATACTATGAATACAATATTAATATGTGAATTGAACACGAATATAGTTCTGCCTACGATACAGTTTTAGATGTGGATAGATAGGCGCCTATAGGGAAATTGCAGCTGCCATAGTTTGGCCCGCTTGGGTCCATAGTATATGTATGATCCCGTTTGGATCATGATCAACCCCGTTTGGGTTGATAGGCTACCCCGTTTGGATTAGGAGTTTGAGGTACATTTAAATAATATCTTTTTACTTTTTATTTATCTAATTGTAGACTTTAATTAGGTTATTATTGTTGTTTATAAACACTTATAAACTTTTTTTTATTTTTTCAGAAAGAATTTTTCTAGGATTCAAAATTTGATGTTGTTATTTACAATATATGGAAGAGTCAAGCTCATACACGATACAGAGATTTTGTTAGTTCCCATAAACTGAGAGGTGAACGGCCTCATTTTATATCTAAAGAAATATGAGATAATTGGCATAATTGCTAGTCAATGCCTGATGCCATATCCATTTTTGAGCGAAATTCGAGTAATAGATGGAGAGGACCTGAGGGAGAGAGTCTACCTGTGCACACTGATGGATCTATGACCCATTAGGAGCATGCAGAGAAAATTGTAAGTATTAAAACTTGACATTTATATTTTGAATTATGTACTTTTGATGGATCCTGTTATTCTTTTAGAAGCATTAGGAAAATGCAAACTTTTGATTATATGTCTTGTTACTATGTATGTCTTGTTATTGACATTCTTTGATTGTTACTCTATGTCATGATACTGCCATTTTTTAGAATCATTTGTTGTCTTTTTTGATTTGTTAATTGTAATCTTTCTATTATGAGGGATCATTTTGGAAATTAAATTTTTGGTGCCTTATTAATGGTTGTCTTTACATATTTATTTTTTATTCAATAGGGGGGTAAATGTTATAAAAATAGATGAAACTCTAATAAAATTTTTGCAAACCATAGGTAATTTACCTCTTTTCTATGCAGGAAAAGTCTACTGGCCAAAGGCCTACATCAAGACAACTCTTTGTGCATACTCACACAAAAAAGTATGATGGTGTTACATTCATTAACGATCGATGCAAGCAATTAAATGTGTGTAAGGTAAAGTATATATTTCAATATTGATTATATATATAATATTAATTTAAAATTATAACTAAATAGTATAAATAATTATAATGATAGGTTCAAATAAAAGGGGAGGTATAACAACATTCATAGGATAACCCTAATATTGATGAGAATCAGACATATCTACAGGTAGTTGGTGGTAGGGACAGCCGGGGAGGTATTGCAACATTCATAGGATAACCCTAATATATAGCCAAGCTTCGTACTCAGATAAAGAAGTAAGGAGGGAAGGCAGCACATCGTAGCATCCAGATAATCCACCTACGCCGATAACATATGGCTTTAGATTTTATAACTTTTTGGACTAGTAACAATTTGAATGCAATGTTTGGGATAATATTTATGCTTTAAGGACCTGTAAGAAAGTGATTTAGTATGTTCTTGAATATTATAAATTTAACATTATATTACTTATTAGACCTTTACTAAAATATTATATTATTGATTAGGATTTCAATATATAGAGAAAATAAAATAACAAAAAATTTAATTTTGAAATTTCCTGACGAAATTATATAAAATCGTCACTAAAAATATATATGAAATGTAGTGACGAAACAAATTTCATTGCTAAATTTGCCTACAAAATATATCATACCGTAGGAAATATTGCCTATGGAATACTTATTTTCATCGATAAATTTAGCTACGGAATAATTTTTCATCAGCAATCGATTGTAATTTTCAGTCTCCAATTATCGACGAAATTACCGATGGAAATACATTCCGTCGGTAAAAAGTGCCTACTACCTTTCCCTTTCACCAGTTTCCGTCGCTGAATTCCATGGGGAAATTTAATTTTTCTTGTATTGAATGGTGAGTAATTCTTTATTTTTGTTGAGGGAAACTTGAACCCTCAACTTTTATTGTAATGACTCTAATTTGAGCTTAATTTTAATGCAAGTGTGTTATTTCTTAATTCTTAGGCTGAATTTTATCTTTAGTTATGGTTGAATTGATGCTTAATCTTATCTTTGTCTTAATCTATTAAATAGATGGTTAATTGTTAATTTAATCTTTGATAAGTGATTTGTATGTTCTTAGCTTATTTCACCCATGTCAATGTATGGTTGTGTTCTAAGAATTGAGGCGGTGATTTGTTGTTCATGAGTTGATTCAAATTTAAGAATCTTGAATTAAGAATGGGCTATAGTTAGATTTCTCGAAAGAGGATTTAATGAAAGTTTAGGAGTTTATAAACCGGATTGATATGCTTAGTATTATATTGTTCTTAATCTAAGAGTTTAATGCTTAAAATGATATTATGAATAATATATCTGATTTTAAATTGGTTTTCCATAACTACTGTGTTATTTTTTATTAAGTCATTGTAATAGAATTGTGGTGGATAGTTCCTCAGCAAAAGTGTCTTAGATATAGATGTTATTAATTATTTAAGTTTTGCCCTGCATTTAATTTATGTTAGTTTAGTTTTAGTTTATGATATGTTTAATTGTTAATCTAGTTTAGAACTCCTTTCAATTCAAATTTGGGAAACATCTCAGATTAATTCAACTCAAGTATAGATATTTTTGTTAGCAATCTATGTTCCTTGGATTCAATATTCTTGGGATCTGAATTATATTTTTCTTTATTACTAGCCGATCTAGTATACTTGCTAGAATCCAGTCAAAAATCCTATGATAAAATAAAAAGAATGCATAAAATGTATTAAAAATAAGAATAAAAATGAAATATACAAAACTACATTCAATTAATGTTACTAACATGTAATTCTTTTTCCATATTAATTTGCAACCTTATAACTTTAAGAATACATTCAAAGGTCTCTTCACCTATAATTCTTAAGAATGAGCTAGATATTTCTCATGTTTCCTATAAAAAAATTAAAACATAAGAAAAAACACACAATGAAGGTTTTTTTCAACTTTATTCACTTTTACCATTGTATTCACTTTTGTTCAAATTGAATACAACGTATTAATTTTTGCTCAAATATTATACATTGTATTAATATTTACCAAAGTGAACATAATGCATTAATTTAGGTTTTATCCTTTTATGTATTTTTTCCTTGTATTAATATTTACCAAAGTGAACATAATGCATTAATTTAGGTTTTATCCTTTTATGTATTTTTTCCTTTAAGTTTTAATACAAAGCATTCATTTTTTTCTCAAATTGAACACAATGTATTCCATTCTACTCAAACCTAATACAGAGTGTTAAGCTTTTACTCAAACCTAATATATTGTATTCATTTTTTGTCAATGTGAATATAATGAATTCAATTTTGCCATTATTTTCACTTTTACAATGTATTCAGTTTTGCTTAAATCTAATAAACTGTATTAATTTTTAGTCAAACATAATTTTTGCTCAAACATAATATATTGTATTTAGATTTACCAAAGTGAATACAATATATTCATTTATGTTTTATCCTTTTTTTCTACTTTTTTCTTCAATTTTTAATGCACAATATTCACCTTTTTTTGAAATTAAATATAGTATTATGGTTTGCTCAAATCGAATACAGTGTATTCATTTTTTGATCAAACATAATATTTGCTCAACCATAATACACTATATTAAGATTTAACAAAGTGAATACAATGTATCCATTTATGTATTCTGTTTTGCCACTATATCCATTTTTGTTCGAAAGTTAATGTCATGTATTCAGTTTTGCTCAAATCTAATGCATTGTATTCACTTTTATCTAAATTGAATACAATATTTATTTTTTCACAAACATAAATAAAAACAATAAAAATATAAAACTTATAGTTTTATTAAAATTTGGATTTATTTTTCCTCCTTCATCTCCATCATCATTTTCATAAATATCCATATCATACTCTTTACTATCAACAAGATCTTTCTATTTTTCATTGTCTTCATCCTTTGTTCATCTTCAAATTGACATATAACTATTATTTAAGAATTCATACATAATGTATTGAATAAAAGGAAATTACTTGAGTGCTACCAGCACAATCTAATTTTTGAGAAATTGCAGAAAGAGCTTGATAATTCTTTGACATCTTTACCTTCATTTCATCTTGCAAAGTGGACATATCTTTTTTATGTTGTTAATCTCTTCAAGAATGTTCAATTGCCTAGAAGAAATTAATTGTAGCTCTTTCTTGATGTAAAAAATAGGTACATCCTTTTGGAAATCATTACTTTCTCATGATAAGAAAAATCCAATATAGTGATGAAAATTTACCAACAGAAAACTCATTTCACACGGAAAATGGTGGTCGAAAGTCATAGGTCACGACAGAATAAGAATTCCATCATAAAAACTAAAGGGAAATTTTACCGCTAAATATTGTAGATGGAAATGAAAATTTCGTCTGTAAATTGGCACCAAAATTTCACAGCTAAAATTGGACACTGAATTTACCGATAGAATCTTATTTCCATTGGCAATTTAGTGATAGAATGGAAATTATGTAGGTAAATTACCTACAGAATAGTATTTTCGTAGTTAATTTTCCTTTTCAATTACTTTTCCATTTGTAATTTACTGACAATATTCATTTACCGATGGAAAATTTATTCCATAGGTAAATTTCCTACAGAATTATTTTTCCATCGATAATTATCGATGAAAATGAATACCGTCAGTAAATTACTGACGAAAAAGTAATTTCCTAGGTAATTTACCTACGGAATTTCAATTCCGTCAGTAAATCTTTCTTTTATAAAAAAAATTGCTCCCCTTCTCTTTTTCGTTCAGCTACAAGGAATATATGTGTGTATTAATATTAAATATTTTTTGAGTCAATCGAGATATTTCAATATTATACAAAATTAAAAAAATTAACTACTTGCATATATAAAAAAGTGGCTAAGCTTACCTTAATGGTAAAATGGCACCTTAATGGTAAAATGGCACAACATTTACCATAGGTGTGCAGGTTCGAACATCGGCAACAACCAAGTATTTTTTCTTATTTATAAATATTATAATTTACAATTAATTTCTACATTGATTTACATACTTCAATTAATTAAAATTTATAATATTTTTTTAATTTGATTGTTGTTAGGATTCAAACATGCAATTATTTTTCCAGTTAAGATTCAAACATACAATTAATTTTTTATTTAAAAAATTGATTATAAATTTTAATTAATTGAAGTATGTAAATTAATGTAAAAATTAATTGTAAATTCTAATATGAAAAATTACAACTCATTTTTTTCACTTACTTTTCATATGAAAAATTACAATTGATTTTTATACTTCAATTAATTAAATTTTATAATTCATTTTTTCAATTAATTCAAATATTAATGTTTTTTAATTTTTTATTTGAATTTTATTATAATTAGTCCTCTGATTATCATAATTAGTCCTTTACAATTAGGGATCGCAGCAGGTTAGAGTATTCAATTCGCTTTATCTCATTTATCAAAAGTATGAGTAATTAAAAATGGAGTTGGATATGTAAACTAAAACTCTTGAGTTTGGATTAAGCACAAATTTAGTATTTTAGGTACCTGTTAATCAAATCCATTTATATTTATAAATTTTGTTGTCGGTACTAAGTACTTATAGAAATCCACCCTATTATTGTGACATTTATGTACAACTTTTAATTTATAAATTGTGAGATAGATTTTTACTTAGAATGATTTAAAATTTTATTAAGTTCCAATTTTGTTAAAATTTATATTTTTTATTTAAATTCATGTATTAATTAAATGGATAATTATCTAGATACAACTGTGGAAATATATGTAGATATTGGTAAAAGCATACAATATATATATATATATATATATATATATATATATATATATATATATATATGAATAGTAAAGAGATGAATTAAAATGATTTTGTGACAAAGATATGATAAATTAAGTAGGCTTGACAATAAGTCGAGAACAGATAACGGGAAGGGGAGGAGGAAAAAGAAAAAGAAAAGCGAGAGGGCCAGATTTCGGTCACCAGTGCCGGCAGTTAACCGGTGGTTTTCCAGCTGTGACGGCCAACCAAGCTGTTGTCTCTTCCCTCTGATCAGTCTCGTTTCTTACCAAAGCTATTGCCTTTATTCTAAAAGAAAACCCAAGAGCTTTTTCTCAAATATTGATGAGCTGAGGCATCGGATGGTGACACCGACCACACCAATGACTTTTAAAGGTGAGGTAAGCCTTCCCATGTCCTTCGTTCTTCCTCACTCTCCGGCAGCAAGGAGGTCAAAGCTAAAAAGGCTGAGAGCTACCGATGTAGATCCCATCCAAAATGTGGTTCCTTAGGGCACATGACCACTGATGATGAGTCCTTGGTGTCCCGAGCTTCACGTCGGCATAGGCGGTGTCGCTCTGATCATGCTCCGGCTACCAATGACATAGATCCGGACCAAAATATGGTTCCTCAAGGAGTTCTTTCAGGTTAATTACCTTTCATCTTATGTTACTTTAAATATGGAATGGCTAAATTTGATATTATAATTTTATTGTGCAAACCAATTTTCTTTAGCTTGTTGTTTTTTGCCAGAGTATATGCATCTGAATTAGTGACATTGTGTTTGTAAATTGATTTATAATCCTCTAGGAATTTGAGGCAAATGCTATATAATCTTTCCAATGGAAGTGAGCATGTATGTTTTAATTAGTCATTTAATATTTAAAATAAAGATAAGTTTAACAATGATGGGCTGCCGGATTAGGCACAGTTTTGAACAGATTTTCTTTAAAAGTCATAATTTTAGATAATTGCATAAATAATCATGGGAGTAGTGCATTGCTTGCAGGAACTGAATTTGAACATAGAAAAATAACTTAAACTAGATACTAAGAAAATTGAAGAACATGGGATAAAGTAATTTTTATTTAATTATTTTTTTTTCCAAACAAGCATTAGCATATATAAACATTCTAGAGAAATTACAAAAAATCTATTTTCAAGAGATTGACGGAACAAAATATGTACAGTTTTATTAGTAAAAATTAATATGTACATGATAGGAAACTAATTAACAGAAACATTACACAGGAAAACTGGTGGTATTTGAATGCTTTTAATAGCTTAAACAAGTTATAAACGATGAGTTTCCAACCAGAACAGAATCGAATGATGATTCTTGACAATAAGAGCAAAGCTTCATTTTATTAATTTATTTTTTATTCATAGTGCTGCATCACTCAACATTGATCACTACAAAAAAATTGGCAATTAGCGATGGCATTTTTCCATTGCTAATTGCCAAAATTCCATTGCTAATATAATTTAGCGACGGCACGACAAACAGTCACTAATATATTAGTGACGGAATCCCAAATTAGTAGCTAATTTAGCGACAAACAATTTCATCGCTAATGAGCTTGTGCCGTTTCTAATTTATTTTCATAATTAATCGCCAGTAGTATAATAATAATTTTTAGCGACTATATTTTCCATCGCGAATTCTGTCGCTAATTATTAATTTATTGTAAGAGTTAGCTACAAAATATTATTATCTAATATTGTGCTAATTATTTATTAAATTCTAACGTTTACACAGTAGTGACAGTTGCTGTCACGAATCCGTCGCTAAATTATTGCATAATTTAATTTTTTTCTTTTGTTGTATTTTTAAATTTTCATCCTGTACATAATGATCGCTATTTATTTATTTTCATCATGTACATAACAATGATCTCACATATACAAACATATATTTATTCCAAATCAGAATATGTTCTAAAATACACATATATATATAGAAAATTATTTGAAATCTCACTTAATATTATCCTGAAACAATCTCTTATAAAAAATAAAATAATAATAATATCGTACAATCTCTGAAAGTAATATTCAGAGTTTTAGTTTCTCTTGCACAAAAGTTTAATTTTGATTTATCTTATACAAAAGTTTAGTTTGAGTTTGACTAATATGAAAGTTTAATGTAGCATTACCATCTGTCATCTTGGCTTCAATAATGGGAATATCTTCATCGTTATTAACATGATCATACCCATAACGTCGTTTTCAAGTGCCAGTTTATTTATCCCACACCACCTTATCTTTCTTACGTTTCTTTATACCTGTTAAACCAATCAACAAACCACAACCAAACACCTCAGTTTTCAGCAATAGGAATCCAAAATCAGTCAATTCTTTGATATGACTACACTGACAACCCTTGTGTCTTTATCTAAACCCATATCTTAATTATATATAAAAGCCACTTGTAAGAATAAACTCTTCCAGTATCTACCTTTTTAACACATATAGAAATCAGATAATAATTCAAATAAATTACCTTTTGATACATCAACCTTTTTATACTATATATAAATACATATTTCTAAATTAATAATCTGTCTACTTGCAGTTGCAGCACACTCCTTAAAGTTTGTCTACTTGTAGTTGCACATTAAACCCAACAATATAATAAAAGGTAATGAATTTAAATTTAATATAAAATATACATGATCACGTTGTAATCAAAGCTAGGGTGATTCTCATGTAGGTTAAATTGATAAGGAAATAAACATGGAAGCCACTCGTCTCATTTCAAGATTTTCACTTGAACTGTACTTCACGAAGAATAAAATTATCTAAAAGGAATGCCCAAAGTTGTGCTTTAAAGCAAACCATAAAGTGAGCGTTGATAAATTTAAACAGAATAAATAAATTTCGATAAATAAATAAATAAATAATCAAAAGTTATTTAGACAGAATAATTATAAGAAAAATGTTATTGCTAGCTAACAACCAAACCATAAAGTGAGCGTTGATAAATTTACATAACAGCAAGAATCTGGTACCAATATATTCATATCAAGCAAGAACTAAAATAGTAAAATGCATATATTGTTGGACAGTTATTTTGTAAACTACAGTTGGGTTTGGTTGGACTCAAGCGAGAAAGTACACAGTCCACGGTTGGGTTTGGTTGAACAAAAAAATTCATTTTTGTTCCAATTATTGGACTCAAGCAGACACATATTCGCAAGCCATTAAATTTAATTTTTAGCATCAAGGAAAATGCACCAAATTTTGGCATTACACACAACACATAATTTAATCATTAATCCACTAGTTTAAAAAATTATGAATCCTGTCATATTCCAACAAAACAAAGGAAATAGAAAATAGAAATTCAAAGAATAAAAACAATAACTAGAACTTCTAATATTTACTTAATTCCAATTATTGAATTTAAAAATTGATCACTAAATTATACTCCAAAATAAGAACCAGCTGCTTGTAAATAGACATAAAATTATTCCAGCATCTTAAGATTAATTTAAATAAAGATCCTAGCTTAATGTCTGCACCTATTTATTTTTCTACAATAATCTAACAGAAAAATGATGGATCCACATCATGACTAAAGGTGGCAAATGAATGAGTTGGATATTTTTGGGTTGAATTATTAATGAATGAGTCATTAATGAGTTGGATCATAAATGAGTCAAAAGATATAAATCATAAATGGGTTAATATTCAAATGGATTGAATTAATTTGAATTGATCCATAAATTTAATATAATTAATATAAAATTTTTTATTAATTAATTAATGAATCCGATAATAATAAGATTCAATTGAAAATATGATATAAATAATAAGTTTTGATTCCCATTGCACTTTTGAAGTTGACGAAGATATTGCTAAAAGCCAAGTTTTTTCTTCAAACCAAAAAGTTTAGGACAATAATCCGGCGGATTTTACGCCTTAGAGGGTGGTTCAAAAATGAATATTATTAAATAATATTATTAAGATATCGTACGTAGTTAAGAGATTGTATTTTTTTTTTTTCTGTCAGTGGAAATAAGCTGATTTGCAGTTACAATTTTTTGCTAAAGAACTAACTTAATTATCACCAACTTGACTGTATGGGTTAAAATATTTCCCAATCCCATAGCTTTTGCGTAGCTATTTGGTAAGTTTAATATATTTTACATTTCACCGTACTCGTAGTGTGCTATTTTCTCTTAATATAATTCAAGCTGTTATTAAATTTAAATTAATTATTGAACACACCAAATTATAAATAATTAAAATTGGATAATACATATTTTGATATACCAATGTAACGAATTAAGCTCCCAATTTTCTCGGACTCCATTTAGCAATTCTTATTTATTTATTTTAATTTTATTATTACATATCTCAATAATAACTAATGGTTTGACATTTATTTTATTCAAATAAAATTTTAGATGTGAATTTTATAAATGGAAAAAATAAACATTGAAAAGAAATTTGCTCTCGTAACGAGGCCAATTCAATTGAAATTAAATTAGTCGAAATTGTATAAAAAAATATACAATCTCTTGGCTTTTTGTATGGCTGAGTTGGACAGTTTGTCTAAATTAGAAAAAGACAAAAGGATTTTAGACAAATTCATTGGATAATGACTAAATGAGTTGAAAAAATGTAATGGATCAATTTTGAGTTGACCTAATGAATATTGGATTAGGTTGGATTTAATTGAAAAATAAAATAGATCAATTTTTGGTTGATCCAGTGGGTTTTCATTTAAATTGTATTGGGTTTGAATCAATTTTTTTTAGATAAATATGAGTCGATTTATGAATTTGAGTTAATTTTATCAGGTCTAATCATGACAATGAAATATATATATATATGTTGGTGAACTTGCACGAAAGAAAATCTCTATTATACTTTGCTTTAATTGTTACAACCAATAAAACACAGTTCAGGGAATTTTTAATGCAAGTGTCAAACTGCATATTATCTTTATTGATAGAAGTATGACCGCAATCATGCCCAAATTGTAGGCACTAACAGTGCAAATAATTAAAAAAAAAAACGATAAATAGTTGAACTGCAAACTCTTAAGATAAACTTCACACCCTAAAAGAATATGTCCATGCTTGAATAAGATCATACGCCATTTCTATCTAATTGCTATCATAATTAGACAACTTATAATAATTATGAAAGGAACAATCTTTTGATTTCACAATATCATAAACAACTTTTCTTTTCCATAACATATAAGTCAAAATCAAAACATACTGTTTTGCTTCGATTAAAAAAAAAAAAAAAGGAAGACACAATAATAAAAGTATTAAAGTAGAATATACCTTGGGTTATTAAAACGATTTGGCTGCCATGTCCACTTAACAAATCCATCATCGGCCCTCCCATTAACATGCATAGTTGATCTGTTCATAGTGCATAAAAAAAGAAAAAAGGAAACGACGATGAGTCCACCAATTGACAAACACCTAGCAATATTATCATTTTAAATCATGACAATGAAGCAATGCACAACAAGCCAACATGTGTAACCAAAAAAAAAAGAGATTGCAAGGAAAACCTTTGTGAGGTATTTGCTCTATGACTGCTTTAAAATGGAGGGTAAAATTCGAAGAACAAGAGCAGGGCACAAATATGTACACGATAACAAAAGTGGAGGCAAGCAATCACATTAACAAGCTTCAAATTTCTTGTTTTTCATTTACATGCAAGTGAAAGTTGGTCCAGCAAATATGTACACGATATCATTCTTAAAAAATTTATATTATATGGCTTTCAAAAATTATTTATTAAGAGTATATTCCATAATCAAATGCCCAAATTAAATTTATGACTAAACTATATGCTTCGAATAATGGGTGATGGGTGAGTCTGGAGGCATCTCTGCAAGGTACCGAAACTGGAGGCACCACTTTTCAAGTCCTAAAATAAAACAAAATTAAACAGATATGCTATGATATCAAAAAATATACAGTTCAAATCTTGGCAACCTTTAGGTACCTTCAAAATTCTGAAATCTCAAGTCAATCTAGTATAATTTCACGAGCTGTACAAGGATTCATTTACAGAACATGAATTACAAGAGTACACATAAACACTACTTCAATGTCCTTTTACCACATAGCATCAGCATCTAACCAAGAATACTTTTTCGAAAGAAAATTATTTTCACACAATAATTAGTTCAGCCCAAACAAGTCATATATCCGAAATTACAAACTCATGAATCATATTTTCTAACAAATAAGGCAAGGCATAGCAAATTTACCATCAAATCAAATAATCTTCTACTCAATAATAGGCAATGTATAGCTAATTTGCCACTTCAAATTAACAAGGCTAAGCTTCTAAACATTACTCATGCTTTATTTTTACAATTAAAAGTATCTACATCTAATTGAACAACAACAATAATCATATATATTCCAATTACCATACACACAAAATCAATACATCAAAGAGTGCACATACCAAGATAGTCCATAAAGCATTCAAGCCCCATCTTTTACTACGCTATGCCTTTGCCCTTCTATTTCCTTTGTTGTGCTACCCGTACCAACTCCTTCAAATTTATCGAATTTCTTATACATCATATTCGCCAAAATCACAATTTTATAATATTCAAAAATAATAAGCTTTATGAACTAGAAGTCAAGAAAGATGTAGGATAGGAAATTTTTACTTAGCTTTAATGTACCTAATTGATTCTCTAACTAAACTATACTAATTCTTCTTCAAACAATATCTCTCTTTTGTGCCAACTTCTTTTCCTTGGATTTTTCTTCCAATGGAGCTCGATTTCCTTTGTGATTTTAATATGGATAAATAAAAGAGATGATGTAAACAAATTGGTATTCTCGGCCACTTCATCAAGAACGAAGAAACTAACAGCCTTTCCAATATTTTATATGCGCATGATGAAGAGACAAGGTGGTATTTCCCTTACTTGCCACCTGGATCCCACTTCCTTTTAATTAATCAAGCAAATTAAAGTGGTAATTCTAATTCTCAAAAAAAAGAAAGTGCTAATTAAGTATTATGTTTTTCAAGGAAACACTTCACGTGAGAGACTTCTATTGGCACTTGGTGGATATGTAATTTGTGATCAAAAGAATGTTACAATTATGCTCAATATCATCCTACCAAGAAACAAATTATGACAACGAAATCAAACTCAAAAATGGAGCTCGAAAGGATTACCTGCAACGACAAAGATGCCCTTCCCCTTATATCTCTCCACAAACAAATCTATTGTGTCCTTAAATGCCTTCGTGTCCAAAAGCAACGTCATTATATCTTGAAACATAATCCCTAGTTCCAACCACAAAAGATACCAAATCAAAAACACCAAACTGACCTCAACAGAGCTTCTACATCAACTAAAATCAATAAAAAAAAAAAAATGAAGCTGACGCTATAGACTGAACCAAAATAAAAGCTAAATTAGAAAGAAAACCTAGCTTGGGGAAGTCAGGTATCACCCTAATTGAAGAGGCAGTCCTCTCCATACGAGGATCGCACTCTTAATCTACTGGTTCGTATTTGAGTGCACCATGAACCTCACTACACTTGATTGCTCCTCCTTATCTTCTTACTCCTTCCTCTACGCGTTTCGCCATTTGCCAACGACCAAATTTCTTCTATTTGTCCATTTCTAGTCACTATTTTTTAGCCTGCCATCACTTATTATGCACTTAAACTCATTTCAATTTTTTCACATACTTCATCAAAATATAACAACCTCTAAGCAATTTATCAATAGACAAATTATTGAAAATAAAAACAAAATAAAATTTACAAACGAACCTCTTACATATCCACATGAAGAATGAGGCTTTGAAGGAAACATAAACAATTCAGCAACAAAAACTAAAGAAAAAAATTAAGAAGACGATAATATTTATTATCATAATAAATAGAGGCTCACCGAAATATGGATGCAGCGGAAGAAGCCGGTGGTCGGATGCAAGTGGCTGCATTGAGAATTGGAAGTTGCAATTGACGGTCACTGAAGCAAAACGAGGAGAGGAATTTCGTGAAGTGAAAAAAGAAAATGGCAAACCTGTGTAAAATGACCCTAATTCATCTTTTTTTTTTTCTTTAACTAAACGGCGACATTTTGGTAAATTTTTTAAATAGCGACGGAATATCCTGTCGCTAAAATTTTAGCAAAATAGCGCCAAAATTTCCGGTCAAAAATTGCGACTGAACATTCCGTCTCCAATCCGTCGCAATAATTACAACAAATCAAGAAAATAAGTAAACAAATTAGCGACAGTCAATTACAACATTCCGTCTCCAATCTGTCTTCACTCATGTCAAAGCATATTGTTTCAAAGTTCTAATTGATTCTCAAGTTCTTTTTACAAACAGTCAATTAAATTATCAAGAGGCAAAGGTGTCATGTTCTATTTATCTAGCATTACCATTGTATAAAATATGCTAATAGTTTTTGGCGTGATAGTTAGAACATTTCTATTGTTTAAAATATGTTACAAAGTTTCTAGCATGTGATAGGTTTTTCTATTTGATTGCAAGTAAATTTAGGTTTGCAAATTTTGAGAAAGACCATCTGTTTATCATAATATCCTTATGCCTTTCATGCTAATAGAATCAACATATTATCCCCACCTATTATTAGATAATTATTAAAAATATATAATATTTTTAGTGACGGAATGGTGATGGATAATTTCATCGCGAATTTTTCATCATAAGGCAAATTTACCAACAGAAATATACTTATCGTCGCTAAATTTACCTACGAAACATATTATTCCATCAAAAAATTTCCTGCAGAATACCTATTTCCATCGGTAATATTTCTGATGGAAATAAGTATTCTGTAGAAAAATTTATCGATGAAATTTAAGTCCGTTAGTAAAAATGGCATATGATGACAGTTTTTTTGGTTTGAACTTCCCAACGAAATTAATGATGAATGATGTTTTCCATCGGTAAATGTATCGATAAAAATATTTTTCATCGGTAAAGGTGCCTACAACCGATTATCCTTCACCATTTTTTGTCACTAAATTCTATCAGCATTTTTATTTTTCTATGAAAATTCACTCAATTCCATCGAAAAAATGGATTTTTCTTGTAATGTCTCATTGAGACATTAGGATAAAGCTTAAAAGATAAGCAGGACTAGCAGATGAGTTGCAGGAGGTGGCATAGGAGCTTGAAATAATTGGTAAAGGAGTTGAGAGAGACGTTAAACTATTTTGACTCTCAGAATCACTGTTTTTATTCTCATCAATAATTTGGTTATCAACTCCTCCATCATTATATATCAAAAAACCCTTTAAATCATATTGTTCAATCTCATCATTAGCTGGGCGAATATTTTATACCTTTAACTAAAATAGATAATAAAAAATAATTATTAAAATGAAAATATAAAATATAAATATCATAAATGTTTAAAATTGCATACACTATATTCAATTTTGTTAATAGATTGAAATTAAGCTAAATATAGTATTTCTTAATTCATTATTTCTTTCTTGAAATAATAAATGAAAAATAAATTAGTAACATAAAAAAAATAAAAGGAATAATTGTAAAAATAATTACCTATTTATTGAAAAGGTATTTATGGACAATCTTCCATTGAAAAAAATTAAAAATTGTCTATTTCAAGATTCTAGGAAGCTTGTTTCCATTTGATACACCAAACCTCCCATCAACCTCACAACAGCACTTGTAAGACCAAACTAGAAAAGCTAATGGGAATCCTTTTAGCTTATACATCTTTAAATTCCCATTCATAAAATTTCCCTTATGATTTTTTATTATCGTTTGAAAGACATCCTTTCCTCAAGGATAATCATTAAATTCTCAACTATCAACAAAAGCAATATCTTCTTTTGTCACCAATTTAACACCTATACCAGCCAAAAGAAAGCAATAAACTTTGACCTTAAAAAAATACTTCTTATCTAATCTTTCGTTATCTTCTTGTTTCCTAGAAAATATTTATCAATCAAATCACTACCATCTTTTGATAATGCCTTTTTGTTGAACTCTCCACTACACTTTAAACTAGAAACTACAATAAACTCAGCCAACCCAAACTTTAAAACCACACCATTAACCTCTACCTATAATTCTTGATCATTATCACTGTACACCTTCCTTAACAATATAGAATTTATGACATGCCCTTGACCAATAACCTTCAACAAATCTAAAAAGAAACTAGAATAAGTTTCTTTAAAAATCCTTAGTTGATTCTCATTTAACACCAAATTAATTATTGCATCTGCTTCAAAATCCATGCTAAAAGAAAGTTTGCCTAAAAAGTAATCTTTAGGATCAACATATGAATCCTCAACCTTCTTTTCTATTACTAGCTTCACCATTCTCTTTAATATTTGAGAAGGACATAAAAAACTATAAAATACACATTGTTATAGCATATTCAGTATATAATTTTATTACAAAAATCTTCTCATTAACAGAAAATAAGAAATCAGATATGCATAATAGGAAACAAAAAAAGAAAAATCAATATAAATCATATGAATTCAGTTTTTGTCAAATAAAATATATTACATTAGGTTTGTACCCAACTGAATACACTATATTAAGTTATAAAGTAAAACTGAAAACAATGCATTCAATTTAATATGCATTTAGTAGTGTTCTAAAGCTTAATACATTATTCTTTGTTTTACTCAATATGAATACCATGTATTCAATTTTACCAAAGCCTAATACATTGTATTTAGTTTTCAACAGAGTTAATATAATATATTTTATTTTACCAAAACTCAATACACCATATTAAGTTGTGGTCAAAGTTAATAACTAACCAAGATAAAGTTAATACAATGTATAAAAATCTTCTCAACAACACAAAACAAGAAATTAGATATGTATAACAGGAAATAACAAAAAATGAATCAATATAAATCATTTGAATTAATTTTCATCAAAGAGAATACATTACATTAGATTTTGTACCAAACTGAATACACTATATTGAGTTTACTCTATTTTCACTATTGCTCCAAAGCTTAATAAATTGTCCTCAAATTTTCTAAATATTAATACAATTTATTCAGTTTTACTAAAACTCAATAAAGTATATTCAGTTTTGGTCAAAGCTAATATATTGCATTTAGTTTTAGTCAAAGTTAATAAAGTGTATTTAGTTTTATCCAAACTTAATACACCGTATTCAGTTGTGCCTAAAATTAATAGAGTGTAAAGTACTTACTAACAATAGAACTAATATAATATAGCTTCTCATTCATGTCATTTTAAATCAAATAGTGTAACGATTAATGATAGATTGTCGATATCTACAAAATGAACAAAAGCGAAAATGACACAACAGAGATCAATAATAAAGAAACAGTTAGACAAGATTCAGTGATACGCAACAATGATCAATAAAAACCAAAGACCATTTTAGAAGATTTAATGAATATAAAGATTAATCAAAAAACAAAGGAAAACCATCTAATAAAATTTTAAGTGTGTATTACTTACTAATAATGCAACATAGATGAAACAAGTGCTAGAAAAAACTGCACTTCTTTTTACTTCAAGTTGCGATTGTTGTTGATTCATGATGAATATCCAAAATGATAAGTGATAGGTTTTCGATATCAACAAAATGAAAAGAAACGCAACAATGATTGATAAAATGGAAAAACCATACAATAAAAGAAGAAAAACTGTTATATAAAATTTGAAGGGAAAGCGAGAATAAAACAAATGGATATTTTTGATATAAAAAATTTGTAAAATTAAAAAAGGGTACATTTGAAATATAAAATACATAAATGAAACATAAGTATCACTACAAAAAAACTACCAATTAGCGACGACAATTTCCTTCGTTAATTATCAAAATTTCGTCGCTAAAATAAATTAGTGACGGTGCAACGTACAGTCGCTAATATATTAGCGACGGAATCCCAAATTGGTCGCTAATTTAGTGACAAAAATTTTCATCGCTAATTTGCTTGTGCCGTCATTAATTTATTTTCATAAATAGTCACGATATTGTAATAATAATTTTTAGCAACTATATTTTTCGTTGCGAATTTTGTCGCTAATTAATAATTTAATGTAAAAGTTAGCGACGAATTATTATTTGTTAAATTCTAACGTTTACAAGTAGCGACTGTTGCTGTCGCAAATCCGTCGCTAAATTATTGCATAATTTAATTTTTTCTTTTGATGTATTTTTAAATTTTCATCCTGTACACAATATAAATAATAATTTTATATTATAAAATTCATATATAATAGATGCAAATATAAATAATAATCTTATATTTTCATATATATATATATATATATATAATTTGTAATGAATTAATTACAAATATAGAATTAACATAAAAAAATATATAAAACAAAGTATTGTTTATACAATCTTCCCCTTTCCTGCACTAAAATATATTATAAGAAAAATGAATCAGCCACGCCTTAAAGGACTATAATTCCAAGCCTAGCAATTTTATAGTTTGGCCTCTAGGAAAATTCCCTCACCCAAGCTATCTAAGTTCTCAACCTTGTGAATAGGTCTAACAAGGAATAGGATAATTAAGATTCATATCCAATTAGGATGATTAGTCATTTCAAGTGTCATCCTTTAACTCCAATGCAGAAAGAAAGGCAACATCAAATCTTTGTTAACAGGTTGCATGCCTAGACAAGAAAGCACCACACTAGTAAAGATTGTCATCAGTTATGAAAATTTACTGTAGCAGAACCAGAATATGGACCAACTTCGGAAGCTTATTGAATAAAATTCTGTTATTACACCTAGCTTCAACAATTCCCGATTCTACTTATGCAGTCAAATAGTTAACTGTGATCTGCTACTAGATCACACACATTTCAACATTAGTTTATTAAGAGACTTACTTGGGATTCACTTATGTTTTGTTAACACTTCAATGTCAGCTCCAACTTCAGCAATCTTGGTTTCTTTAGAAACCTTGGGCTTTTTTGGCAATGTTTTCAACATCAAATTCCAATGCAATTTGTTTCACCAAACCATCAACCATCTGTATTAGGAAGGAGTGAAAAATATTACTAAACAACAGAACGGGTGAACCTCAGATATATCAAGACATAAATGGAAATCATAATACATAATCCAACTACAAAAGCTCTGAGTCACATTCTACACAAAGTATTCTCTTCTTGTTAAGATTCTATTAATAACTGCTCTTCATCTTAAAAATTCTTGCATTATTTAAATCAAATCTTGAAAATATTCTCTTACTCTAAAATATCATATGATATAAGGTTTAGAAGATACCATAAATCCAATGGCGACTAAAACCCAAAATTTTGAATCAACCTCTAGATTTTCCTTTTCTGTAATCTATGTAAAATCAAGGCCATAACATCATGATGAATAGAGTTCATAATTATGCTTCTAATCCCCTGAATCTTAGATGGAGCATAAAAAGGATGCATTCCATCTTAGAATGTAGATGCAAAAAGTATCTATTAATTACACAGCAGTCATGAGGCAACCAATCAAGAAAACATATCCATTAGCAAATATTGGGAATAAATCAATCATACCTTAAGGACCACTGAAAGAACTTGTGATTAACTTTCTCAATCCTTTTTCTCTATTAATAGAACAGGATAACTATGAAGTACACATATAATGACTCAAAAGGGAAAGAGAAAATGACATTAACTGGAAAAAGATGAAAAATAAGAAACCTTATTGTGTCACAGTTTCTATAAGCAACCAGGAAATTTTGTATGTATATTAATAAGTAAAAATGAGGAATTGCTTACTTGAGAATCAAGGTAGAGTAAGACAACTGCAAACTCTTGTTTGGTGATGAATAAGAACTTGAAAATGCATCAAGAATCTGAAGATCAGCAAAACATGATTTACTTATGATAGAAGAACATCAAACAGAAGAATAATCAGCTCACTATGACAAATTGCATAGCAATTGGCACACAAATGTGCATTTCAATACATCAACAAAAAATCAGACAACCAATAACAACTTGAAAATGTATGGCAAATGTGAAGATCAGCAAAACATGAATTACTTATGATTGAAGGACATCGAGCAGCTTAAAGATCAGCTCAATATGACAAAGTGCATGGCAATTGGCATATAATTGTGCATATCAATACATCCATAATAAATAAATATCACACTTACCTCACTGTTATGTCTTAGTAGCCAGTTGTAAAAGCATGAATTCTTGAATAGGTTAACCACAATATAGATACTGGTTAAAAGGTTTGAAGGTAGAGAAGAATTTGTTGTAACTTTGTTAATCATTTTAGCTGGCACATCTGATGGAAACAAGGTCCACAGGGAAAAAAATGAAATCAAATTTTAAATAAAGATAGCAATCTTAACTATACGTAAATCCTCTTCTCCAATTAAATATGATTTTTCTTATTGACTCATTTTCAATCGGAACAATAGAGAGCTATAATTGGGTCAGCATGCTTTATAATATGAAATATTCAAGATGTCATCAATAGATATGTAAATTCCAAGTAATAGAAATGTAGGATTACCGCACCATTTTCATTTTTGCCATGCTGCAATTGTTTTGTTTATCCCTTTGATTTTGAGTTGAATCTCTATGGAACTTTACTGGCTTAATCTTCATATTCATTGTAATTTTGCTTAGTTTTGTCCTACTTGATAAGACGTAGAAAGTCTTTATCTAAGAAAAGAGAGTTGACAGTCTTGGTTTTCGATCAGATGTTAGATTCCTTCAAGAAAGAGTGCCCGATCGGACCAGGTGTAAGCACTTCAAAGCATAAGTTAGTAGCTTTCTTAGAGAGAGAGAGTATTTAGAGAAAGTCTCAGATTTTCAATACCTGGAGCCATTGTGCTTTAGGCTATTTATAGGAGATAAATGAGGAGTATTTAAGTACTTAAGGCATGATAACTAGTAGTTGGAGCAGGTGACCAGCAAAGTGATAGGGAGTGGGTGAAAGGCATGGGCGCTAACTTGTGTCAGTGGACTGATAAGACTTGCTGTCCCATCAGTCCAATCAAAAGTTGTGCACCCATGTCCTGTCTTCAAGTTCACACTTGGTTTTCCTTATTAATGGGCTTTGGGCCCCACCAAGTGCTGTTGGGCTGACTCGATTGGGCCTTGGAATTACTTGTTCCCCCTTCAAATGATCCAATCGGGTGAATTTTGATTTTTGATGGGATTTTTTGAATTTTTAGGAGGTGCCTATCTGAAGAGACATGTTCATTCAATTCAGATAGTTGTTTTTGCATTTAATGCTATGCGCGCATCGAGGACGGCGTTTCATTCTTTGTAATGTAATAATGGATTGAAGACATGTGGCGACCATCCAGTGGAGAGGCATTTGGAGTATTCCAAAAGTTTTTTGCCTATAAATAGGAAAGTTTAGTGTGATTTTCCTTCACTTTTTCATCAATATTTATCGAAATTCTACCAAATTTTCTTTGTGAGCCTTTTCTCTTTGAAACTCTAGCGATTTTTCACTTTTTGATTCTGGAGATTTCTCAAAGTTCCTGCAAGATTACCCAAGTAAGTAAATAATTCCTATTCCCTTGCCTTTGATTTTCTCATTCATCTTATTCTTTACTTCTCCCCCTCTACTGAAAATGGCATCTAGCAGTGTCCAACCAATATATAAGAGTTTCCTTGAGGCATATAAGGGCCAGGAGGCTGTTGCTTACCCTTCTAAACTATTAGAAGAGGAAGTGAGTAGAATTCTTTCACGGTACCATTTTCTTGCAGAAGTGTCCGTGATGGCATGTCCAAATTCCATAGCAGTGATGGAGAGGCCTTTTGGCCATGAAAGAAATAAAGGGTTTATCTGCCATCTTTGGAGCTTGGACGCAGGAATGAAGCTTCCCTTTGGTGCATTTGAGGTGGTAGTTCTTAGGGTTTATGGAATTTCCCCTAATCAATTACATCCGAATGGATGGAGGATGGTGGCCTACTTCAAGATCCTTTGCAAGTTAGAGGCAGTGGCTCCAACTCTGGATCTGTTCACCAATTTCTTTTACAATTTCGATCTGAGTGATGGGACGGAGTATTATTTTACTAGCCGACCATAGAGGAAACTCTTCACTATCCCATCTTTGATGAAGGGCTTCAGGGAGAGATACTTATTGGTATGGATGGAAGGTGGGTTTGGAGTGCCACTCAGCCGATCGGCAGAAGCCACCATTTTGAAAGACCAGGCCATTGGTCAGTCTTTATACGATAGCGATATCAAAAATCTGATAGACACTAGGTGAGGCAAGGACAACCTTACGACTCTAACTTTCTCTTGGGGATGTTGTTGGGATCCTCAAGCTCTGATGCTAGAGAAAATGCAGAAAGTGAGCATTATAATGGGAGTGAAGGGGAGAGCGTACATTGACAATCATGCATTGCATGTGCATCGAATATAATTGTATTTAAGAAGATATTTATCTTGTTTTATCTCTATGATACAGCTGCAGATATAATGGCAAAAAGGAGATGATGTTGCTAAGTAGTTAGCTGATCGGGTTAAAGCAAAGAGAGAGGCCAAGCGCGCCACATAGAAGGAGATAAGAACGAAGAAAATAAAGATCTTACTGGCTTTAGAAGTTCATTCTTCCAAGGGTCTAACAAGTGTTCCTACTCCCTCTATTACTGTCGCTATCGCAGCCACTTCTACCTCGATTATTTCGATCATTCTCGCCACTTGTCCCTTTCTAACCATTACGGGACTTGTAGTGCTTCATTCGATCGTGGAGGTATAGTGCCCACTCAGGCGGTTGTAGTTGAGAGATGAGTCCAATGACAAAAAGCCATAGCCATGTCTATGCCTACGATCATCCAGTCATAAGAGAGTGATGCCAATAGATGAGACTGCGTAGAAGAGGGCCAAAGAGGTAGCAAAGAAAAAAGTTGCCAAGTTGGTGGTTGCCACTGATGCTCGAATTGCTACAAAGGGCAAAGAGCTCGTCCTGAGTGAGTCCACCCAGTGGGTTGCTAGAAGAATTCTCGAGAGGCAAACTTTATCTCTGGATGGAATTTTGAAGGAGCACTTTAGCAATGATTGGTCCATGACTAACAGAGCCTTGTCCAGCTTCATTTGCCAAGGTCTTGCTCAAGAAAGCAACTTAAAGGCAATGAGAGAGCCTAGTTGACTCTCCTGAGAGTTTGACCTATTTCAACAGTAGAGTTTAAAGGTAACACTTATGTCCTTCTTTTTCCCTTTCTTTTTTTACTGACCATCGCTTCCTTTCTTCTTTTCTTAGTTAATAAAAAAGGCATGCATCTATAAGGTATGGTAGCATTCATCCAATCAAAATAGGAGGACGTCGTTCATTAAAGGAGGGAAGCAAAAGCCATTAGTGATGTTGCCAAAAAGGAGTCCCTCCTCTTGAGGTCAGAGGTGGAGGAGTTGAAGAGGGAGATAACCCAACAAGCCCAAAACCTTAAGTCTCGGCAGAGTGAAGTTGATCACCTAAAGGGAGACATCACGCGTCTTGCTGCAGACAGTGCTCAGTGTAAGTGATTTGAGGAAAAGGCAACCAAGCTAAGTGGTGAATGCTCACATCTTTCTGCCAAGTGCGTTAAAGCCAAAGCGGATTGAGATAAGGCCTTATCAGAGTGTGACCTTCTTCAATACGAGCAGGATTCCTTGCAGACTACCTTGGCAGAAAAGGAGGTGGCCTAGTGTAAAAAGCTTGAGGATGAACTCGTCACCTAGAGAGATGAGCTTTTAGATAAGTTAGGAGAGGCCCAAGGGAGCCTATTGGCTCGATTGATTTATGCGGTCGAGTAGTGCTTCCCTAAATTCGAGTTTAATTAGATAGAGGATCCTAGGAGTTTGCTCGATCCTCCTTCTAGCGACGATTAAGATGAGGCTCCTCAAGATGGAGAAATCAAAGGGACAAAAAGTGCAAACCCCGCATCATCCCAGCCTCGCCCTATCACAACAACTAAACCTAAAGTCGCTGCCCCCTTTCCATTGGAGCCTATTGTTAAAGTGGATGTCAAGCCTTCCTATCCTCCGACCGAGATGAAGGAAGAATTTTCCCATCCTTCGACCGCAAAGCTTGCTACCGATCCGATCGAGACTCTTACCATAGAAATTATATATATAAAAACTTAGGTTTTTCTTTTCATTGTAACATTTTTCTTTTTTGTAAAGTTTGTAGTGATTTTTATAGCTTGTAAATTTATCAAATGAATGCAATGAACTTCTTTTCCAATTGTGACTTCTTGCTTTCATATGATGCAATTTTCATTCTAAGCATGATTCTTATAACACTTAATCCAATATGATACTTCTTGAATTTGAAAATGCTTTACAAGCTTTGCAGTCCATAACTCTTAGAACGAATGATCGATTTATCCGATCTGATTGAAATGATATAACTAGTTGTTTAGATGAGAGTTATGATTTAGACTATAGGATTAAGTGTATGACCATCAAGCATTGCAAATGACTTTTCAGCCTTGCATTTTACTTGAAATATTGGCGAGTAATTTCGTATATTGACCCTTGCATTTTTGGTTCGAAATGGACATTGAACCCAGTGAATGAGTCAGTTGAGATTGAATAGATGGTTCTTGCATTTAGGGCTTAGGATGAACGTCGAGCCTATCATACTACCTACTATTTTCCTAAGCCTTATAAATCATCTTAAACATAAAGTATATAGTAATGTACAACATTAACCATATGAAATGTACAAGTAATACAAAGGCAAGGTTATAGTGTTTGATACATGTATGTGTTTACTTAAATATGAATGCATTATAGTGATTATACACTGGTGATTGTTGTCTACATTATGATAGCTGAGAGTTATATTATATTATTTTGAATTAATCTATTTTATAGTGAACTACCTTAACATGAATTAATGACATATGAGATGATCTTTTGCCTGCACATAACTTAGTGGTGGATAGATAGGCATGCTTATAGTGTCATAATTGTAGTTGTTATAGTTTGAACTATTTGGATCCATAGTATGTCCCTATTGGGATCACAATTCTGACCTCATTTGGGTCCACAGATTTAATAGCTTCGGGTATTTATATATTTGATACCTTCGAGATTTATAGCACCCATTATCCACACCTATAGGATTTTAGTAGGCAGTTCACAGAATAAATAATAGTATATATAATGATGTTAAGGAATGAATAAGTCCATATACTTTTATTATACATGAATGATACTAGATTCTAGTCATGATACAGTTATTGCTGCCATAATTGACTTCAATAGCATACTCAGTGATGGTTATTGTTGAGATAAATGCATTTTTCTTTGGCATTTGTTGTTGCATGCTTGGTGATAACCATTATGAGTGGTTATCAACATATTGTTTTGTTCCCATTCGAGCTCTTTATCAAAAGTAGCTAAATAGTCCTATGTGCTTGGATCATCAAATTTTGCAAAATTATTATCAAAACTCCACAGATTTTAGGAATTTTAAAACCAGTAATGTTGTGATTCAGCACTATTTGATGATTCACCTGTATCTAAGATTGGCGGTGCTTATTTCATTGAGTGTGAGATAAAGTTGATCTTTGACCCTACAATTTTCTATCTAATCTAGAAAATCAAAAGTGTGCCAATGGAAAGCTTGATTTTGAGCACATAGAATTTGTTGAGTGGGATTCTAGATGTATGGCCTGTGAAAAAAGTAAATAGTAGAATAATTGTTGGCCACTGCTTTTATTTTTTGCCATAATTTATGATTTTGAATTATTTTGAGAAATTGACTTCTCTACCAGATCAATGGGGCATCCCATTCCAAAATTGCCAAAGTAATAAAGAGTGATTATTTGTATTATTGAGGAAATGATGGATCTTAAGGAGAGGGAAAAGGATGGCATGTGTATAGAGAATAAATAGACACTAAATGAACCATATTTCTTCTTTATAGTGAGAAGAATCATAGGAACACCAAAAAAAATGATAGTCTAAGGGAGATTTGTGTGGAAGAAATTCTTATTATAGGGAACATTTCTACTATTTTTAAAGATATGAATGTAATGAAACATGTGGTTCTTTGCAAAGTCCTTAATCTGCCGAGGATTACTGAAAGAGTAGCCAGAAGGCACTGATTGCTTGTTTGAAGCACTCATATGTTGAATGAGGCTGACATTTTTTAGGACTATAGTTTGGTTTGAGATTGTCCATGGTAAAGATTAAAAAGAGACAAAAAGTATAAGTTTTGGTGATCAGGTTAAGAGACTTAGGAGGTCTGGATAAGAAATCTAGGATTAAGTTATTGTCTCCTTTTATATGCTTAACTTTGAAGTTGTACTTATTGAACAATTTTGCCTATCGTAAAAGTTATGGATGAGGAAGAGTCCTTCCCTTGAAAGAAAGCATCTTTGGAAAAGAAGAACAATCCATTACAACTGTAAAGTTATGGCCAATGAGATGAAATTCTAATCTCTTTGTGCCATATTTGACTGCCAAAATCTCTTTGAAAGTTGAATGGTAACGGCACTCAGATTCTTTGAAATGACCACTTACATATCCATAAAGGTACTTGTGGTTGTCCTTTCCTTCTATGAGAATGGCTCCCCAATATTCATCACTAACATCAGTCTATAGGATTCTTTTACCATTAGCTAGAATGTGAAAGGGTGGTAAATCTTGTGTGACTTCTTTGATTTTTTGGACAGACAAGGTATGAATGGAGGACCATGGGGTGGTTCTTTTTTTAATAGCTGGTATAGTGGTTTTGCCAAAGTGCTGAAGTTAGGAATGAAATCCCTAACATAATTGGCGATTCAAATAAATTGTTGGACATATTTAATAAAAAGATTTGAATATGGAAACTTTAGTAATTCCACTGCTAAATGAGGTTGAGGTTGATAAGTTCCATCCTTGAATGTCATGCCAAGAAAATCAATTTCTCTTTTGGCCAGTTGCATCTTTGACGGTGATAGCATTACTCTATAAGTGTGAGTGAAGTTGATGAATTGTTAAATAGTTTCCTAATAGGATTGGGTTTTAGGAGAAAAAAGAAGAACACCATTAATATAAATGATTGCAGTATGAAGGAGATGCTCATAAATTTTGATCATGGCTTTGTGGAACAAAAATGGTGCACAACTGATACTAAAAGGCATATCAGTCCATTGATAATAGTGGTCTAGTATGCAGAAGGCTATCTTTGGTCTATCAGGGGTATGAATACCCAATTGCCAAAATCCTTCTTTGAGATTAAATTTTGAGAATATCCTAGCATCATGCAACAAGGGGAAAATAGATGATATTTTGGGTAAAAGATATATGTCGGCTTAGAGGAAATGGTTCAAAGGATATGTAGTCAATGATAAGATGTTTTTTCCTCGAATTCGTTCAGATCTCTTGTTGACATAGAAAGCTTGACAAGCCTAATTTGAGTTAGTAGGCTCAATAAAGCCTTAAGCCAACAACTATGCACATTCTTCTTTTGCAAGATAATACTTATCAGGAGATATACCAGGATGAGTGACTTTAGTGGGATTAATATCTTCTGAATTTTTAAAGGGCGAAGTGATAAAAGAAAAAAAAGTCTGAATGAGTCCATATATAAGATAGAGGGGTGTTTGGTTAAAAAGTTTGAATGTGAATGAGAATAACAATAGTCTTTAAGTTGTTTTTAAAGATCATTATTAGATGAATTGGGATTTTGTATGGCAAAAAGGGATGGCTGGGTAGTGTAGGGCTGACAATATTGTTTGAATCTCAATCCATTAGCGAGAATGAAGAGTTTTTGAAGTTTGCAGCAGGTATCAAACCCTAATACTAAATCTTTTTTCTTCAAGATTGGACCCCAAAATATTGATCCATGCATATCAATCAAGAAATACTTGTATTTTAATACTGTTTAATTTTTAACTTAACCATTAGAATCCCTTGATTTGCAGCTTGAAAATACTTTTTGTGAGATTTCCAATATTCACCTGGCAAGACTGTAGGATTAATGATAGTTTTATGTGCTCCAGTGTCGCTGAAGGCTGCTACTTTGATTGGGTCAGCATACTTATGGGGGTAAACAAGGACGTATGCCAAAGGAATAGGGCGTGGAGAGAAAACAAGTGGGTTTTCTAGTTGAGGAAAGCAAAGGGTGAATTTTGGAAAAGGAGGAATATCAGGTAGAAAAAGAGGAATATCAAGAGGACTTAGAGCGGCTATGTCAAATAAAGAGTCTTCAGAATACACTTGATCTTCTGAATCAGATTCAGAATCTAAATATTAAACCATAAAAGCGTCTGAGGGTCAACTTCATCATCTATGGAGAAAAGAGATTCAACATCTGCATCTTCAAGATCAATAGAGGATGTTCATTGTATCTGTTAAATAATCTTTATATATAGATCTTTTAAGCTTAGTTGGACAGTTTTTTACATAATGGCCCTTTTTTTCACAGAAATAACATATATTTCCTTTCTAGGACTCGGAACTTCTTCCTTCTAAAGAACTTGAATCTTTTAAAACCATTCTTCATTGAAAGGAAACGACGGGATTTTTTGTAGAAACCAGTATGCTTGTGAGACTTGCAACTACAATCTTTTTTCAAAGGAAACTTAATCTGTAAGTCTAGTCTCCTACGAGCAACTTTGAGAGCTAGATCTTTCTTTCTGCTCATTAACTCTTTTACCAATTTCTATTGGTTACACAAACTATCTCGTGCTAGAAGGATCTTCTGGTAATTTTCTCCCAAGGAAAGAGAATTGAGTTTGACATTATACATGGTTTTATTGGCTCTTAGCTTAAGGATACAATTTTTACAAAATAGGTTACTGGTTTTAGATATCAAGTTTCAAGGCTTAAATTTTTATGTGTATTTAACTCTATGATACTAAAATAAATCATGCCGATAGGCCTAAAGAGGAGAGAGGAGAGAGAAGTAAATGGGGGTAAATAGGTGGTTGGGAAGGTAAAAGCCATTATGGTTATGATTTGCAGTATTATCAGAGAGGGAGAGTTCCATGTGAAGAGACAATTCTAATTTTGCCACCTAACCTCCATAAAAATTTAGTTTATCTTTACCACTATTTTATTTCATTGGATAATTAACAATTTTCATTGATATTAGTCACTACTATTAAATGTTCAAAATTAGATTTTTGCCCACTTGTATAAGCCATTATTGACATAATTCTATCATAACAGTACATGTAAAACACAAATCAATCAATTATTGTCAAGTGACAACATCAAGTAAAAGGGAAAGCCACATCAACAATATATGTGGCATTTGATTTGGCAAAGAAAGATAAAAAAAAAAAAATTCATTTCTCCAAGTATTACGTGCCCGTTTGAATGATAAGTTTGTCTAACTAGATGCTGAAATAGGTTGCTATATATCAACTTGTATTCTACAATAAGTTGCTATATATCAACTTGTACTCTACGTATATTGCTAGAGGTGAAGTTCCAACATTTACTTTTGTTGAAGATAAAATTCAAGTGTTTTACTTGTGAAGTTTTCTATTGTAATTTAGTATTAATTGGACATATATTTAATAACTGTACGTGAAATCAACCTGTAATAGTACCATAATTATACTAAAAAAAAATAGTACTTCCTCTATTTTTTTATAGCTGTCATTTTTGAGTAAAATTTAAATTTTATTTATCTGTTATTTTTAGCCTTTTAATATAATTTAATTTGCTTTTTTAATTTATTTTTTTTCAATAAAGTTAGAATCAATCAAATTTGATAATTTAGTTTTAATCACGTAATTTAATACTAATTTTAAATTTATTTATTATTTTTTTATTTCAGTAAAAATAATAAAAATGATTGATAAAAAAAAACAGAATGACTAGCTTTCAGGATTTGATTATAATAATTGCTTAGGTTTTTGCACTTTCTAGAATCAATACAATATTTCCTTAAGATCTGACTTCTACCGAAAAAAGAAAATCATTAACAAAACAATATATATAAATAAAATTCGAGAAAACGTTACAAGTCCCTTTTAAATTAAGAACTTATCAATAAATACACTTAACTTTTAGGGATATAAATAGGAATCCTAATTGAATGATGAGTCAAGAACTGAGAATTATTTAAAAATTAGAAAAACCAAAAGTATAATAAAATAGAATAAAAAGGGAATACTTTGTTGAAGGTTGTGGATGACAGAAGAGCATGGCCTCCACAGCTGAACACGTGCATAAGAGGTGAGAGATTGCTCACTTCTCGTGCTTGGCATGCTTTGTCCACATGTTTCCCGTGCCCCCTTTCTATCCCCACGAGCTCTTGCCATCTATGAAATATAATGTCAAATTTGTCATCAACTATTACTTGGACAAGGTCACTCTCTTCTAGCTAACCATTAGGTTAAAAAGAATTTGAAAGTTAAATTTTTTTTTTCAAAATAATTTTTATAGTTTATCATCTTGAAATGCTAATATTAAAAATTGCATAATTCAATAATTAAATTGTAATTTAGTAGTATTAGTGGTGTTAGTTTCTTAAGAAATTCATTATCACGTAATAAATTTATTACAGTACATTTTTTGCAGCATATTTTTAAATTATTGCCTTACTTTTGTAAAACAACAATGTAATAGCATATTTATAATGTTGTAAATATTTAAATATTGAATTATGATATTTAAATAAGTCGACGAGGGCAGACATAATGCCTATATATATATATATATATATAAAGTGAGATAATAATTTCAAATATACTGTTAAAAGTATCTTGCAGTGGGCTTATTATGTGGTAGTATTGTGAGATTTTAAATTCATACCATTGTGAAAAGAAAATGCATTCATTAAATTTTAGTTCTAAGCTCTTAAATATTATTAACTATATATTTTGAGGAAATTATTAAATACTTTATAATACAAAAGATTCAAAATAGCTTCAACTTATTTTTGGTGTAAGGGTATTAGCATACAATAAATCTCTAATTTTATGGAAACTGAAAAGAAATTTATAATTTATAATTAACCTTATAACTATATAAAATTGTAAAATAACCAATTGAAGAATAGTATGTATGTGTGTGCGAGTGAGAGATAAACGAACATATCCCATTCGAATTTTCACATGACATATGAGTTCTTAACCTAAACGTTAAAGTCATTAAAAAATCGCCCATAACCGATCAGCATTGTAAATTGTTATGATAGTATTAATTGCTTCTCATTTAATGGAAACACATTTACCACACTGTATAAAAATCTCAATTCAAACAAGTAGGAGCCAGAAAAAAAATAAAAAATGTGGTTAATCCTAAAATTAGTCTAAAATTGAATCGATTTTTATAGTTAATCGATTCGATATACTCGATTAAAATTTTTAATTTTTACATTTTTAGTTAATAGTTACGGTTTACATTTTTAAGTACCAGTTAGCCGATAATCCATGGTTAACTGGTTCATATATATATATATGAACCAGTTAACCATGGATTATCGGCTAACTGATATATATATATATATATCTTCAATTTTTTCTATTTCTCTCTAAAATTTATATAAAATAATATTTTAAAATATATTTAAATTATACTTTTATTTTTATACCTTAATTTTTTATATTTTCCTATAAAATTTATATAATACTTTAAACAAAATTTATATTATATCATTTTCATTAATTATGTAATAATATTTATATATAGTATCTCATTAATTTTTTATATATTATTTTTTATCATATATTGGTATTCATATTTTACTTAATAGCATTTAATTATATTTTCTTATATTTTAGAGTTTATATTATAACATTTAATATTATCCAAAATTTTATTTGACTTACAGTCAAATATATTAAATTTCAATAAATATCAAATATATTTTATAATATTAGTGATTAATTTTTAGAACATAAATTTTGGCTAGTAAATTTTATTTATTTCGTAATTTTTATATTAAATTACTTTAAATATTTGAAATTGAATTGAAATTTATCTAATTTTTTTATATAATTTTATGTTATAAATTTTAATGATTAACCGAAAAATATTTGTTAACCAAACCAGAAAATCGAAATCAATATACTAGTTAACCGAATGTAATAAATTGATTAATAGTTGGTGATTTTAAAAAATCGATATTAATGGACTGATTAATTTTTTTGTTTATAAACTGATTAACCGATGCATGCTTACCCCTACAAACAAGTATGCCTTTGAACGGGAAGTCTCAAACATTATCCTTTTTTTCTCTCTCCAATTAATGATTTGATTATAAAAGGCTTTCCCACCAAAATTCCGTGGGTATTCCATTTCTCAAGTGTGCTCATTACAAAATTCAATATATATATATATATATATATATATATATATATATATATATATATATATATATATATATATATAAGGGAAAGCGAAATGTAGGATCATGCTATTATTCATGAGATCACCAGGTTTAAGTTTATTATGTAGTTTCAAGTGTATTGACATTGAGTCTATTGACCAGCTAGAGATCTAAGTAATCACCATTACATTACTTAAAATAATAATAATAAATCGTCGTTCCTTTCTTCACGTCGTCTAATTTGGTACTCAGATTAAAACTTAACTAAAAGTAAACTATTAAGCTTAACCCGCCTTTTAAATATTGATATATGCAAGAATATTCCAACCTAGTGGGGATAAAGTATAGAAGTTCCTATCCGAATCCAACATCTAACTATAAAGTATAGAACTTCACACGGGCATTAATGAATTTTTATTTGATTTTAATATTAAAGTATGATGGTTTTAATCAGATAAAAATTATTTAATTCTAAATATTTAATTGACATCATATATATCTAATTATATTGGATGATTTGACTTTTTATATTTTGGATTAATTTTAATTACGATGAAATTTGGTCAATCATGTCGCTATATTACCAAACTATAGCCTGAATTTCAATTTTAATTTTTTAACATTTAAAATTACTTATTTTCGCCTCAAATTTGATTTTCGGTTTTGTTTCAAATGGCACTATTCTTAGTAAAAAAAAAATTAATCTTTATATCCTGAGGTGGTCTAGATGCTGCAATTTATTTTGAAAACTAATATTCATTGCTTGAAATGTACTATTTACTAATTCGAAAATTTTGGGATGTTATACTTTATGTTAGTTAGAAGTCATTAAGGAGAGGAGAGAATACAAATTGAAACTAAGAGCTTCTCCCAATTCATTGGGAGCGCTGGCCTCTAAGCTACAACCTAATAGTATGACAATTTTAGTTTTTCTACCGACATTTTTAGTTTCACAAAATCAGAAATTTATTAACCGAATTTAACATCCTTGGGAAGAAAAAGAAAAGAAAACCTAACCTAACCTAATTGCATAAAATCGCCAACCATAAAAAAGAAAGCCAAAATAAATAAACAAAGCACTATATAATTAAAAATGGAAAGAATGGAATCCTATGATATGTACTGTATTGATAATTTAGAAATATAAACACTTCTAGTGGGAAAAGAAGAGAGAGAGATTAAAGAACTACTATCACTACGTAATTAAACTAAAAAAAAATCCAAATTGTAGGGAAGGTGAAATGTCTTTTTCTTCAACAAAAACTTTACATAATGTGGTATTTGAAAAATCAAGAAAAAATATTTTTAATTATCATATTATAATAAAGCAAACGACTCTTGTGTGTGTGTATATATATATATACAAGTCATGGTCATTAATTTCACCAAAAATAGGCATAAGAAGTAAGTAATCAACCATGTTAGCATTATCTCCTACAATTCCTATCTTTTTATGGCCCTTGGAAGAACCAATAATTGGGCATGACCAAAACTATTTCTGTAAAGAAACAGATACTACTGCTACTCCAGTTTCATCGTTTGCTAATTTTAATTTGTCTCGTCAGCCTGAAATAGAGTTGTTGGAGGTCGATCAATCCACAAATAATAATAGTGGCGCTGATCCAAATCTGGTTAAGAAGCTAAATCATAATGCTAGTGAACGTGATCGTCGAAAGAAGATGAATACCCTCTACTCTTCCCTCCGCTCATTGCTTCCCATCACTGATCAAATGGTACATCTCCTTTCAATCTTTTATTTTATCCTTTCGGCTATTCACAAAATTTTTATTTTCAAGATTTATTTTTGAGCTAGTTTATTCCCTAAATATCTTTTGATCCATTTGAGCAGTGCGAATTGGTCCAGCGAACCAGATTGGATAAACCGGAAAACTGGGCTAGATGATCTATAAATTCTTCCCTTAAACTATCATGGTTTAAGATATTACTCTCCTGAATTAATTAAATATTAAATTATCTTTAAATTTATTAAAAATATCATATTACTCTTTACAAGTACATATATTACTTTACAAAAAGTACTTAAAAACCATGCCCATGTGGGTCATAAATATAGATGAGTAAATCTTACATTTTTAATAAATTTAGAAGAATAATCCAATATTTTCAACAATATAGGAGCATTATTTGTATTTTTAACAAATTAATGAACAAATTTGACACTTATTAGTTCAAAGATAAATGATGATAATTTGGAAGAAAACCATGAATTAATGGTAATAATATTTCCTATTGAAAATAGTATGGGTGATATATGATTATTTAAGTAATATAAACCATTGAATAAAAAATTATATATTTTAATCTAATAGTTCATATTCACAAATATATATGATACATATCTATTTGATATAGTGAATATATATTTGATTTTTTTTTTCTCTTCAAAATCATCTATGAAAAAAATGCTCTTAGGTACTTGAAAATTTCTCTCATAACTTGACCCCTCCAAATTTCTTAAACTGATATTTGGCCCATCATTACGTTCCGAGTCCTATTCTCATTGTTATGCTATCATCATTTCTTATAATTTAGTTATTGCATATTCAACTTCAAGCTTTCTTAATTTGATAACTAAAAGTAAAAAAGATATAGCAATATTAATATGATCGGGAAGTTAAAGCTAACAAAATATAATTACATAATGTTGCAGAAGAAATTAAGCATACCTGCAACAGTGTCGCGGGTGCTTAAATACATACCCGAATTACAACAACAAGTGGAGAAGCTGGGTGAAATAAAGGAAGAGCTAATGACGGACATATCTAAGAAGCAAGATCAACAAATAAATCATCAAGAAAATCAAAGAAAAGGATCCAAACGCACTGCTTTATCAGTAGTATCAGCTTCTCAGCTTAATGATGGAGAAGTTATGATTCAGATTTCTACTTATAGTAATGCTTTCCAAACATGTCCTCTATCAGAAGTCTTGCTTCTTTTGGAAGAGGAAGGCCTTTCTTTGATTAATTCTTCTTCTTTTGAGTCCTTTGATGCCAGGATTTTCCATACTTTACATCTTCAGGTATTAGTATCTTCTTATGTAGTTTCTTTTTATACTTTCAATATCAGTCTAGTTTTAACGTTCATATGAAGTTATAATTAATTATTGCATGATGGTTAAGATGACTATCTAAAAGGAGAGTACGTTTACATTTATTTGCATGTAATCTAATTAAAGTTCCATTTCTAAATTTTTTTAATTTTGGGATTTTACAGGTGGAAGGAACTTATAGGCTGCAATGTGAGGCTTTAAGCGAGAAGCTTGTGTCGTTATATGAGAAGAGGGAGGCATTTTTTTCTTGATCAAATTTATCACGGTTGATAATCCAATTAACTTGTTAATTAAGAAAATACGTAAGAATTTATATATGATCATACTTGTAAATTATATAAGTGGGTATTTTGTTTAGAGATTCAAGATGGCTGATAACAGTTTCATAATTATCAGCTGTCAAAAAAGTATCTAGTATATTTTTGAAATTAGCAGTTAATGGTTGATTTTCTTTTCAATCAGCTTCTATTCCAAAAACTGCATTATGAATCCTTTTTCATCAGCGGATAGCTAATTTCATTATAAATTTTTCAAAAATTTTTAATATGAATAATTTAATAATAATAATAAATTAATAATAATTTATATATTATTATTATCATAAAAAAAACTATTTATTTTACTTTCTATAGTAATTTTACATTTAACTGGCAACAACTAGTAAATTTTGATCAAACTGTTCACGTACTACATATTCGGTCCATTTTATTTCTAAACAATTAAGAACTCGACCCATAGTTCATTCTCAAAAGAAAGTTATTTTAGGAAACCCTATTTTATTTTGAATAAAATTGAAGGAAACCCTATTCTTTTTTTATTTTTTTATTTTTTTTGTAAAATCACCACCCAAAGCAATCGGGAAAGTACCTTGGGAACCGATACTATAGATGGTTCAAAACCCACTCTCATTAAGCTTTTATAATTATCCTTAAACGTTAATTAATTTGAGCAATTAACATTATCATTTTTCTCTTACAAGTTAATCATCTACACATGCATATCACTTGGCCACACATTGAAAAGTAGTAAGACATGTTATTTGAACATGAAAAATAAACATACCTTTACATATATACATGTTAACCAAGCATGTCATTTTCATGCATGCAGCCGGACAAATTCAATTATTTAGGGACTTTGGTCCTACATGGATCACTAAAAAAAATCCATTTTACCGACGGACTCATATTCCGTAGGTAAAATTAATATATTACCGACCAAATCGACAAAGTGTAGGTAAAAAAATAAATTTGATAAACGACGACTTTTTTACCGATAGAATAAAAATTTCCTCGCTATCTTTGGCAGAAAATTTTGGTGCGAATTGTTAGCGATCGATTTACCGACGGTTACGTCCATCGGTAACAAATTTTCTCTTTTAACTTTTGTACCATCAGAATTTTTGTCGGTAATATAAGTATCTTAGCTGATTAAGCGATCGTGTGGCAACAAATTTATCTTTGATTAGTAAATAAAAGCGGGAAAATTTTCTTGTCTAATATAGCGATGGAATAGGGACGAAAATTTAACATGACGAAATTATAATTTTTTCCTACGTTTATACGCATTGGTAAATCCATCGGTAGACTTTAAATAAAATAATTTATATTTAATATTAGTAAAAAAAATTAGAGTTATCTGCTCCCCTTTTCAAACAAACCCTTATCTCATCTTAGTATCAGCTCTCCAACATCTCTTCTCTCTTAGAAAAAAAAATCTGACCTCGCTCTCTCGATGGCGAAGTTACCCCCACCGTTAGTTCTCCACCGTCCATCGGATTTCACCATCTAGGTTTTACTGCTGCTGGAATCCTCTTCATTTTGATAGAAGGGTAAGCTATTCCAGTCATGCAATATCTTAAATTAGGTTTATCTATTGGATTTCACAAATGAGGAGACAATATTTGAGCTGGGTCCATCTGCATGTGGCATCAGTGGTAAGCCTCTCCATTAAGCCTCTGCTCCTTCTTGAACTCTCCATCCAAACCATGGTTGTATTGCTCTCGAGTGCGACCGATCCTAGCTGAGTTCGGTTCCGTGGTGGACTCGTTATTTTCCACAAACTTTGACCATTTGAAGCTCTTCTCGTCTCCTGATATCTGAAGCTTCATTTTGATTAGGTAACAACTTCTTCATAAGTGTTTAGTTCTTAAAACCTCTTCTCGTTCTAACGTTTTTTGTTCTCTTTGTTGCTACGTTTTATCTCTTAATTATTTGTGCGATTTTCTATTTAAACTTGCAATTTTGGCATAGGAAAATCTTATCTATTTTCCTAATTTATTCGCAACGAGTTCTGTTACAGTTCAAGTCCACCATTGGCATCAAATTCGCTACCCTTAATCTTCAAGGAATGCCATGGATATCTTCTCATGTTCTTCATTAGGCAAGATGGGAAACAAAGGTTTCTTCTTTAATTTGTGTTTAGTTAGGATTTAATCACTAATTTTTTTTAAAGTGTACCGTGTTTTGTGGCTTGGTTTCTATTTTTGTCGGGTTTATGGGGGCTCTCTCCTTTTTTATTTGTCCTTCTGCTTGGACTAGTCTTTGTCTCCTTGTGCTTTTATCTTTTTTGGGTGCATCACTTTCTTTTTGGTGAGAGCTGTTTGTTTTTCCTTTCTGGTGGGAGCTGTAGGCTAAAGTTTTTGCTCGGCTGGTTTAGAAAGGATGGGTTTTTTGGATCTACTTTTAAGTTTTGTTGATTAGGTAGCAATTGGTATGTTTTCAAGTTTCGTTTTTGGCAGTTCAAGGCTTGAAGATCAGAACTGCTACTTTGATTTGCCGAAAGAAAAAGAGTTGTGCTTTCCGTATTTTTGGACAGTCTTGGAAATTAAATTCTCTTAAGATGAACAAAAACAATTGATTTATACAAAAAATTAGAAAAAAGAAAGAATGCTTTCTTATAGATGTTTAATCCATGACACGCCTTTTAATAATTGAAATTGGATAAATATTTTATCTTTTTCATCTTTAATTTTGATAATGTATTGTATCTCAAGCATAGATCTGATAGTATTAGTGCTATAAATTCCCTATTCCTTCATGTATCTTTAACATACAATCCATGTAATGCTAATTAAGTACGATTCTATGTTGGATTGCCAAGTGGTTTTCAAGTTAATCAAAAAACAAATCCCAAATCTTCATTGGAATTTTTATGCAAAGGGATAACATTTGTATATGCATGATACAACTAACTCAGGTCAGTAAGACGTTAACATCAGAAAAAGACAAGATAACGTTACACTACTATAATTCTTGCACCAGAGATTGTAAGTGCACTAATATTTTTTGAAACTTTCACGTAGGAAGTTCTTCATTTTCTCCTATTGAAAAAATTTCTTAATTTTACTTTGCAGAATTAAAACATGTAACTTCCTGGAAATTCACATAAGCTATTTACAATTTCTTGCAGTTTCGGGAAACACTGATCCATTTGGGCCTTTCTATGTTAAGGCAAGTGAAAGTATTGAGAAATTGTCTATCTCAGTTGTTAATTCTTCTTATGTTTCTTTCACAATAATCATTTTACGCTATGTTGCCTCATACATATTGTGAAATTTCATGTTAGAAGTAAATTTTTGTTGTTAGATTCTGGTGGCATACAATAAGTTTGATGGATATTGTGAGATGTTCTGAATGATTGTGTTTCCCACTCTCTTACTTTGTGATGTTAAAAGTAATTCCTTTGATTTGTGTGGTCACTGACAAAAGTCTGATCATATAATTAATAATCTGATTAATTTTTTATATGTTTTCATTTCAATGCTCTATAGAGAATTTGATTAATTTTAGTTACCTTGTCTAGTTTTGATGATACAATTATTATTTGGATCTTAGTTTTTGGTGCTTCTCTATCATCTCTATTTGATGTATTATATCAATCAAGTTACTGGTAAAATGCAATTAAGAATTAAAATTATAAGTTGAAATTATATGAAATTAGATAAACTAAAATTGAATGTATTTGCTCACTAAATGTCACACATTTTATATAGGAATTGAATGCTAAATTTGGTGCTGGTACATTTGTATGTAGCAATTACCTTGTGGATTTGAAATCCAGCTAGAACATGCATTAGAGTTTTTAATATATTTTCATTTAGGTGAATTTATATGGAACTCCAATGGACTAAAGTTGTCATCTTCCTGAAAATGTGTATGGTAAATTTTGGAAATACAAATTCGAAATTGTGAACTCAGTCAAATTAAATGCATTGGAAATCATGTGTGCACTTTCTAGTTATTGAAGCATGGTGGCTTTCATTGAAATAAAGTTCTTGTAATCATTTAATGACTTGAAAATCTCATGCACCTTTAGAGATCTAAAATGGCTCAAACTGATATTGTTTAGTTCATTTGAACAAAGAGTATGGTAGAAGTTTTTGCTTCAAATTTTAGATTCAACTCCAAAATAATGATGTTGGCAAATAGCATGATGCATGCATCTTGAAAATTTTCTCGAAATAGTTTGTTGTAGTAAATTTTTTTTTTCTACGTGGGTTATTAGAAGGTTTGATAAAAAATGGAAACTATCAAGTATATCTGCTTTGCCATTAGTTACCTTATTGGGGCTTGCTACTTTTTGCTTGAAATACTCATTTAATAAAATTTTCATTTACTTTAAGCTTATTGCTATATCTTCAAATAAATTTTTCATTTGCTTTATGCTTATTGCAGATTTGCCTTTGCCTTATGGCCAATATGGAGTTTATTGATCCATCCACTTCTGGTACATCTTAGAAGCATTTGGTATCTATTCTTTACATCGTAGTAGTTAGATAGTTTTGTGTACAACTGCAAAATGTTATGTACATTACAATAATTATAATGTATATATTTATTTTTTCTATAATAAAGTTAGTAATTAATATATATTTTCAATTTAAATTTTATATTTATTTTGTATTGAATTTATCGTGTTTTGCAAAAGGTTATTTATCATTTTTGCAAAAAATATCTAATAAATTATATTGTTTTACTAACAAAATACCGACGAATATATCCGTCGCAGTTTTTTCAAAATAAATTAATAATTTTATTAATTAAATTTATCGATGGATTACCGATGGAATATTCATCGGTAAGAGGTCAAACAGATAAGTTAGCCGACAAATTTTTAGTAAAAGTTAATAAAAGTACCGACGAACTTTTTTACCAATCTGTCGGTAAAATCCGTTGGTAATATTATTGATAGAATTTTCCGTCGGTAACATATTAAAAATATTGGTAAGGTCATTTTCCATCGGTAGAATGTTAAATTTCGTCGGTAAAATCCGTTGGTAAAATGCATTTTTTTGTAGTGGATATTGGTCCTTTGTGAAAATTTTATTTTTAAATGTGAATTTTGTTAAGAAAAGAAAATATAATATTATTATGAAAATACAAATTAATACGTACTAAATATTTTATGTTAGTTTTTAAAATATGTAAAATCATTTTCCACATATTACAACATACATGAAATATAAAGAAAATTTTATACTAAAAATTAAATAGTTAATTATAGTTGAAAGTCCTATTATAGTTATTCTTTTTTTTTTTTTTTTGGGTAGAAGAAGGTGAGCTTAGCTCATAAAAATAACAAATAAATGTAACAAATGCTAACAACATCATGACTAAGCCCGATTAGTAAGATATTAAGGTGCATATTGTAAATATGATAACCTAGAGGAAACCCCAAGGCGAGATGCAACAAAAAATCAGCTTCAAAGTTAGCTTCTCTATGAATATGGGTGAAAGAAATGGCTAAGAACTCTGTAGAAAACTGGCAAATAAGGTTGACAAGTGAGAAACGACTAGAACTAGAGGAGCACTTTGTGCAAATCATATATACTGCCACCTTATTATCACACTCAACAATGAAATGAGAAAAACCTTCCTCCACAGCCCTTTAAAAGCCATAAAAAACTCCCTGAACCTTAGAAAGAAGAATAGGACAAACCCCAATATTAGCCAAATATCCTGTACATCATCTACAACATTATCATGCAAAAGACCACCATAAGTTATAGCTCATTCCAAGCCCAAAATCGAGGTATCAGAATTTAACTTTACAAAATTGATAGAAGCATATGCATAAATGACAAAAATAAGATTAGAATTAGAAATACTAGATGAATCAACATGAATAACCATTTCTTGACAAGCCTCAGCAAAAGTAGTAGCATCATTGACTAAAAGGAAAGAAGACCTACATTATCTTGAAAAATGTATTGGTTTTTATTCTCCAAACATGCAAACAATAAGTAGCAAAAGGCTCATGCAACAAAATCCATGGATAGAAAAATCGTGAATTTGGAAGTTGAAAAGCATCCAAGATTTTAGACCCATAATAGCTATAAAAGTAGCCAAAAAATTCGAAAGGATTAGCAATGTCCAAAATTAGATAGCCATCACACATTCATGCAAAACATAGAGTCCATTCTCTTCATTGTTCTTATAGTAAGAGCACATACCTGAAGAACTAAACACTATAAGAAAATTAACTTTTAACGACCAAAATTTAATGAAGGGATGAAAATCTTGTCGTTAAAGATATACCAACAACCAGGGGAACTTAATCCGATCATAAATCCTTAAATTCTATTATTATTTAATGAGCAACCCCAATCCCATGGTTGAAAGATAAACAATCTGGTGGTTATTAGCTCTTAAAAAAAAGCGAGACTTCAATTTCATTTGCCTCCAAGAATGTTCTTCATTATATAATTAAAAAAATAAATTTATTTTATTTTTGTTTCTGTTTTCAAACCTAAAGTAAAGGCAATCCACACTAAACCTAAGTAGAAATGGCATCCACCCTCTGATGTTTTGTAGAAATTAGCTCCACTTTTGCAAGATCTAGATTAATTATGAGCTTTCATTGACTTTTTCCTAGCGATTGTACAAGAGAAAAGAAAGGGATTCAGAAAACCCAATTTTCTCTCTTAACTAAAAGCCTAAATTAAAACTCCAAATACCAGTTGAATATGCATATCTTTCCGATCATCCTCAGTCAAATAGAAAATTAAGGCGTTATGAGAAAATTTATGGGTGATGGTGGTGAAAATTTGAGGATGTGCTGGGGCTATCAATGGGTAAGCAATTTGTTTTTTGGTTGGTTCTCCTGATTCATTTATTAAAAACCTAACCTCTTCAGCTAAATTTTTTAATTTTTTTTGTATGATATATTGATTTTTGCATTTCAAAATGGAATTCCTTTTATATTAATGCTGTTATTTTCAAGACAATATTTTTTTCTGGGTCTTAATGCCTTTATTTCTTTGTTCCTTTTGCAGATATTCTCATTTAAATTTTAGGTTTATTCAAATTACCTCCAATTCTTCTTCCATTTTTAAGAAAATGATTGTGTTCATGGCTTCAAGCTGTGATTCGGGTCAGCATTCATAGCAATTGACACAACTTATAGGGTTTAAATAGAAGCAAGTGACAAGAGGTTTTGAAGCTAAGCATTTTATTTAGATTCACACATTCCTAGATATCATCTTAAGAAGATTTCTAATTTGTTTTAAGAAAAATATCTCTCTATTTCTATAGAGAAAGTGAGATCTGTAAGTTTGTGTTTGGTTTTTAGCATTTACTCTTTTAAGAAGAAAATAATTTTATCTAATTTTTCTCAACCCATTTTTCCTTATCTTGTTTCTCTCTGTCTCTGTTTATGTGTGCTCATAAAATAGTAAATACTTTCTTTCTTTGACTAGCAGTTTCAAAATTATGGATTTTTTTAAAACTTTCGATTGACCTGTTTTGACTCTTTATAGATTCATCAGTTCTTTTTTTAATTATCATCTTCATGAATTTAAATAGTTAAACACTATAAATTTTGGGTTTACTATTGGTGTGTATGCTTTTATTTACTTCTAATTTTGAATTTATAAAATAAAGGTTTACATTGGATGGAATTGAGTTAGTGAAACCAATACCTATGTTATTAATTTTATAGTATAAATATGAAGAGATTTTGAAAATTATACTACTGTTATTTTTAGCAAAAAGAAAACTCCAGATTTTTCAACTCAAGGCTAGCTTCTGGGACAATATCAAATATGGATAATATGAATTTTTTTATCTATATTCAAATGCTAACTTTTGATCTGAGATTTGCTTATAGCTGTTATTTTCTGATATGGCATTACAAAAGTTCGAGTCTGGAAAGCTGTTGCTGCTATATAGCATACTAAATGCAAAATATATAACGTGTGCAGATGTGATGCTTGTTTTGTTCAATTCGAAAAGCTTTCTTGATTCGGCAGACATGCATTCTATATTTTCCTAGAATTAGATTCCTGTTTATTTTATTGTAACTATTATTGTTCTAACTTGTCACCCAACTTTACAACTCTCAACTATTATACCATTATAGCCAAAAATCACTCATAATCAAACTTGAATCATTTGATACTTAAGGAAAATGAGCTACACCCAATTGTACACACTTAATGGTTAGGATTTATGTCTGAATTGACCTTAGAACTATCCACTATAATACCTTTATTATAATAAAAATCACTCATAATTAGTGTTGAATCATAGATATTTGGAGAAATTAGCTATACCAAATTGAACATTTTTAATGGTTAGGATTTTTGTATCAATTAACTATCAAAACTTATACCAACTTATTTTATAAAAAGAAAAACAAAATCCATACCAATGTAACCAAAAAAATCTCTCATAATATTAATTAGTAACGAATCATTTATATTTGGAGAAAATAAGCTCTAACAAATTGAAAAGAGTACCTGATTTTTTTATGGTAGAGAGATCTCCTAGATGTTGGTAGAAAAGGTTATTGCAGCTCTGTTAATGGAGAACGATGGGCTTCCTTTAGAGGACAAGAAATCAAAGAGATCATAGTTCTCATGCTTAAGTGCTTCTGAAGAAACCAGATCTCCACCTTGTTAAAGATGATGAACTGTACATAAAGGAGATTCTACAAAACCAGATCTCTACCTTGTTAAAGATGATGATAGTTACTAACTTGGCTATTATCCATAAGCAACGACTCAGGATAACAAGGATAAACCACACTAACAACCCTTTAGAGATGTAAAGTTAGACAAGAGGAATTCACTAATTCTCTCTCGATTTTTTAAACATAAAATCTCTAAAGTTTCAATCTAATTTTGTATACTCTATTTATAGCATCCTCGGATCTCTTCAAATAGGAAACAAAACATTTAGGAACTCTTTCCTTATAGGTTCAATAAAATATTTTTGACTTCTAGATGTACTTTTCGGCCTAAAAAATACTATTCACCTTTGAAAAGTATTGTTCATGGTTGATTCGGTGTTGAGGCCATTACAAAAACTAGAGGAGCACTTTCCAAAAATCATATATACTGCCACTTTATTATCACACAATAATAAAATGAGAAAAACCTTCCTCCATAACCCTTTAAAAGCCATAAAAAAACTCCCTGAACCTTAGCAAGAAGAATAGGGCAACCCCTAATATTATCCACATATCCTGTACATCCTCTACAACATTATCATGCAAAAGATCACCATAAGTTGTAGCTCCTACCAAGCCCAAAACCGAGGTATCACAATTTAAATTTACAAAATTGATAGGTGCATATGCCTAAATGACAAAAATAAGATTAGAATTAGAAATAACAGATGAATCAATATGAGTAAGCATTTCTTGACAAGTCTCAACAAAAGTAGTTGTAGGGATATCACATGGCATAAACATGAAGATCACGCAATGGAAAAATTAAAAATTTGATCATTCATGCCATGCAATATACAACAAAATATCGAAACATGCAATTTTAGGGTTTTATGAAAAACTTACAACTTTGGATGCCTTTAAAACTTGATCTTTGCTATGGCCAATATATAAGATAGACTTATATATTGTTGATCACGAACACTAATGCCAAAGGAGTAGCCTTTACGCCACACCACTCTATGCTCACACATACACTTGAAAAGAAGGCTTAAAACCGTGAGTGCTAGCTTTATGTTTGTGTATTCAGCAATGGGAATGGTTTGAAGCCACAAGATCTTATCTTGTTCTTCTTTTTTTTAGGTTTCAATTGCTGGCCAAAAACACAAGAGAAGAAGGAAGAATCCTTTCCCCTTGAGAGTGATAGCACAAAGAGAGAAAAAACCTAATTGGCAAAGTTACTTCTTATCCATATATATCACTTAGCTTAGGGTTTTATATGTGCCAAAATTCACTAGCATTTAGGCAGTAATTTCAGCCTCCGTCACTTCCTAATTAAGTGGTATATTTTGATTCAAAGACATATAGGAATTTAAATTTAATTAACTTAATTATTTAAAGATAAATAATCAATTATCAAAAGATAAATAAATAATCAATTAATCATTCCTTTTGCCGTCTTTTTAACTCTTCATGGGCCAAAGTCCATTTAGCAATTTTAATACCCATTATCAACATTAATTTGACTTTAAATAAAAGCCCAAATTAATGCCAATACTTTATCTTAAATATTTTAATTCTAGTGCTTTGTGTGCAATCCTATAGGTCCATTTAATATTGGCAATGAAATAATAAATAATCCAAAGGCTATATATATTCTCTATCAAGATATTATAGCATTCCAAATTAAATGAAAATGCAAATGGCATTTAGTGACCTAATGCAATTTTACATTGTCCTTTATCCTTAAATATCAGAATTAATATAAGGCATGGCACTAGTCATCCTTATATATACTAATTCCTTTCTTGATATTCCGGCGACACTGAACTCACAGATAAATAATGATTACTCATTATTTCATCTCGGTATAGTCATACACTTCTCAGTTCACTAATCAAGTGGTCGATGATATTTTCTCTCTTATCAAGAGGGGTAATCCCTTTACTTCCCTCATGCTTTCTAACATGAATCAGTGCATACCCAATCATACCCATACTTGTCACCTTGTTACGAGTACGTTAGGAGTATGTCAAAGTACACAGTAATTTATAAAGAGTTTCATAGAGATTTCAGGTCTAAGAACTCTAATACAAAACTTGCACATGAGAAACACTTATGACTTGTACCATGTAGTATTCTCATGAACGAATTGAATCTAGATACCATGTTCTAAACATGTATCTATGATCTCTGATTGATACTTTAGTCCTTATGATCCGTAAGACATAATTCAACTTATCAAAGAGAGCATACTAGTCTTAATTCATTTGTTATTCCCATAACAATGACCAACTAAGGATATTTAGAATGAAATCTCAATTGTTTCCAGGTCTTACAACCATGTGCCTCACACAGATAACTTAAACTGAAACAACATTCTTGAATAGTTCTATCATTTGATATGCATAAAAATACAATAGATAAAACAAATGCCTCATTTATTAAAATAAATGTTTTTATAACAATGTATTAGGGCTAGGGCTTACACTAACAATCTCCCACTAGTACTAGTCCCAATTAGGCATAGCTCTAAGACCGAACACTCTCAAATGAGCTTCGTGTAGATTTGGATGCAACTATTTCGTCAATGGATCTGCTACATTATTTTCACTTGCTATCTTGCTAATTTTGATGTCCCCACAATCAATGATCTCTCTGATCAGGTGGTACCTCATGAGTATGTGTTTGGATTTCTGGTGTGATCGGGGCTCCTTTGCCTATGCGATGGCCCCACTATTTTCACATAAAATTTCTAATGGATTTAGGAAGCTTAAGACCACTCCTAATCCAAAAATGAAATTTCTAATCCAAACAGCCTCATTTGCAGCCTCACTCGCTGTAATATACTTAGATTCTGTAGTTGAGTTGGCAACGGTCTCTTGCTTCGAGCTTCTCCAGCTCACAGCACCATCGTTTAAAACAAAAACAAAACCAGATTGTGTTCTTGAATTCTGAGTGTTGATCTGAAAAGTAACATCGGCATAACCTTGTATGACAAGCTCTTCTTAACCACCATACACCAATAAGTGATCCTTAGTCCTTTGTAGGTACTTAAGAATCCCCTTTATAGCAGACCAGTGCTTCTCACCAAGGTCTTACTGAAACCTACTGGTTATACTTAGTGCATAAGCAACATCCAACCTAGTACATAACATAGCATACATGATAGATCCAATAGCAGATGCATATAGGATTCTACTCATGTTGTCCCTCTCCTCTTTAGTTTTAGGACACTGTTCTTTAGTCAAAGGAACTCCTAAAGCCAAAGGTTTATACCCTTTCTTTGAGTCTCCCATACTAAAATGCTTTAGTACTTTGTCTATGTACTTTTTTTAACTTAGTCCCAAAAGCTGATTCGATCTATCTCTATAGATCCGAATGCCAATATTGTCTCCGCTTCACCTAAGTCTTTTATTGAGAAACACTTCCCCAACCATTACTTAACCTTTTGCAATGATGGAATGCCATTCCCAATGAGAAGGATGTCATGCACATATAGGACCAAAAATACTATTATGCTCCCACTAACCTTCTTATACACACAAGGCTCATCTTTGTTTTTGATGAAGTTAAATTCTTTGACTGCTTCATCAAAATGGAGATTCCAACTCCGAGATGCTTGCTTTAATCAATAAATGGATTTTTGAAGCTTGCAAACCTTCTTAGGATGCTTGGGATTGACAAAACCCTCAGGATGTGTCATATACACATCCTCAAGTAAATTTCCATTGAGTAAAGTAGTTTTGACATCCATTTGCCATATCTCACAATCATGATATGCAGCTATGGCAAGCAAGATCCTAATGGACTTGAGCATGACTGCAGGCGAAAAGGTCTCATCATAGTCTACACCATGAGTTTGTCGAAAACCTATTGCTACTAGTCTACCTTTGTAGGTCTTGTCAGCTTTGAGTTTAAATAGCCACTTGCATTCAATTACCTTAGCACCTTCCGGTGGATCAACAAAGGTCCAAACCTAGTTATCGTACATTAATTGCATCTCAAATTTCATGGCTCCAAGCTAATTTTTCGAGTCAAGGCTCTCAATAGCTTCTTGATAGGTAGTTGGATCCTTACGATCCACTAACTCAATAGTGTCACTATTGGTGATTAAAAATCTGTATCTCTCAATCTCCCGACGCACCCTACTAGACCTTCTAGGTTCTTGTGCAATGGGTTCTTGTTCCACAACTGGTTATGAACTTGATCCCATTTCCAACTCATCCTCTACAAGAATTTGTGGCACTTGAATTTCTCCAAGTTCTACTTTACTCCCACTGTCTTTCTTAAGAAGGAATTCCTTTTCCAAGAAAATAGCCTTGCGAGCAACAAAAACTTTATCCTCGATCTATTAGTAAAAGTAGTATCCCTTTGTTTCTTTGGGATAACCCACAAATAAGCAGACAGTAGATTTGGACTCTAGTTTGTCAGATGTTAATTTCTTAACATGTGCTTCACAGCCCCAAATCTTAAGAAATGACATATTGGGTTCTTTCCTAGTCCATAACTCGTATGGTGTCTTCTCAATTGCTTGAGTTGGAGTACAGTTCAATAGAAATGCAGCAGTTTCTAATGTATAACCCCAAAAAGAGACAGGAAGATTAGCTTGACTCATCATTGATCGAACCATGTCCAACAGAGTTCGATTTCTCCTTTCAGACACACCATTCCATTGTGGTGTTCCAGGAGGAGTGAGCTGTGAAATAATTCCACACTCCTTCAGATGAATGTCAAACTCTTGGCTTAAGTATTTGACACCTCGATCTGATCGAATGGCTTTTATACTTTTGCCAAGTTGGTTTTCTACTTTGTTCTTGAACTGTTTGAATTTTTGAAAAGTTTCGGACTTGTGCTTCATTAGATAGACATAACCATATCTACTGATATTTTCTCTCTTATTAAGAGGGGTAATCCCTTTGCTTCCCTCATGTTCTCTAACATGAATCAGTGCATACCTAATCATACCCATACTTGTCACCTTGTTATGAGTACGTTAGGAGTATGTCAAAGTACACAGTAATTCATAAAGAGTTTCATAGAGATTTTAGGTCTAAGAACTCCTATGAAAAACTTGCATATAAGAAACACTTATGACTTGTACCATGTAGTGTTCACATGAACGGATCAAATCCAGATACCATGTTCTAAACATGTATCTATGATCTCTAATTGACACTTTAGTCCTTATGATCCTTAAGACAGAACTTAACTTATCTGAGAGAGCATACTAGTCTTAATTCATTTGTTATTCCCATAACAATGACTGACTAGGAATATTTACAATGAAATCTCAATTGTTTCAAGGTCTTATAACCATGTGCCCCACACATGATAACTTAAATTGAAATAACATTCTTGGATAGTTATATCATTTGATATGCATAGGAATACAATAGATAAAATAAATGCCTCATTTCTTAAATTAAATTAAATGCTTTATAACAATGTATTGGGACTAAGGCTTACACTAATAGTAGTAGCATCATTGACTAAAAGAAAAGAAGGCCTACATTTTCTTCAAAAATGTATTGGTTTCTATTCTCCAAACATGCAAATAACAAGTAGCAAAAGGCTCATACAACAAAAGCCATGGATAGAAAAATTGTGAATTTGGAAGTTGAAAAGCATTCAAGATTTTAGACCCATAACAACTATAAAGGGTGCCAAATAATTTGATGGGAGCAGCAATGTCCAAAATTAGATAGCCATCACACATTCACACAAAACATAGAGTCCATTCTTTTTATTGTTCTTATAGTAAGAGCACATACTTAAAGAACTAAACACTATAAAAAAATTGACTTTTAACGACCAAAATTTAACGAAAGGATGAAAATCTGGTCATTAATGATATACCGACAACCAAGGGATCTTAATCTGATCGTAGAACCTTAAATTCTATTATTATTGAACGAACAGCTCCAATCCTGTGGTTGAAAGATAACCACTCTGGTGGTTATTAGCTCTTAAAATAAATGAGACTCCAATTTAATTTGTCTCTAAGAATGTTCTTCATTATATTATTAAAAAAATAAATTTGCTTTATTTTTGTTTCTGTTTCCAAACCTAAAGTAAAGGCAATCCACACTAAACCTAAGTAGACATGGTATCCACCCTCTGATGCTTTGTAGAAATTAGCTCCACTTTTGTGAGATCTAGATTAATTATGAGCTTTCATTTACTTTTTCCTAGCGATTTTACAAGAGAAAAGAAAAAGGTTGAGAAAACCCAGTTTTTTCTCTTAACTGAAAACCTAAATTAAAACTCCAAATACCAGTTTAATATACATATCTTTCCGATCTTCCATAGTCAAATAGAAAATTAGGGCATTATAAGAAAATTTACGGGTGACAATGGTGAAGATCTGAGGATGTGTTGGGGCTATTAATGGGTAAGCAATTTGTTTTTTGGTTGGTTCTCCTAATTCGTTTATTAAAAACCTAAACTCTTCAGCTAAATTTCTTTATTTTTTTGTTTGATATATTGATTTTTGCATTTCAAAATGGAATTCCATTTATATTAATGTTATTGGTTTCAAGATGATTTTATTTTTCTAGGTCTTAATGCCTCCATTTCTTTGTTCCTTTTGCTGATTTCCTTATTTAATTTCTGGGTTTATCCAAATTACCTCCATTTCTTTGCCAATTTTTAATAAAAATGCTTATGTTCATGGCTTCAAGCTGTGATTCGAGGTCATCATTCATATCAATGGACGCGGCTTATAGGGTTCAAAAAGTAGCAAGCAATAAGAAGTTTTGAAGCTAAGCATTTTATTTAGATTCACACATTCCTAGATATCATCTCAAGAAGATTTCTCATTTGTTTCTAAAAAAACATCTCTCTGTTTCTAAAGAGAAAGTGAGATCTATAAGTTTATGTTTGGTTTTTAGCATTTACTCTTTTAAGAAGTAAATAATTTTATCTAATTCTTCTCAACCCATTTTTCCTTATCCTATTTCTCTCTGTCTCTGTTTATGTGTGCTAATAAAATAGTAAAGGCTTTCTTTCTTTGACTACCAGTTTCAAAATTAAGGATTGTTTTAAGCTTTCAATTGACCTGCTTTGACTCTTTATAGATTCATTAGTTCTTTTTTTAATTGTCATCTTCATGAATTTAAATAGTTAAACACTATAAATTTTGGGTTTACTATTGGTGTGAATGCTTTTATTTACTTCTAATTTTGAATTTATAAATAAAGGTTTACATTGGGTGGAATTGAGTTAGTGAAACCAATACCTACGTTATTGATTTTATAGTATAAATATGAAGAGATTTTGAAAATTATTATAGTATAAATATGAAGAGATTTTGAAAATTATACTACTGTTATTTTTAAGCAAGAAGAAAACTCCAGGTTTTTCAACTCAAGGCTAGCTTCTGGGACAATATCAAATCTGGATAATATGAATTTCTTATCTACATTCAAATGCTAACTTTTGATCTGTTTGTTTTTTTGACTCGATCTATTTAGAATTTGATTTTTCGAATTCACTGGTTTATGCTTTGGATTTTGTATATATATATATATATTTTAATTTGTTTTAGATTTGCTTATTGCTATTATTTTCTGATATGGCATTAAAAAAGTTCGAGTCTGGAAAGCTGTTGCTGCTATATAGCATACTAAATGCAAAATATATAACGTGTATAGATGTGATGCTTGTTTTGTTCAATTCGAAAAGCTTTCTTTATTCGGTAGACTTGCATTCTATATTTTCTTAGAATTAGATTCCTGTTTATTTTATTGTAACTATTATTGTTCTAACTTGTCACCCAACTTTGCAACTTTCAACTATTATACCATTATAGCCAAAAATCACTCATAATCAGACTTGAATCATTTGATACTTGAGGAAAATGAGCTACACCCAATTGAACACACGTAATGGTTAGGATTTCTGTCTGAATTGACCTTACAACTATCCACTACAATACCTTTATTATAACAAAAATCACTTATAATCAGTGTTGAATCATAGATATTTGGAGAAATTATCTAGACCAAATTGAACATTTTTAATGGTTAGGATTTCTATATTAATTAACTATCAAAACTCAAACCAACTTATTTTTTAAAAATAAAAACAAAATCCATACCAATGTGACCAAAAAAATCTCTCATAATATTAATCAGTAACGAATCATTTATATTTGGAGAAAACTCTAACAAATTGAAAAGAACACCTGATTTTTTTTATGGTAGAGAGATCTCCTAGATGTTGGTAGAAAAGGTTATTGCAGCTCTGTTAATGGAGAATGATGGGTTGCCTTTAGAGGACAAGAAATCAAAGAGATCAAAGTTCTAATGCTTAAGTGCTTCTGAAGAAACCAGATCTCCACCTTGTTAAAGATGATGACCTGTACATAAAGGAGATGCTACAAAACCAGATCTCTACCTTGTTAAAGATAATGATAGTTACTAACTTGGCTATTATCCACAAGCAACCACTCAGAATAATAGGGATAAACAATTGTCTAAAAATCCTTTAGAGATGTAAAGTTGGACAAGAGGAATTCACTAATTCTCTCTCTATTTTTTAAACATAAAATCTCTAAAGTTTTAATCTAATTTTGCATACTCTATTTATAGCATCCTCAGATCTATTCAAATAGGAAACAAAACATTTAGGAACTCTTTCCTTATAGGTTTAATAAAATATTTTTGACTTATGGGTGTACTTTCTAGCATGAAAAATAATATTCACCATCGAAATGTACTATTCACGGCTGATTCGGTGTTGAGGCAATTACAGGAACTAAAGGAGTGATGGGATATGACATGGCATATACATGATGATCACACAGTGGAAAATAATAAAATTGATCATACATACCACGCAATCCACAACAAGAATCGAAAACATACAATTTTAAGGTTTTGAAACTTACAATCTTAGATGCACTTTAAATCTTGATTTTGATGATGACCAGCAAATAGGATGAACTTATATGCTTTAGGTCTTGGTCACAAATGCCAAAGAAACAACCTTTACGCCACTCCTCTCTATTCTCACACACACAATTGCAAGGAAGTCTTAAAATCAAGAGTGCTAGCTCTATGTTTAGATATTAGGCAATGGTAATGGATTGAAGCAACAAGATCTTATCTTGTTCTTCTTTTAGGTTGCTATTGTTGCCCAAGAACACAAGAGAACAAGAAATAATTCTTTCCCCCTGTGTATCTCGGCCAAGAGTGAGAAAGAGCAAAAAATGCCTAGGGTTTTTATTTCTTTTTATTTCATAAATATTTATCACTTGTTTAGCTAAGTGTTAATTTCGAAAATTACTACCTAAAGATAGTAAATTCAGCCTCCACCACTTCCTCATTAAGTGACATATATTAATTCAAACTCTTTTAAATTTTAAATTCAAATTAATTTGAAATAAACATAAGACATTTAATCAAAACAAATCACTTTATTAGGGATATATATTGCTGCCAAAATTCCTTAGGATTCTACCTTTGGATTTTCGTTCACATTATCTCCCATTTAATTTATTTATTTTGATTCAAATAAAATTTAGGATTTAATACTCAATTAACTTAATTAATACAAGATAATTAATTAATTAAAATTAAATCTACATAGGCCGAAATTCCCTCTCTCATGGACCAAGGTCCAAATAGCAATTTTAATACCCATTACATACATTAATTTGACTTTAATTAAAAGCCCAAATTAATGCTCAATACTCTATTTAAATATTTTAAGCCCAATGCTTTGTGTGCGATCCTATGGGTCCATTCTCTAGCAAGATATTATAGCATTTCAAATTAAATGAAAATACAAATGGCATCTAGTGACCTAATGCAATTTTGCATAGTCTCTTACCCTTAAATATCAGAATTAATATAAGGCATAGAATTAGTCATCCTTATATATATTAATTCCTTTCTGGATATTCCAGTGACA